>JAWWLZ010000001.1:39386757-39399485 GCA_035041345.1 Poliocrania exsul | reverse complement strand
TCCCTCTGAATTTCAGGCAACCCCCTTTATTTTCCCCTGAATTTTAGGCAAACCCTCCTCTATTTTCCCCCCGAATTTTAGGCAAACCCTTCTCTATTTTGTCCCTCAATTTTAGGCAATACCCCCCTTTATTTTCCCCCTCAATTTTAGGCAACACCTTCCTCTATTTTGTCCCTGAATTTCAGGCAAATCCTCCTATATTTTCCCTCTCAATTTTAGGCAAACCCTCCTGTATTTCCCCCCTGAATTTTAAGCAAACCCTCCTCTATTTTCCCCCTTAATTTCAGGCAACCCCCTCCTCTATTTTGTCCCTGGATTTTGGGCAACCCCTCCTCTATTTTCCCCCGAGTTTTAAGCAAACTCTCCTCTATTTCCCCCCTGAATTTTAAGCAAACCCTCCTCTGTTTTCCCTCTGAATTTCAGGCAAACCCTCCTCTATTTTGTCTCTAAATTTTAGGCAAACCCTCCTCTATTTCCCCCCTTAATTTTAGTCAAACCCTCCTCTATTTTCCCCCTGAATTTTAGGCAACACCAGCACTCCCTCCTATATTTTTCCCCCTCAATTTTAGGCAACATGTAGAGTGTATCAACACACCTTCAGCAAGACTTCACAGTATGAATGCCCCAACAGTAAGAGATCAGATCCGGAACAAACCCTGCTCCCCTCAAAACATTTACTTTGGTGAGATAAAAACATTGGTGCTCGATTATGAAGAGAAATGGTCCTGTAATATATTCTAGATTCTTCTCCATCATATAAAAGGAGCAACTATATATAAAGTGTCAGGTATGATTTATCACATCTCTGTTTTCTAAAACTTTGTGTCTTTCATGATTAGATTGTTAAAACCAACTGAGATAATTAGACAGTTTACATTATTATTATTATTATTATTATTATTATTATTAATGCAATAAATTTGCATTTTAACAGAAAGGAAGGATAAGGAAATATAGGAATTAGACAAAGAGAAGAAAAAAAGATAAGGAAATGCAAGAATTAGCCACCACTGCTCAGAACTCTGACTCAAATCCAGTATAAATGTTAAAGGCATGGTCATATTTCAAAATATTTCCATTCTAGACTCAGGTCACAATGACAGAAATTAAGGTTAACACTAAGGTCTGAATAGCCCAATTACATTTAACATCTAAGAAACACACAAACAAAGTAGTGAAAGAGAAGCACTACATTAAAATATTGCCAGAAGAATACTCCAAAGTTAGTAAATACCAAAAGTAAGATTTCAAATGTAACCTCAATTTGACACTCTACACTTATGCATTATAACAGCCTCTGAATGGTCACATTGTATTTTGCTAATGGTCAGCCCAAAATCAGAGCTACCAGACATGGAAGAGGTGAAAAGCCCACACTGTTGGGGTGCAACTCACCCAGAATCAAAATGGACCATTCTGATCAGTCCAGTTTCTTTGGGAAGCATCCAGCAATTACAATTATTAAATCCTCTTTATTTCAGCTCCTGCTTCATTAACTATGTATCTTCATTTTCTGGAAAAAAACCAACCCAAACCAAACCAAAAAGCCCAAAAAACCATTAGTATCCTATAGCCAATTGTCTCTTTCATTATAAAACCTGATTGGCAGTCAGTGAACTGAATGAGAAAAGAATGTTATGGAAAAAATTGCATGTGCTAATGTAATTATAAATGATAATAGTTACATCTAAGACAGACTAATTAAGGCTGTATAGGCAACCTTAATTCTGACATTTTTCTAACTTCTGAGTAATTGACCTTGCAATCACAACACTCCTTGCGTATCAATTATCATTAGCTTTTAAAAACATGAAAAACACCACTGTTGCTGAGGCATTTAAAAAAAAAAAAAAAAAAAGAGAGAGAAGAAATCTTTTCCTCTGGAGACAAGCTGTGTTTTTTTGAGAGTCAAATCTTTCAGAACCACAATTCAAAAGGCTGCAAGATGACCTATCTACTCCAGGCAGGCCTACTACCATTAGTAAATCCCACAAGGGGCAGTTATTAGAAAGGGAATTGTCATAGGTTTAGCTAGGTGGGCCTGGGTTTGGGTTTTGAAGTTCAGACTAGGCCTGAAAATTGTCAAGTGATTTGAGCTGGGCTGAGCTAGCTAACAGCTGACTTCCTCTAGCCAATAATATTGTATTCCATACCATACTACATCATCTCAAAAGGGGTAAAATCCAGTGTATCTGGGAGTGGCTTAGGCAGATCCATCATGGCCGGGCTGCAAGCTGGACGCAGTGCAGCTCCTATCTTGACTTAGGCCCCTGCTCCTGCTGCCGCTGCTTGCGTTTTGTCTGAGTTCAGGGAAGTAGAAATATTTTGTTGTTATACTTTCTCTTTCTTGCAAGGCGTCTTTTAGAGTGCTTATAAATTTAGAGTAATGGGCTTTGCATTAACTGGGAAGTGGGAAGTTCTTTCTTGTTTTGTTATACATAACTTGTGTAAGTGTGTGTTATATTGTAGTTTCCTTTTAATTTTCTCTTTTCTGTATAAATACATGTAGTTAGTTTAAGCATAAACCTGGTTTTAGAAATTTTTTTTTTCCCTTTCTCTCTTTTCTCAGCTGGGGCTAACTCTGTACTTGGGCAGTTGGCGTTTTGCCAGCTCAACCCAAGACAGGAATACACATCAGCATTAAGAGTTTTCTCAGATATTTGTTTTTGAAATGTGGGGATTAAGGATGCCTAGGGGCAATCCAGGCTGTTGCCAGGTTCCACTGCTCTTGCCATGTCTCTGTAGTCTTCTGTTTCTGCCTTTCTTATCTAAGTTCCTTCCGCTGCTCTTGCTTTATTACTTTTACTTATTTTCCTGGGCCTCTGTCCTTGTGCCTCTTCTTTTGAGCTGTGGAATGGCTGTTTCTTTCTGCTCCAAACTGCCTTTACTCAGCCTGTCTTCTCTCAGACCTCATCTCATTTGAAAAATGAACCATGAAACTTGCTGAATATTCCACTAAAATGTAAGTTTTGGGTATATTTTGGCACTGGTCTACTATGGAACCCAGTAGGCAGAACCACAAAGTCACAGTCAAAACATAAAAACCTTGCATCTCTGTCAAAGTCCCACAATATTCTTTTTCCTACTAGTGTTTAGAATATGACCCTGAAATATTAACTCTCTAATCTCAGTGTAAGAACCTTTTTACTCATGTTTTATTTATTTTTAAATAGTTCAGAAACTTGAGATAGAAAGTTTCGGTATATATCCTGGAGCATAGTAAACTTACCATGTAGTTATTATAAAGTAAGATTATGTAAAAAAAGGTTCACTGTGCAGTGCTTTGGAGTCAGCATCTCTATCTCTTTTCCAAAAACAGTAATAAGCAGTCGGTTATTATTACAATAACAGTAAATGTATTGCAATTAGTAGACAAAAATTTAACTCGCATTTTTTGAAAGGCACAGAAATAGAAATTTTTTTTTTAGAACATTTTTAAATAAATGAAATGTCTTATTGCATAGATGAGTTCCTACTGACAGTGGCTAATCTTATTTCAGTTCAATCTCTGCCTAACTTTTAGTTAGAAACCAAATTTAAAGATTTTTTTTCAAATGACTGGGGAGAATTGAGGCCTAAGGAATAACAGCAACGAAACAGAATCTGCTCTGCCCTAACTAACCTTATTATGGAAGAGATAAATAAAACAAAGACACCATTCTGGAATCCTGGTATAGGCTGATTTTGATATTATAATGGTAGAGGAAAAATTTCCCCAAGGAGCTATAACATTCTCAAGTGATACAGCCAAGACATTCTTAATATGCAGTATCAGAGTTCTTCACCACATACTGCCCAGGGAGAACACCTTCTTAAGAATTAATGAATATAAACAAGCAATAAATTAATGTAGAGGTAGCATTTTCTTGCCATTAAAACAATGAGATTCTGGTACATTTGCAAAGGTAATGTATGTATACAAAAGCATATGCAGCAGGCTTTATGTCCTCAGGGCACATATTTGTATTTGAGCTTCTCATGCTGGGCTTCCTGTAACAGTGAGGAGGAGGCAATTCTAGGGCACAATTAGTCTCTTATTAACCTAAACCTCTATAAAAGAGCCATACCTATTTAGCAGGGTCAGGTGTAGTCATATATGTTGTAATCTACATTGAACTCAGCTGTCATAAAGGCATTGTTTTTTCCAGATAAGTCCTCAAGAGACCAAATTTTCACTGGCCCTTTATATCTGTTTGGGGCTTGGTGCTGGTTTTTTTGCTAGTTTTTTTTATTATTATTATTTGTTTGCTTGGGGTTTTGCGGTTTTGGGTTTTGTTTTTTTTTTTTTTTACATTCATCAGAAAAAACTGACTGGAATAGTCCTCAATATCAAATTCTGTTTACTCAGGGAAAATTAGAGAAATCATTTGATAAACCTGATATTCTATTACTCTTTTTAGAACCTGTTTATTTATAGTTTGAAGCATTAGCTTAAAGCAACGGAAAGTGAAGACTAAGATTCAATTGAAATTTGAACAAGTTAAGAAAAAATTAAGTAAAGAATAAATTGTAGGTATTCTTCACTGTCTTGTATTTGCTATTTAAGAGAGGAAAGCAGAAGGAAGTGAGTAGGTAAAAAGTATATATTTTTTAAAATAATGTTTTAAAACTGTTAAAAATTTTCCATGGCACGCTGTTTTCCATTACATTTTTCAATAAATTCTAGCTATTCTAGGGTTTTCAAAATGTGTTTTCCCAAGATAGAGACCATTTACATATGGCATGGAAAGGTGTGGATCAAAGTCTTTGCTTCTGTTTTTCATACTCTATAAAGCAGCAGCTAAAGTAGTATCAGAAGGCAAAGATCTACAGAATTATTGCGATTAAAAGAGGGCTGTGAAGGAGTACATAAAAACATTGATGAGAATGAGACAAATAAATAAGTTTATATTTAGCTGATCACTACTTGTGAATTAGATAAAGAGGACAGCCACCATAAGTTAACTGATAGAAACAAAACTGAGTCTTGTTGCTTTGGGTTAGCTTTGTCAACAGATATACTCTAATGCAGCTGCTCATTCACTCCCCTCTCCCACATGATGGGCTTCAAGGAAAGTTAAATCTAATTTATCCAGATGTAGCAAACACATCTACAGAAAATATTATAAACATATGTTCGGCACAACAGTATTTTTTATTTGAAAGACTTTCCAAACAAAATGTTGAAGCCTTGTATTTTCTGATTCTTGCTTTGAATCTGCAAGAACACTGGGTAGCTGCACATCAATTAATTACAGCCTTTGACTTTGCAAATGACCACATAAAAATAAAGATTATACTCAACTACTTAGAAATTAAGGCTGACATACTATATGAACTAACAATAAATAAACCTTGTCTAAATGTACAGAATTTTTCAGCAGTGGATTTAAGCAAATAATAAAATAACATTTAATGCTAGGATTTCTAGGGGAAAAACAGAGTAATTCTTGCAAGAAATAGAGTGAGTTAGTTAATTTTACAAATTAACTTATGAAATGTCAGTTCCAGCCCCCAAAATTCTTTGCAGTACTGCAGAAGAAATTGGAGATGAAATTTTCCTTGGAGCAAACTTAAGTACATGCACAAGAAACAGTGGATCATGTAGATTCAGAAAGACGCAAATAACTTGCTGCAGCATAGAGCATTGGAATACTGTGGCAGCCTGTCTTATTTATGAAAAAAGGTTTCAAAGGCTGGAGGGCATGGTGTCAGAAGGTTTGCCCACATGTAAAGTAAACAATGTAAATAGTCCTTTTAGTGTATATATATCTTCTTCACAACTTCTGTCTCTTTAGTACACCCTCAAGTCTGAGTCTACTAGTTGTTCAATGGTAATTTATAAATTGTTTCTCTATCGACTGCAATAACTGGATGTGGCACTTAGTGCTGTGGTCTAGTAACTGCAGTGGTAGTGGATCAAGGGTTGGACTTGATGATCTCAGAGATCTTTTCCAATTCAGCTAATTCTATGATTCTATGACTGAAGACATAAGATCTTCAGTGTGTGTGATGGCAAAAGTCCAATTTTCTTTAAGAATAGTTTTCCTCATAACTATGCTGTTTCTTTGCATTGCTTTCTAAGTAAATTATAACATTCACTTACTTAGTAATAATTTAGAGCACTCACATCTTGTCTCTATGAGTCCACTCCATAGCTCCATTGTGGGAATGAAATACAGCTGTGTGAACAAATCTGGTGTCTAGATCAAATGAGTGAATAGGAGACTGGGGAGGTTGCATAATATACAATAGGAAGAGCATACTTGATCAGAACAGGATCTGTTTGCTGAATGGTCTTTCTTTGACAATAGCAAGCAGTAGATAACCGGACAGAACCCATGAGAACCAGACAAGCCTTTAAAATACAGGTTTATTCAATATTTTTCCTGCTCTATCCTCCCAGGTTTCAAGAAATTGTCTAGGTATTTCTGGAACCACAGATACTTTTGTTGGCTAAAGTTCTGATGTGTTTTTCTTCCTTGCATTTGTCTTATGAACCAATTCACACTTTTGACATCTGGAATGCTGCTTGGCAGAGTTTCCACAGTATTTGGGTAAAAGTACATTTCTTGTTTGCTTGTTTCAACCTGCTCAGTGATGATGTCATTTGATGATCCCTAGTTTTCATACTGTAAGAAACAAGGAGTGATTTCTATTCTTATATCCAGTGTTTTCCACTCTTATCCTGGGACTCACAGCTCCAGCTAAATTCACTCCTGTAGGATGCATATATTTCTGATATAAAATTTAAGTTGCTATATCATTATGTTGCTATGAATACATTTATTTCATAGGATATCAGATTCAAGTTCAGGAAAATTATTTTTATGGTTTGTCTAACCTACTCCCAAAAGAAAGAAATTTATATGAAGATTGGTATAATGACAGTTTCAAATTTGTTGTTAGAATTACATGCTAGATACTTAGACTGAATCAGTTAAAGGATGTTCATTCTTTTACCAATCATAAATAAATAAATCATTTCCATTTTTAGTTTTTGAAAAAAAGATGTTTTCATGCATTTGAAAGAAATAAGAGCACTATTCAGAAGCACTCAATGCAATGTTTCATAAGTGCATTGTAAGGCATTGGAAATTCCAGTTTCAGATAAAAACACATTGGTTTTTATCCTATAAATAAGTAGTTGCTCTCTGGCAAGCTATCTCAATAAATTTTATCTATGACCCCTTGAAAATTGCAAAGAAAAGACAGAACTGTCTGATTATATTCAGCATGAACAGAGAAATTAAAATGATCATGACATAAAGTAATCATGCTTAATATTCCTTTTAGCTTTCCTGCTTAACTCTGCCTTGTCCAGAAATTCTTATCATCATTTGCAGTGATATACAAAGTATTTTCTGTACTTCTAGCACAATTTTAAAACAAATCTATAAGCTTTGGAAATTTATGGAGTTCCTCAATGTATTTCCATTTTGAGGCAAAGAGCCAATCTTAACTCTTCTCTCCTCACTTTTCTGTCTTATGCAGCTAAACAACAACGAGATTTCACATTATATAGAAGTGTATTGAATGACTCAATAAAGTATAAGTTCAGGATGTTAAGTTTTAAAGATGAAAGACAGCAAAGGGTTGGTAAATTAATTGCCTACATCTACTGGCAGATGTTCCACCTTGATAAAGGGTTTCATTACTGAAGGAAATTCTGAAAAATAGTGTTTTATCTCTATCAACTCTATCATCATTGATTTAATGATACAAAATATCAAAATTAATATAAAGGAAAACCTGTCAAAATTCTGAGTCATCTAAAGCTGTCCCCTTTGCTCAGACTTAGGCCTGCCAGACTCTTAGTATCAGCATAAATTTTGAAATGATCACTGTAAAGTTTCTCATTGCTATATCATTTGCATCTGAGATAGTGCTATAAGAAGTCTCAACTATTTCCATGAGATTTTACCTTGTTCCTTCTGGCTTTGGAAAGGGGTATTCAGAGTGCTGTATGAAAAGCAAGCAGAAGAAGAAGAAGACTGTGAAGTGACACTTAAGAACTGACTGTCTCAAGGAAGTATTAGCCATCTCTATTACTTCAAGCTACCTCCTTTCTTGCTACTCTGATCCCCCCCACACACACCTTGCTGGTTGACCTTGGGATGCCACCTAGTACACCACACTCATATCTCTGTCAGGAGCATATCCATTCATGTACTGTTCTCTCCCCTAGAGCTCAAATCTCTCTCATCCTAACAGGACACAAGTGGGACTCAAGAGGGTTAGTATGC
Organism: Poliocrania exsul; assembly: GCA_035041345.1. Lineage (NCBI taxonomy): Eukaryota > Metazoa > Chordata > Aves > Passeriformes > Thamnophilidae > Poliocrania > Poliocrania exsul. The sequence goes on along the minus strand of JAWWLZ010000001.1, from coordinate 39,391,260 downwards.
ATTCAGCTTCTCAAAAAACTAGTACAGGGCAAGAGAGCAAGATTGAGGGAGAAGAGGACTGATTATGGGACTACATTACAGATATCAGATAAAGTGACTTCAAGCTACAGGTGGAGATATTAAGCAGTGCTGGTAAAAAAATAATTATAAAAAATGCTAAAAGTAATGCATAGTAAGAATTAACATGATCACACAGTAAGAACGAAATGGATTTTTCATAAGTATAGGTACCACAAAAGGGAGGCACAAACTATCCAGTGAGCAAGAGACATTTCCATGGACAGTCTTGCACCACAACCACACTACACCAGTTTGTATGAGAGTTTCCCCAGCCAGTTGCTTGGGAATAAATATGCTTACTTGAGTAGATAAATGAGAAAGTATAAAAGGAGGTACAGTCTTTACAAGGTTTCTCAAATCTCTGCCTAACAGGCATCTATATCACAAAGGGTGCAAGTCATCCTAAACAAAGCAAGCAAAATCACACATGTGTGGGTAGAGTTTACAGCAATGGATAATATAATGGGAAAGAAGTTGGATTTGACAGCACATTTTGCAAAGAAACATGAGAAACTTTTGAAATTCAGTATTTAAAAATTAATGTCCAAGAAAACAAAACCTTGTAAATTTCAACTGCTTAATATTCAGCTTTTAAAAAGAAATTTAAAATTTGTATATAATTTTGTATTTCAAGATATGAAACTTTCAAAAAATAGCACTACATATCCACAAAAGCTATAATACAATCATTAGAGATGACAGCCATGGAAGAATGATAATTCTATTGCAGGAATTCTTGTGGAAACACTCTGAGTGTTATGTAAGATGGTCCATTTTAAATACTGCCATGTCACTTTCTGGTACAAACTCTATACAGCTTGGGATAAAATAGTAATGAATGACAAGATAGTGAGTTGTAGAAATATGGAACTTTACACACAATGATTAAATAAAAGAAATGCTGAGGAAGTAACCACTTTACTGCCTACATGTCATGAAATAGATAAAAATTTTTTCTCCTGGATGGAGACTTCCATTTAAATCCAAGGTACTGCAAATCAGACACCTTTGGTGGAAGAGTGTAAACAGGTGTATAGTATGAAAAAGTGATTTTAGTCACTTAGATTTAGAGGCAAATGTTAGATCTGAGAAACAGTTGAGTCAACCATTCTATATGTAAAGGCTATTCTGTAACTCATATTCTGCACATGGAATTGCTCACATAATTTTCTGTTGCAGTTTCTATCTATGTTGAATGCCAACAAGATCTGTGCATGTGTTGTAAATTAAACAGGGTGGCCTGAATATTGCAAAGGAACTAATGAATATAGTCCCTAAAAATCCTACTTGTGCTTTGAAACAGAGATGATATTTTTATCACAAAATTTCTCACAAATTCTTAGCACTGTGGTATAATTGCTATTCCCACCTTTTTCCATGAGGCTTGTAAAGATATTGAACTATCTAATGAACTCTTAAAATCTCACTAACAAATCAAGATTAATTTTTTACTAGTCTGAATCAAAACTAGTATATATGCTGTGGATATTCAACTCAAACCTATCTTTGAACTTCTAAAATTTACCTGGGCCCAGGCCCAGGAACTATCCACTTTGCAAGTGCATAGTTTTATTTTTCTTCATCTTTACATTGCTGCTGGGTAAAAACTTTCCTTCTCTTTATTAATCTGAAGCCTTGAAATTGCATTCTTCTATAACCCTGCTGTTGTTAGATACTAGAATAAAATAAATCATTGTCATGAGAAGCACAACATTTTCTTAGTGAAGGTCAGTTGTGACATTTAGACCAGAAGTCCTCCTATTTACAGGCTAGATGTGACAAAAAATGGTTGTAATTTTTTTTCACGTGTTTGTTTATTTTGTCACAAAGGACATTTGAGTGTTTGTGAAAATAAGAAAAACAGTGTGGCTTTCCTTTGCTGCAAGATCATGTTGTCTAAGAAATAATACAAAAGGTGTTTGAAGGAAGGAAATTTGCATAATTGCCATATGACTGCTTCATTATATAATGTGTTAGAAAGAGTCAGTGAGACTTGTTTTTGTCAGATATCCTTACCTTTCAAATCTGAGCTTTTTGCAAATCCCACTGGGGTCAGTAGGAGTCAAATGACAAATTCTCACAGACCTATAGCACAGCAGCTGTGAAGACTTTTTCATTTGCCTCTTAAACTATTATTTTGATTCAATATGAAACGTGTTCTGATCGCCATGATATTTTACTCTCCAGCTAGCAAAATAAAAGCAAGCAACATAGAGCTATAAACTAAAATGTGGCCTATAAAATCTTGAATGCCACCTAAATGAGAACTCGGTAATTATTAATCAGAAAAAAATTAAAAATTATCAAATTTTCATGCGAATTTAAATCCCAGAAATCATCAATAGTTGCGTAGATTATTGAGTATAAAAAACACGAGCTAATACTAAGTTGGTTATAATACTGTGCACCAATTATTAAATTAATAATTTATACAACTAATTAGCCATAATTACTTAATTTTCAGTAACTGAAAATGGGTGTTAAGTGGTGGTGCAGGTGGTTTATTATGAAAAACAATACTAAAAATCTTTTGGTTTACTCCATATCTTCTTTTGCAGTCTAACATTGTAAAAAAAACTTATTCCAAACTGTTGACCTGTAAAAGCAAATCACAAGATCCTAAGCTAGCCATTTCCAGCAGTCTGCTCTCACATACTGAAGAGTAGGATAATTCACATGTACTCAGTCTGTCAGAAAAAAGAATGTGCTGCCATTCATAATTGCAGTACAGTTGACAAGAGGTAGTAGACTAAAATTCTTGAAAAACCCCCACACACCTGTGGTCAGTGTAGTGCCTAGCTAAAATTCTCCATTGAAGACAAAAAAGTTGCATCTGAGGCTTTCAGCATCTAGCCTGTCATACAGCAAAGTGGCTAATGTACATCTCTTAATCAGGGGCCAAGGCAAGAAAAGAGAAACTTCAGACATTCTCAGAAGCTTGACAAGTTGCTTAGTTAGTTGCAGCAATGGCACAGGAAAGGCTGAAAGCCTTTCACAGGAAATACACTGGAAAATATAAGGACTCTGAGACTTGCAATGTAAATCTTTTTTCTTAACATCTGCTGTCAGCAGACTAAAACAAATACAGCTTCATTTATCAATGTGAGTAAAGGTCAACCTATGACTGCTTGATCTCCGAAGGCATATAGAGTTTAAGTCCATAATGGAAGCCCACAAATAAATTAATGTTTCCTCCATGTTAACACATTTCTTCATGTTAGGGCATTATTGTTGTTATGTACCTTGCACCCACTATAAATGCAATGGAAATGCTCACTTCTCTAGTCAAAGAAAGAAAATAGCAAAGTTTTAGCTAAAGAATAATTATGAACTCTTCAACATACACAATAGCTCTGCTAGCATTGTTTATGACCTGTATTGAGCTACTCTTCATCTATGTATAAAAATTAAATATTCTGTCTTCTGATCTACCTGAGTGTCCAAAGACTAATTCAAATGAAATTGCTTCTTAATTGTGGAATGAGGAGGCAGGGAGAGTATCTGTATATTTTGGATACCTCCAGATGAACAGAAGTTTTCAGTCTCACAGTTTAGGCCATGGGCTCCAAATTCCTTTGCAGATCTGCCTATGAGTGCCTCTGGATTTCAGCTAAGCATTTTTTTTAATACTGAGAGGCATTTCATTAGGCATGCAGATTTAAAATTTTGCTAATATTCTCTGATGTTTAAAACTGATTTATGTCTTAAAATACACAATAATGATCTATCATTTAAAACATAAATAAAATAAATCATCAAATATGAACCATAAAACAAATAAAAATAATAATGAAGCTCAAGTAAAGTATCTAAAGGGAAATCCATCTTCATTTTTACTATAAACAATTCAGACAAGAAGACCTCTTAAAGACATAGATGGTAGATTCTATTGGTCTTCTGGGATTTAATAGCTAAGTGTAATCTCTGATTATTTATCTTCATTCCATTGTAAATGGCTATTTTTATTGATGACCTCTAAAATACTGAATGGACATCATGTGCTTTTATCAGAAATCATGGAGCATGGGTTTTCTGTAATTATAAAATTTTATTAATGACAAGTGATATAATTTTTGCACACAGTAAAAATAAGAGCAGGTAGAAATAGAGATGTGTATCAAGTTCTTCGTGAATATGGCACACAGAACAGATGCAATTCACTTGAGAGTTTTCTAAGGGACGTTCACATTGACTGTCACACCCCCACCCAGTGACTTTCTCACTCCCCATTCTCAATGCAACGGAGGAAGAAAATATGACAGAAAAACTCAGAAGCCGAGATAAAAGTGGTGTATTAGTGGTTTGGTATTCATTATTATGGGCTTCTATGGGGAAAATTAATTCCACTTCGACCAGAGCCAGTATGTAAATACATCCAAAATAATAAATTACATGCTGTAATTCACTCTAAAAGCAAAATAAGAAGGATAATTGATTTTAGCC
>JAWWLZ010000001.1:39369262-39386657 GCA_035041345.1 Poliocrania exsul | reverse complement strand
TAAATACATCCAAAATAATAAATTACATGCTGTAATTCACTCTAAAAGCAAAATAAGAAGGATAATTGATTTTAGCCTGGTAGAGCAAATTATTCACAAAGAATTGTTTAGAAGCATTTTCAACACTAATATAAAAGCCTGTTCAGGGTTTCTTAGTAGTGTAGGCAGTTAAATTTTGCCACTGCAAGGATGCAAATCAGGTTAGTAAAGCCTGGAGAGACAGACTGTCTTTTGAATGTCATTGATATATGGGGTACAGCTGGTCAGATGTGGCAGTCTGAGCTTGGATTGTTAGTGCTGGGGGTTCCTTCAGGTGCCCAAGATTTTGCATGTTCAGACCCTTCACCTGGCAGTAGGAGAAGCACCCCATGCACCTCTCTTTAAGTGAGGCATAGGTAGAGTAGGCAGCAGCCATTACCTCCCTTCCTGAAATGGTTGAGAATCAATCACTGAGTTTAGAAAAGACTTTTAAGACACTTGAATCCAACCATAAAAAAACACCCACATTTTACCACATTCCTTTTAGAACTAGACCCAAATCTACACCTTCTGAAGTTTTTGCTCTAAAAACTGAGGCAAACACCAGAGCCAGGACAGTTACCTTATATCATTCTGTATATACTTTTATGAAGCTCCATCATAAACTTGTTCAGAAGGAACACCAATGCAAGCTGTTCCTCTGCCTTCAGCTGTGATAAGTACTCTGCTTTTCATTTCCACATCAAATTTGTTTCTGGCCCTGGTATACCAATTTCCTCACTTGTGGACTTCAGTGCATTATCTCTCATTTAGGCAATTATGTATTTATTTGACTCACAGAGACAAAAATCTACTGGAAATATTGAGAGAATAGGGGTTTTAGGAATTTTAGTCCTGCCTTGTTACTGACTCATGGTAACACATACTTCCAGGTCACCTGATATTAACATGAACACAAAAATTACCATCTTCATCATAGATCAGGGCTGCATTGATATCTGCAAATTATATTTCTAGTAGCCTTCAAAATTTTCTTTTCTTTTTCCTTGATTTTTTAGAGATTTTATTGACAGCAAATATGGTTTTCTGAGTATTACCCAGATGTTAGGTCAAAATGTTGGCACTTCACTGAGAAAGTTCAGTATTTTCAAGCAAGCCTGGATCCATCACTGGGAGCCAAGATGAGGCCATAGCACCTTCTGCTGTGATAAAGAAATGACAGCTTGAAAATGTCATTTCTGAAAGAGCTGTTAGTTTTGGCATTTCACACTTTGCTCTAGTTAAAATTAAGACAATAGAAAAAAAGTATTTGTTTTATATCTTCTCTTCAGGATTATGCACACAATACTTTAAATACGCATTTCTTCTGAAGTTTAACATTTAGTTACATAGGAGGAAAGAGACTAAATTAACTAATTCTCAAACTGAAGAAGATGAAACACCAAATAAAAGAATGCTAAAAAACAAAGTAACCTCATTGGACTGAGAAAAGACAGATAATAGATTCCTTCTACTTTTCTTTTCTTTGTTTTGTTTCTTTGTGGGTTTTTTATATTTTTTGTTGTGGGGTTTTCTTTGTGGTTTTTTTTGGTAGCTTTTATTGTGTCAAAAGTGACTTGTAAATGGCTGAGGTACAGTTAAATAAAACAAAATATTTCTCAGATCAAAAGTAATATGAAAAATGGGACTTAGATCATCTAGCTGTAATCACCAAAAAAAAAAAAAAGAAAAAAAGTTAATCTTCAAATTTATCTAGTCATCCATATTATTCCCGCAGTGAAGAAAAGAAACAGGCATCATCCATGAGTAGTTTACACAAATCATGTTAGATTTCTAGGGTATAAGAAAGATGGATTGATGGCTTACCTTGCTCCTGAGTGGAGTAAATAAGTGAGATGGATCTCATTACATATCTGAAGCATGGGCCTTTTCTTTTCTTTCTTTTTGCTTTTGATTTTCTTAATAGTCATATCTTTTGATAGACTACTTGTCTCAGTACTAATTTCTTATTTCCCCCCACTGTTCTTCGGGTGATATTAAAAAACTCCACAGAAATTAAAATGTTATTTATTGGAATTCAACACATTTCTTAGCTTACTTTATATTTATTAAATTTAAAATTGGAAACTTGCAAATTTTTTATCAGGTATGCAAATATATGTTGTCATATTGAATATTTGGTTTAAAAGTACCTAGTGAAAGCCTACAAAGTACAAAGTTTTTTAAAATTAGCAGTCCTTTAGCCATGCTAGGACTTCTGTTTGTCATGGTTGTCTCATAACTCTTTCATAACCTCTGCATAAGAAATCAAAGACCTCAGTGCTGCTATAGAACAAGTGTACATTATGACAGGAACTGATATTACATGTACATGCAATCTCAGTATAAAAGTGATTAGAGAGATGTTAAAGAAGCTATTTGCACTCTTTGATGTTAGGCATCTGTCTTAGGTAGCTAAAGGCTCTGTTGGCAAGCAAGGATGTTGTTACTTGAGGCAACTGATGAAGCAGCTACCCTTTCCTGCCCATTCTAACTAACTGCTGCAGAGATTTCTGAGCTCTGCATAAACCACCTCCTGGTTGTAGGCTAAATTCAGTTAGGTTTTTCCTTCAGAAAAGTATACCGTAAAGTCTTGCTACTCAGGATTTGATTAATGTCCATTTCAGAAGTTCCTGCAGCAAGAGTAGAGCACAGATGGAGGCTGGACACTCATCTGAGTTAAGCCGTTCCCATCCATCAATCATGATCTGCAATTTATACCAGGATGTCTTAAGGAAAGGCAGTATCAGTGATATCTTATTGTAAGAAACTGAGAGGTTCAGAAATTGATTGATGAGCAGGTCCACAGTCCATCAAGTGAGAGCAAGACAGAGAGGTGGGTGTACCCTTCTGAGACAAGCTCTCACTGCTCATCTATCAGAGCCCTATGTTAGCAGATGAGTCCTTTCAGTTTCCCTCTTCAGTTAAGGGAGAAAAAGGCTTCTCTTAGGGTGAGCTAAGGCTGGAAACTATCTCAGCTTCAGTCAAGCAGAACCTGTTACTTTCCTTTGATAAGAGGACTGGAAAGTTACTGTATTTAAACATAGAAATCAGACCTTGTGAGTACTCCTTAAGAACAAATAAATGGTTGTTCGAAATCTTGGAGAAATATGTTGAAAGGGCAGGTTTTTTTCATAAATAATGTAACAAGTGGCTACACCCTGCATCCATTCTACAAATACAATAAACAATACAGTTCAGTCACTACGTACCTCATCTTTTCCTGAAGAGTATATCAAAGAGTAATAAAGATAAATGCAGAGAAGACAGGTGGCTTTACCTTACTTCTTTTCCACTCCAAAGCCTAGCAAGAACCAGGAAAAAACTTGACTGATAATGCTAGGAAGTACATTTGGTTTTCTAGTCCTCTTTTATATTGGCAAATCGATAGTGGACTCCATTTGGGTTATTCAGGAACAACACAAAAAGAAGTGATTCTGACCCTGGGCAAGCAAGTGATTTTCTTATGCTGAATTTCCCATGCCTGTTTCCACTGTGATTGAGAATGCAGAGTGGGCAGCATTCAAAGGATTTTTATCTCTGTGTATAGATGGTATGAGATACAAAATTACTAATACTGATGTATAGGACTGAAGATATATTGTTTCTTTTTTCCCAAAGCTTTACTGGAAAATTAGTGATGAATCAATGGAGTCACACTAATGATTGGAGTGACACATAACATATCTTGCTGTAATAATGACAAAGGGTTCTCTTGTTATGAATATTAATTTTCCATTTAAATTGGTGAACATTCAGTCATGGAGACAAAATTATTATTGTTTATATTGTTTGCTATGTCTACAAGAGCCCTAGTGGTTTCAGCCTTAGATTTCTTTTACTGTTTCAGTTTTAATTGACTGCAAAACTCTATGCGTACTAAATAAAGAAAAATCTACTTTAAGAGAAATGGCATACAGAGAGGCAAGTAAGTGTAGTGAGCTAGTCAACATTAGGAACACCTCTTCTCAGCAGGATGTATTACTGTTCAGTGAGCTCTCTCCTGCCTTGGTAGTCCTCTTGCACTCTTCAGCCTAGTGTGGTATCTCTCCATCAAATTGCAGTGTTGTGTTACTCTTAGAACTACATTTCTAACTTAGAATAACCATAATTTTATGTAATGCAACATTACTGGAAATAATATATTAGAGCTACTTATACTGACCACTTGTGGTATAAAAACAGTGTGTGTGTGTGGGGTTGTTGGTTTTTTGGTTTTGTTTGTTTGGTTGGTTGGTTTTTGTTTTGGTACTTTGGTTTGGTGGTTTCTTTTAGCACAGGAATCAATCAGGGAGAAACTTTGAGTTCCATAGAATGGATATGTCATGGGATCCTGGTGGAAAAAAAGGGAACTGGCCCTGCGTAAGAAGTAGGCATGTTAAGGATATTGATTTAAGATGGACTATGATAATTAATGTATCAGGGAATTATTCTCCATGAGATATTCTATCTAAACTTATACTGCACTAGTTATAGTGAATCTGAAACCCACTCACGGGAGATGGGGTGGTAGGTGGCTGCCTTGGCCACAGTGGTCAAGAAATGGTCAAGTTAAAATTTTTAAGTGTAATGAGAAAAAGTAGGACAGCAGAGTTGCCATCCTGGAATTCAGGAGAACAAATATTAAGTTATTCAGTGGGCCATTTAACTGAGTACCCTGGGAATTTGCTTTTGAGGGCTTAGGAATCCAGAAGTGCTGATCAGTCTTTAAGAACCATATTTTAGAACAATAGGAACAAGCAGTTCCACTGTGTCATAAGTCGAGCCAGCAGAGCAGAAGACCAGCTTGTCTGAATAATGAAAGTCCTTGTTGAGATCAAGAGGAAAAAGAATTTGCATGATTTCTGGAAACAAGGCCAAAGTTTCCAGAAAGAGTAGAGAGCTGTGTTTTGTAGATGCAGGTGGAAGATGTGAAAGGTAAAAGTTCAGAATGGTCAGTGCTGTGTCAAAGAACAAGAAGGGCTTTTTAAAGTAAGTTAATTGCAAAAGAACATCTAAAGAAAACATTGGATTGGTCCTTGTTGAAGATGGTCATTTGACTAATAGGAATGAAGGAAAAGTGGAGGCAGTCAATATGTTCCTTTTCTCAGTCTTTCATAATACTGATAGACCTTGGGCTGCCCAGTCACTTCAGTCAGAAGACCATGAGAATGGAAACAGTGACCTTCCGTCGATGGACGCTGAAATTTTAAGGGACTAGTTTATCAGATAAATATTCACAAGTCTATGGGGCCTGATGGAATTCATCACAGAGTTTTGCAGGAGCTAGAGGATTCTATACACAAGGAACTACAGGCCTATTAGTCCATCACTTCCTAGAAAAATATGGAGAGGATCACACTGGGTACTATCAAAAACCATGTAAAGGAGAATGCAACCATCAGGTACAGTCAGCATGATTTCATGCAGGGAAAGTAGTCATTAACTAATTTGGCATCCTTCTATGACAGGGTCACATACCTAGTGGATGTAGGAAAGGCAGTGGATGCATTTTTTTTCTGGATTTTAGTAGGCAGAGTCCTGCACAACATCGTCCTGGACAAATTGTCCAGTTGTAGGATGACCGGGTTCAAAATCCGGCCAGTGAAGAATTGGATGAAGGGCAGAGATCAAGTGATTGCAATGAGTGGAATTACTTCTGGCTGGTGACTGGTAACCAGCAGTGTTCCTCAGGGTTCAATTCTAGGGCCAGTCTGGTTCACTGTTTTTATGAACAATCTAGATGCATGAGCCCCTCAAGATTTGAATATGGGTTTAAGTCAATCTTTGCAATTTTTGTTTTAGTAATTAATCAGTAGCTGTAGCTGGACAGTTATGATTAAGCAATTGCATTGGGAACATTATATGCTTGGCTAATATGGAGAAGTGAAGAAATTCCCAGATGACTGGGCTATCTAGACAATAGCCACCAGAAATGAAGTCAGCAGAACTGAGCAGTAACTGGAGAAAAGGTAATTCCAGCAGTAGGCAATCTTGACCACTAACTCATTGGCCACCTACTCAAAATGGATCCAGACTCAAATGGAAGCAAGGACTGTGTCCATGTACTACTTAGTATGAGAAGCAAGGGATATAACCAGCAAATAGGGGTTTGAGTACTAATTAATAGAAAAAATATGTAATTTGTAGTCAATGAATGGTGATACCTGTGTTAAAATGTATAATTAGTAAAGTTTTGATGATCTGTGATCTAACTTTTCGTGGGTTATGACCTAGCTCCCTACTTTGCACAGCTTGAATTAAAAATAGAAATATTTCACCTCAGTGTGTGAATTGGTGCTGCACATCAGGTAACAAGCCCACATTCAGGAAAGCACCACCACCAAGGAGACTGAGGGTGCACAAGGTGTTGGGAGAGGGCATAGCTGGGACAGATAACAACAACTGACACCAAGGATATTTTAGACCGTATATCATTGTGCTCAGAAATGAAAAAGCTGTGAAAAGGAGAAGGAAGGTGGCTGTTCAGAGTGATGACATTTATCTTTCCAAGACAACACTGCACCATGACAGGGCCTTGCTGTCCTGGAGATTGCAGAACACCACTGAACAGCTTTGTTTATTAGTACTTTGACATCTGTAATAACAGCTGAATATCGATTAAATGTTACGCAGGTTCTAAATGAAAAATCGCATAAATGCCACCACATAAAATCTCAAAATAGGTGTGTTATTTCCTACATTTTAAAGAAAATTAGTTAGGAAAATGTCCAATTTTGCTGGGGAAAAGAAACATGCAAACAAAATTTGTCTTTTCAGAAGTCTTCTGATAAGATGCCTCTTGCATTTCCTTTCAGTAACACAAAATCAAATCTCATCAGTTAAAATGTTTTTGACTAGAAAATAGTAAGTAGAGAATTAAAATTTCTTACTGACTGTATTAGATTAACAATGGGATTAATGCACAAGGGACTCAAGAAACAAAATGAAGGCACTGAAAAAATTACTGATATGTTAATAAAAATTTATGAAATGAGTATACTGACTCCTCCGCATCCATTTATTTTTGCCATTCTTTAACGCAGAATCTGGTTGCACAGCTATAATCTAACTAGCTTGTATACAGCACAGGAAAAATCTGAAGCAGAGTGAGAGATGCTATATAAGCTCATACAGAAATTACATTTATCCCTACTAAAGAGTTTGAGGGGGAAAAAAAGAATAAAAATAATTAGTAGGATAAGGCTAAGATAAAGCAGTTTTGGTCCTCATATAGCTACCAAATTTCCATAATTACAGTTCAGGGACTTTTCCAAGCCAGAGGTTACATCTTCAGGATCATGTTTAGCAATCACTAAAGACCTATTCTTTGTGCATAGTTCCAGTCACTTTTTGAACTCATTTGTACCTTTGTTCTTCATAACATCCTGTGCAAATTAATTACATGCTGTAATTATGTTCTATGTGGAAAAGAATTTCCTTCGATCTCAGCATCTTTCTAACATCTCCTAGATTTTGGGAGTGTAAAGACATGGACTGGATGTAAGACAAGCCAGGAGAAAGAAAGAATGAAATGTTTATTTTTAATGGGAAAGCAAAAACTAATCATCGTATATTGTTCTTAGTGCAATGACAGTGGTGGGAGGCACTGGATATGTTTCTATATCTGTGCAGCAAAAATACTTTCAGTGAGTTTCTAAAGACCCTGCTTCAGAGACTTCTGCAGAGCTATTAGAAATTTCTTTGCACATATTTACTTTTATTGAAAAATAGATGAGCTTTAGGATTTGGAATTGTCCTGAAAATCTTCTTTCTTCATTAAAGCAAGGACCTCATCTTCTTCAGGAAAAAAAGCTCTCTCTTCCTCTTCTAATGCACATTTTGCAACTTTAAACAGATCATTTTAAATTTGGTATATGTGACTTGGTATATGGTTCCAGATACTTTTCCTAATGACAAGAATTCTACAACCTATTGCACTCAGCTCTTACAGATATTCTAAGAACTGAGGGATTGAAAAGATCAGTAAACCAAAGCAGGTAAACAACTTGCTTTTTCCAATGTTTTCACAATTAATGGCATAACTACAAGGGAAGTACTGAAAGAAATAAGAAAAGGCAGCTAGACAACAGAAATTCCTGAAGCTAGCAGGCCTGACATCTGAAAGCAAAGGAAAGCATAGCCCTACTTTCCTATCCTACATCTGCTCACTTGCTTTGGAAATAAGACAGCAGTAACTGATTTGTACATCTCAAGGCCAGAATAGTGTCAAGTGGCTGACATGATTTCTGCTAAACTGCCAGGAGCCCTTGCTCTTCAGTAGAAGAGAATATTAATGAGTGCCTTAACTGCAATCTGTTCCAGGATTTCTTCCTACAAGGTGGAAATTCCCTTTAGTTTTGTTTCATGAGATAACAAATGTGGAGAGTTTAATAATAAACTCATAATAATATGAGTTTAGTGATCAGTTGAAATGCCTATATTTGTCACAGAATAATTGACTATATTGCATGTGGTATATAAAAAGAGGCTTTAGTAATGCAAGGCAGACTTAGCTCTACACAACATATTTTAACAGTTGATTTTTGAATTTATATCTCTCTGTTTTTCTAAAAGGCAAGATTAGAACCACCAACCAAAGCTTAACATACTTCCCTATCAGGTAGCATGGGTTTAACAACCTTTTTTATTATTGAACTGAAACACCAATTTCCTGTATATGTGTCTATGATCTCTTGGGAAAAAAAATAAGGGTGCTTTGAAACTTTTTCTATTTAGTAATTAGTAAAAAGAAGAGTTCAGTCATGTCTATAAAAAACTCTTGATTTGGAAATAAACCAAATTTCCCACATTTTAACAGTTCTTTCTAATAGGAAAGTTAATTTCTTACCTAGCTATTTATTTCTTACCAGTAGTCATCCTTCACAAACAACCAGGGCACTTCACAGAAGTCATTAGTTATTTTTCTTTTGTTACTTTTGTCATATTTGCAGCTATCAGACCTTCAACTTGCCTTTACCAGAAAGTCCACATTACTGCTACTCTACTGGATATTGATCCTGCCCTACTTGGGATGAACTTTGATGAACTTTGGAAAAGGGACTAATAATAACAATTGCAAACATAAAATTAACATTTGCATTCAAATTGTTTATAACTGCTTGAATTTCAATGCTCCTTATGAAATAGACTTATGATCTTGTGTGAAACATGGACAGTGTTTTGGAAAGTTATCTCTTGCCTTTGCCCATCACAAACAGTACTGTAAAACTTCTGGAAATTTTATTAAATGCTCAGGATGAAAAAAAAAGGAGGGTATGGAAAAAAAAAACAAAGGAGCAAATCAATTTGCACATTTGCCTTTTCTTTTTCTTGGTTCTGTATTCTCTCCAAAACTCAGTTGATTACTGGATTTTTTTTCCCTGAAAGTTCATGGGGTTTGGGGTGGTCTTTCTAATGGAAAATCTTTACCATGCTTTCCTTTGAGATTATAGGCAATACCCACATCTATGGGAATATCAGGCACTTGCCTAGAGCAATAGATTCTTGTGTGATGCATAACAGCTTCAGAAAAGCTTTTCTTCGATTTTGGCTCCTGGAAAAGCTGAAATTTTGCTGTTTTCATCTTATTAGTATTATCATGTTGATACCTCTGAGAGAGTGTATCTCCTGTAAAGTATTCCTGCAGAGGCTGGGGAAACATGAAGAGACAGCAGGCTGAAAGGATTCAACCTTGCTGCGAGGAGCAAGGGACACATTCTGAGGATGTGAGTGTGTGTGAAATTTCTGGACAAAGGGAGGTGTTCTGTGAACCCTGAAGAACTGCCATTAAACTACTCACCTGGTCCCAGCCTTCACAGACGGATAGAGCTGTAAATCTGAACCTTCTTGAGCAGGGAAAACTTTAAAATCTCACCTTCCTCTCCGGATGACTATTCTAATAATCAATCTACTAGGGAGTAATAGGTAACACTATCTTGAATTTTCAGAGTGAGCGTGAGTCATCTGTAAACAAATAATCAAGGCAGGTTCATCAAGATGGTTCAGCCTGGAAATCACAATCTCAGATATATATACTTAATTCTGATGGATACACACATGATATGGGACACAACCTGGATTTCAGAGCTTTTTATAGTATGAGCCATTGAAAGCAGCATAGGTCTCTTGATCAGCAGGCTGGCTGTTATTAAAGCTGTAATTCTTTCCCTTTGCTGTATGGGAACAAAAGGACCTAGCTTTGATTTGTAACTTCTGGGAACTAGGATTGCAGATAGAAGCATGATGTTTGGACACGTCATTTTCACAGCCAAAACAATGCATTCATGCTAAACTTCTGCATTTCTTTTCTACTGATGCAGAACATTTTAACAGAAACAAGCATACAGTCATAGTATGAATTTGTACAGTTAAATAGATTTGATCTCTAACAGAAGCATTTAAATTTAATTTAATATTTGTGATTTTCAACTTGCAAGTTATTTGCGTTGCTTCATGTTCTTTGTTGTTGTTTGGGGTTTCTTAGCTTTTTGTTGTGGTTTGGGTTTTTGTGTTTTCTTTGTATGTTTTTTTGGTAACATGCAAAATAGACACAGGTTATAGGCCCTGAAATTGATGTTTGAACCTACTACATGTACACACATTCAAACAGCATTCAAAAACCATGTCAGACTAACAGAAAGGCAATGAAGAAAACCAATTATCAGTGTAAACAAAATCTTCTCTGTTTTTTTCCAGTCTTAGCTCATACCAGAGTCAATAAACCTCAGTCCTTCAGTCTGGATCTTTACCTGGATCTTTACTTAAACCATTTAAATTATCTTGAAGGGAAAATTGAATACCATCCTACTGCAACATTTGGCAGACTGTAATTTTTTTTTCCTTTCAATGCACCTATTATCTTGCAATAGTATGATTTAATATGCAGAAAATACAGGGAGATTCTTAGTGGCATAACTATTTTTGTGTATTTCTGCCTATATGTTCTGCTCTTGAAGAGCACAGACAAAACTGCCAGTGGTATGGGTGGCCTAGAGTTTTTAACCAATCTTAAGAAGTTACAAGTGATTGTTACGTTTTCTAATCAGAATACTAACAGCTTTCTAACATAAAGGTAACCTGAAATCAGTGTGCGTTTCTAAAACATCCGGCATAAGTGGCCAGCACAAAGGTCAAAAATGGTATTTGAGGTGCATTCCAGATACTATGATTCAGTTCACATTCAATATGCTGCAAAGAGATATGTACAGGCAATAAACCCTGCATCTTCTACTTCCGACTGCTGCTCTTACAAGTTCCCCATTAATTAAAAAGCATATTTCATTTGTATTGGGAGGCATATTTCTTTTCTATGTGTAGCTGCAGACCAAGAAAAGATGTGCATATATTTGAAATATATTCACATTATTGATTACTGGCACTTCAAGAATACTTCCCCCAAAAGAGCATATTAATTGTGTTCCATAGGTAAATAATGTAACAAAATAACATTACTTAATTCTGATAATTTAATAATTGTTTAATTTCATTCCATTTGTTTCTGCCAATAGCATTCTTCTGGTTTTGAGCAGTCAGTTTTAACAGGAAAAAATTCTCTTTCATCTGCATTAAAAATGTCTTAGGATAGTCAGAAAAAGGAATGAGAAAACATTAACCATCCATTCAGAAACGATGAGAGGATCACAGAGGATGTTGTGTTCTCTAATTTTTTCCCATCAGTTGCTTCAAACCAGAGCAGTGACAGAGCCAGTGCCATTCACATTGGCACCAGTTGCTGCGTATGATTTTAGCTGCAATTTCTCTTATCCACCAAACCTGGCCACCTGTGGGATCAATGAACTCCTGATTTCCACGAGAGGAAATCCTTACCAGCACTCCTACATCCTTCCACTGTGTAGGCATTAGTAGCCAGTCGAACTGATCCTTGAGGAGGGAAAGTAGTGTCCATTTCACAACAGATCATCTTTGCAGATCATACCTGGTGCTTTGGTGAGTTTATGAGTGGTGCACCAAGAGCAATTAGTTCCTGAATGAGGATAAAAACAGGCGATTACCCTATTTAACAGCTGTTAAGTGGTGTTAATTGCTGGCTATATACCACAAGCTGAGCAATTTTGTGCAAACTGTATAAACAGAACAAAACAAACAGATGATGTAGGGAGAAAATGCGTTGGAAAAATCCTCTATTAATCTCAAATATGCATACAGCTGGAGAGATTTTATTCATAGCTGGTATGAATTACTTGTAACAAACAGTTTGTCAAATCCATCCCGCTACTGAATTGTCTGTGAATAGAGAACAATTTTTATTTGTTTCTTCATTATTCACAGTCATTTAATGAATGGTTTGTATGAAAACACTTTTTGCCCAAGGTTTTCTCCAGCAGGGCTAGTTTCTGATAAACTCATTCTTAATGAACAATGCCTTGATTTCTGTGAAACAGGGTAAAAAATAAGACACTTTTGGAATCTTGCCTTAAATTGCAAGTTAATAAGCAAAGTATCTCTACAAATGGAAAGAAAATATCTCTAAATTAAATTATGAAGAGTTTCTTTTGTTCTCACTGAACTGTTGACAGTAACTGGAAAAGTCCAGACAAAAAGTCTTACAGATGCTTTTAGATTTCTTTTAGGTGCTTTGTTGGTTTCAGGTCTCTGTTGCTAAGAGCATGCAGTAACAACAGTGCATGACAACCAAGGCTTGTCATTTTGTACATTGTATTGCTTAATAGCATATCTTAGATTTTATATGACAGACAAATGTTGACTTATTTGGAAAGTATGGATATCAATGTTAACAAGGGCCTGGATGTTGTGATGATATTTATAAATTATGAAAGCAATCATGGAAAGAAATAATTTTAGAGTTTTGTAGGTCCCTGTCCTGGTTTTAGCTGGGATAGAATTCATTTACTTCTTAGATAGCTGTTACAGTGCTGTGTTTCAGATTCAGTGTGAGAATAATGTTATAACACACTGATGTTTTGGTTGTTGCTTAGTCATGCTTATCCTAAGTCAAGGACTTTTCAATGTCTTGTGCTCTACCATTGAGGAGCTGCACAAGAAGCTGGGAGGGTGCATGGCTGGGCCAGGTGACCCAAACTGGCCAAATGATAATCCATACAATAGAACATCATGCCCAGTATATAAACTGGGCAGAGTTAACCTGCAAGGGTTGATCCTGGCTTGGGGAAGGGCTGAGTGTTTGTCATCTTGACTGAGCAATTGTATCATGCATAACTTGTTTCTTTTGGGATTTCCTCTCTCTCTCTCTCTCTTTTTTACTACATTTATTATCATTATTATTATTAATCATGTTTTGTTTTGTTTCAATTATTAAATTGTTCTGATCTCAACCCATGAGTTTTACTCTCGTCATGATTCTCCTCCTCATCCCACTGTGGAGGAAGTGAGTGAGTGCATGCATGGTACTTAGTCACCTGATTGGGTTAAACCATGGCAGTCTCAAAAAATCACTAGAATAAAAAATCCACAGCTGAAAAAGGCGATTTTACAAACAAACTATGAATGTCCATTTGAAGTTATTCTTTGTAATAAACTACACACAAACAAGCAAAGTAACTGTGCCAATAAATGTACTAGATAACACCAAAGCAGTGCCATTGCTGATCTACCTAAGATAAATGCTCCATGCTGGTTGCTTCTCCAGGTGTGAATCAAGAAAGAGGACCCACTCTCAAGTACACAGCAGACTGAAGGACCAGTATGGTTTTCTGTTTTCTGTTGCTTTGGTTCCTCCTCAGCTTAATCATCTGATAGATTTCTCTTGTCCTTTTCCTGTTTTATTTTAAAAAGGGTGTTCTTATCCCTAAAGTTTCTCTTGATCATTCACATTCATTCATAAATATTTTTCCCTACAGGCACTCTGCCCTTTTAAGTCATGACAGAATTCTTTAATACCAGTAGGACCTGTTTCAGTAGACTTCCATGGAAAAAATGGAAAGATCTTAATTTTCAGACAGCTTCACAGACCATGAAAGCAACGGAACTTATTTAACTAAGAGATAAAATGCCAAATATTATCAAAGTGCTTAAAAATTGTTCTTCATTTTCCTTTCTTTATCAGAGAGTTTTTGAAGGAGAATGCTGGTATGCAACAAACATTGCTTATCTCTAATATATGGTACTCAGGCCATAACATTGTATTTTGGGTGTTTTGAGTGGAAATTTTCTTGAACTCTTAAAAGTTCAGTTTTAGACTACATGAATGTTTACATGGAATTTGACTTTACAAAGAAAGTTAGAAGTCCTTCTGAATTCAATTATTTTCATATTATCAATGGGAAGGTCATTTCTATAGTAATTTTTTAAAGGGTATTTAAACATTTAGCAGCAGGAAGAATGGGTTTTGGTTTGTTTTGGGGTTTTTTGGGTGTTGTTTTGTTTTTATTTCCCTTACTGTTTATTTTCACCTAGCAACCCTCAAGAAGAAAGTCATAAAAAAGAGAGAATAAAAAGAACAGAAGATCTGGTGCAGGCAAAAATGGTTGTTTATTGCAGAAGAATAACCAGGGATTATGATTTTGGGATTTTAGCTGTACATTATAATAGATTTAGGAACTAAATTGCTAAACTTCTTGGCTTCCATACCCTGGAGAACCTAGTTATAGATTAGTCCTTTCTTTAAATAATGTGGGTTGTAATTTAAGTTTGAAATACAGACAAACAGAAAGAGAAAAGCACATAAACCTAATTTTCATTTTAATATGACTATATTTTATATATTTCATTAAATGTTTGTATGCTTTAAGATCATTTCAGGGAATACAGAACCAAGTAAGGCTCCTTAACTTGATATGCAGCACTTGATTTGGGTAAAAGAATTAAATCCTTGGTTTATAGATGTTACAGAGTTTCCAAATAGAAAAGCCTACTAGGAAGGAGGCTGTGGCAGCTCCTTTCTGCGAGGTCTGACCAGGACCAAGGCTGTACTTGTATTCCCAATAAACATACCCCTTGAACATATGTATACACTACCCATACACATATATTCACAAGCAGCCACACAGATCAACACAGACACACTGAACATTCACAGAAACACCATCAGCACCAACAACCTCTTCCTCCATCCTCTACTAGCTAAAACCAGATGAAAATGTCTTGGTGGGGATATATGTGTATATACATATATATTCACACATATTTGTACAATGTTGACAGCTCCCATAACTGCGCTCAGACAGTCAATCTGCCTAGTCCCTGAGTCTCAGTCTCTCCAATTACTGGCACATAGACATACAAACCTTTGAGGCCACAGCCCCATGTTAGCATGATACGCTTCCATATACACACACACAAAAGTGGATGTCTCAGTGCACCCTCAGGCCCCACTGTCCCTCCAGTAGCTGTCCTGGACCTCATGACCCTTCAGTTGCTGGTTCCTCCTGTGTCTGCACCCTCAGGTACTCACATCCTCCCCCTAGTCCCAATGTAGATCAGCTACTCTCTGGTTTGTCTGAAAGGATCTTCACTAGGAATCACAGACATGCCAGTCACTGGCATCATGAACACATGGACTGCTCTGACTCCTGGTCCTAGACCCAGGGGCTATCACTGAGCCTCACATACACTCTTTTGCACTTGTGACAGAGAACTCCATTCAGGAAAATATCTAGAAATGGGGTTTAGTGAGACACAAGGACACACCATGCATACTAGACACATGGCATGGCCAAGCAGATGCACTGACCAGCCCCTGCTTGCACACAGCTGGCTCCTCTATCTACTTATACTTTTATTTTCCCACTTGTTCTTCCTCAAAATCCCTTGATTCCTCCTTTTTCTCACCTATGGTTTATCTCTAAAACATCCCATAGTCAATCCTGTGCAATCTAAACGCCTTCCCATGTACCCCATACTGAGCCCCATGCCCTTGATGGCAGTGAGTCTCCAGTCTGTGGGATGATGTGACTAATAGAAGAATTAGTCACAGCTCTCATATTGGCTTATGAAGTTTCTGAAGTTTCTCCATGTGGACTTTTTAAGGCTCACATCTGTGGCAAGGTCACTGGGCCTTCTCCCTGCTCTTATTCCATGGTATTTTTTGCAGTAGGAGTAAGCCTTTGGGGGACTGTCCAGTCCTACAGTCCCTTGAGAGTAGCTGAGTCAGGTTGTTTGGGCTTTCTATCTGCCAGTGCTCCTCAGGACTCCTTGTTGTGCAGAGATCAGTGTTTTATCATGTTAACTAACCATAAACTTGCAAAGTCAGTGGAAGAGAGTGGGCGTTCCTGTGAGCTCTGAATCAGGATCTAAAACTCTCCTGGCAGCACATCTGGCTGCCTTGCTAGCTGCTCAGAAAATCTTAGACATGCTAGTTTGGAATGCCTGTGTTGTCATAATAAAGGTATGTAAAGTAGGATCTCACTGTAGCAGGAGAGTTATACTTCAAATAAATAAAGCAGGCAGAGGCTAGTGTTATATCCGTGGAGTCAGCAACAGTATATCCTATACAACACTACATATCAATGAAGTAAGAAAAGAGGAGAAACAGTCATTGCTCTTTAAGATAATATGGACATAGTGAAGAGATTTTCTTCTACCTTCACTAGATTGATGTACCCAGATATATCCCTTATCAGGCAGTGCCTGAGAATACCTGATGAAATATAATTACAAATTTATATACATAATATATACTACCTCTCCTCTCTTAGATAATTATGAATTGGTGTTACTAAGTCTCTGAAACCCTCCCCTGCATGTCAAGATGACTGTCTTCTGTGCTTCCTTTATTCATTCCTTGGCACGGTTGCAATAGAGAATGTGGACAGGCAACATGAGGAAAATATATGTACTTCAGAGGAATGCTGCAAGGCTTTCTTACACTCTTTGCTGTCTTGCCTACTTATGCTGTACTTTTTTCAACTTCTGAATGTTACCATAGGACAGATAGCATTAATAATATGAATAAAGTAAGAAGATCTCAAAAGTGAGGAGGGCTATTTTGACATTTTCTGTAACAGCATGAAGCATCAGGTGAGATGAATCAGGGAAAAGAAACTGAATAACCAACAGAAAATCAAAGTCTCCCTCATACTCCTCCGGTGCTATAAATCAGAATATTTTTACCTTGATATAGCTGAAATATGAGTATAGAAAGTACACTACTATTTCTTTTTCCCCATTAGATTTCTGTATTAGTTTTTAGTGGATAAAGACTGAAACAATTAACATAATGAGTAGTGACACTGGCATCTGAATTGATGGGGTAGCACTCTATGTAGTAAATGTACTTCACATTTCTTGCATTCCATTAGAAAAGTCCTTTTACAATTTCACCTGAAGTGAAATGGAATGCAAGGGAGCATATGGAATCTCAGCTCCTCCAAGTCCACAGTGGGATTTGGGATGTGGATTGAATATTCCCAATAGGAGTGTTACAAACAAGGTTGCAAATATATTTGATTTGTTAGCA
>JAWWLZ010000001.1:39356852-39369162 GCA_035041345.1 Poliocrania exsul | reverse complement strand
GGGATTTGGGATGTGGATTGAATATTCCCAATAGGAGTGTTACAAACAAGGTTGCAAATATATTTGATTTGTTAGCAAACCAAATTTGTCTCCACTCTCTAACGAAATAACACCTTCTTCCCTGGTACTGTTAATGTGGTGTGTTTTTAGAAAACTCTTCATAATTGCATCTTTTTTCTCATTAAACCCTATAGTCCCATGTGAAGGCTTCCCTTAATACCACTTCTCAGTATTTGGTCAAGTTATCATTTTGCGAACTTTCCTGTTGAATTTAAGGACAGCAAAGATTTAGCTGAGTTAATCTATTTCTTCTTCCCCTAGCTATCATCTGAAATTGAATAGAATAATCTGAAGTTGTTTCTTTTAAAAGCTGTCAGCTCTTCAACAGTCATTGTTTTTCCATATATATATATATATATATATATGTGTGTGTGTGTGTATATATATATATGTATATATATATGTGTGTGTGTATATATATATATAGAAAGTTTATATATATATATATATATATATATATATATATATAAACTTTCTTTCTTCACCAGTTCTGATAGGGATTTTGCACAGAGTCCCTTGCTTTTACTTTGCTATTCCTATCTGATGTTTTAAGGATCATATGATAATGTTGTCACTTTCACCTTCATTTCAGCCACTTCTTCCTGTTTTAATAGAATCAATACAGAAGAGCTTGTCTGTCTAATTGATGTCTTCCTCTTCAGTCTAAATAACTTCTGAACTAATTCCAAAATCTTCCTGAACCATCCATTTTCCTTTTTCCCTGCTCCCAACAGGCCTCTTGATAGATAAATATTCCCTTTATTACTAGCAATGACACTTTGCTCGTTCTATTAGTCACAAAAAGGCTTCTCTCTGGGGTTTTACTAATTGTATGTATTTGGTAGCTTAGACTCATAGCAGTTCTCTTTCTTTTTTCCTTTAACACTAGTCACAGATTTTCAGTCTGTCCTCACATATTATCTAAACTAGTATTTACACCTTTGATATAAAACACATTTCCTGCCGGTTTTTTCCTTGCTTGTCTCCCTGAACAAATTGTATTCTTCTATGTCTGTGTCAGATGTGGAGCATATCCCACAGTCCCTGTGATGACAGTTCAGTCATCATTTTGATCATGAATTTAGATTTGAAGTATATCCTTGTACCTCTGCTTTGATAGTTTACAGACACCTTAGATAGTGTCATTATTCTTCCTATAATTCTCTTACAAGTAAAGTCCTTGTATTCTCTTTCCCCATAAATCTTGAACTTAAATTCAGCAGTTTATATACATTCCTTAAGATTTTAGTTCATTCCATTAGCAAAGAGATAAGTTTAGCTCTTCTAAGTGGTAAAATATATTATACATTTTTTTAAAAAACAGAGTAGTACCAATATTAAGTCTTTGGAATTGAGAAGAGAATTAGGCCAGCAATCTTGCCTGACTTGAACAGATGTCTTCTGATGATTTTTAAGAATTATTATAACATTATTATTTATGTTATTATACTTATCACTATAGAGACAACAAGGATAGGACTGAACCCATACTGTAGTGGAGACACTAAATTTTCCCTTTGGAAAAAATAATAAATTGTGTTAGTTTTCTGGGTCTAAGCAATTTCCGTGAAGAGTGTAATTAATTTGTAAGACCCCAGTCAACAATAAAGATTACAGTATAAAATTGCATTTCAGAAACAGGTTGAAAAATAATACTTGCCATAAAAATGATAACAATACCATGCAAAGCAATTGAAAAGCAACATGTAAATAAATTACTGTGGTGCTGTTCTTGCTGCTATGGTTAATGTTATGTCAGCATTTCCATTATAAGATTCATTTTTCAGATTTTATGAGTCAGCTATGAAAATTCTACGAAATCTTTCTAAGACTAATGCTGGAAGATCTTGCTCTAGAGTTTTAATTATAATTTTGTAGAGGAAAAATACAAACCACTCCTCACAAAATGTCTGTCTCTGTATTGAGATGAAAAACAAGGTTTCAGTTTGCAACTATAATTTACACATTTTGAACTGAAATTGAAAGTTGGAGATGCAGCCATAAAATTAGGGGTTTTTTCCTCTGTCATTCAGTTATTTACAACATCATCTCAAAGACAATGAGATTGAAGCAAAAGTATTTAGGTGAAGAGTCTGCAGGCACTCTTTGAATGAGAGAAGCTATGTTGCCTTCTTAAATTTCACTGCCTGCTGCACTTCTCCATAAAGAAAAACTTTTTGGAACTAAGCTCCACATCATGAAGGAGTGACAATATAAATGTATATGAGTCACTGGTGCAAGTTTATATTGGTGCAAGAACAGCACATTGAAGGCATTTAAGCAAAGATTTAGCAAAGCAAAATATTTTCTTTGCAAGTATTAAGAGAAGATATGTATTTACTATGCTTCGATGATAGAATATTTTCTAACAACTTATTTAGAACATATGTCTCATAATGGAGTAAATGATGTTAATTTGGTGCATTAATGATATAAAGATATACTAGTAAGTGAAAGTACCTTATATGCTTTATCCATACTTTCTTAGCAGCTTTCTATCACTGTGGAACACAGACTGCTAAATTGCAGTGATCCTTCATCTGAATGAATATAGCATTCTTGTGTTTTAATAAGGATTTGTGGTAGTGTTTTAGAGTATTAACATTGAGATAATGTTGAAGGAGTATGGACATTATAAAGAAGAAAATCCAGTATAGTCATATTTCTACTGTTCAGCCTTGAGAAGAGATGACTGAGAGGGGACCTCATCAATGTCTATAAGTATTTTAAGGGAGAGTGACAAAAGGATGGAGCCAGGCTCCTCTCTCTGATGCCAAACAATAGGACAAGGGGCAGTGGGCAGAAACTGATAAACAGAAAGTTCAATCTAAAAATTAGGAAGAATTTCTTCACTGTCTGGGTGACTGCTCACTAAAGCAGGCTGCCCAGAGAGGTTGCAGAGTCTCTCTCTCTCACTGGAGATATTCAAGAACCATCTGGACACAAGCCTGTGCAATGTCCTCTAGGATGACCCTGCTTGAGCAAGGAGGTTGGACAAGGTGATCCACTGTAGTCCCTTACAACCTTAGCCATTCAGTGATTTTGTGAATCTGAATTTTGTGAAGAACCCTGGTGTGAACAATTGTGTGATACTATTTTGAGGGTAACTGAAATACTTGAAAAAATGTATTATGGATAACTCCCATACTTTTAAGTAGAGATCTAGGAATCTATATAAAACCATTATTTAAAACCCATGTTCTCACCTACATACATTTATGAGGCATTAAAATCACATTTCTAACAAAATTGTATGTTGGAGAAAGGAAAGGGTCTACAGAGGCAAGTGGGCTACCGTATTAGACTCTTCTGTGTCTACAGTGTAGGTATTTCTGCATATTGGATGCATGGGAGTACAAATCAAGGAACTGCAGTTTAGTTGTCTGCACTGTTGTATTTATAGTTACTAGAAAAGTCACTTCCCTGGCTGAGGCATTTCTAAATAGCTTTTCTTTCCAAAGCTCTTTCTTTGAATATTATCATTGGAACAGAAACACAGAATTCATGTGAAAAGGGAGATCTAGAGATCAAATCCAATGCCCTGCACAGAGCAGGGTCACCCATAGGAGGCTGTCCAGGGCAATGTCATAAGATCATGTTTGCTACCATATGTAAGTATCTTGCAAACTTTGTGGTGCACTAGAATCCACTGACAGTCTGGGTTTAGATAATAATGTAACAATTAATCTTAGACAGCAAGCCGACCTTTTGTTTTCTATGTATTATAGATTTATAGATAACTGTGTTATATAACTTTATCCACATAGGCTAAGGTTCCCCCTGGAGTTACCAGAGCTTTTCCAAGAGGCAGTTCAGAGGAAGATATTATCTGCTTTTATTTAACCAGCTGAATTAAAGTGAATTAGCATGAATATGTCCCCACCCCTTCTGGTCACTCACTCCTTCTCCCAGGCTTACATAGCCAAGGCCTCTGCAATGTGGAGAAGGGCTCTGACTAGTCTAGTGCTTCTACCAGAAGCACAAACAAATAAAGGAATAATAAAAGAAAAGTACAATGCTAAAATAACTGAGAATTAAAAACAGGAAATGAAGAGCTGATTACAGGTATTTTTTCTCTCCTCCAATTTTGCAATAAATAACATACTTTGGTATTGCTACATCTAGTATCTCCCTGTGATTTTGTTTACAAAGCCTCTCATTATTACCCACTCTCTCCATGTGCACTTTAAAAAATGTGAATCACATTAGCTTGATTGCATTTGCATTAAACACATGGTTATTTTTTAAAAGTACAAATGCCTGTAATTTTAGACACACCCGCATGAATTATAAAATGATGCATAATAAAACTTTGCTTGATTTCATAATTACCTGTTGTTATCTCTGGCTAATTAAATATTCAGCACTGCATGTTAATCCTGAAAGTCTCTCTGACATCCTCTCTTCCCCTTTCCCTACCTTTTTTGCACATTCCATTGAGTTACAAGTTGTTACACAGAGTCTGTGGAAAGAAAAGTCTTCAACAGCCATGGATAAATGCAAATCTTCAAGAACATGTACGCAAAGTTAAAAGTGGAAATTTCAGTATGTAACTATTATTTCTGGCAGGCATATATTATATTGCTTTGATCATATTTCTTCACTAAGCTTCCTCATCTGATTCAAATAGATCCTCTTAGAGCTATCTTCCCCCTCTTTATTTCTCAGAAAGTTAGCTTGAATTTTATACAGCATAATATTCTAAAATGGGCTGTTTTCTACTTGTCAGTGGTGTACTATATGAGCATCTAAAGATACTTGGAAGTATGATAAATTTGATAATTGAAATACCTTGTTCAAAAATAATGTGGGAGAATAATTACTATATTGTTGCACCTTAATTCATATGAATAAAATGTCCAGCCTTGCTCTCATTCAAGTTAGCAGCAAGGCCTTCAGTAGCTTCAGACAGAATATATTATTAAGCCTACAGAGGTGCTGTTACTTTCATAGGAAGTAGAACTCATTTTTTAAAGAATGAAATATGTGACCTAGGCAAATCATCAAGCAACTCATTTTGCCATCAGAGAGAGATCATTGCTTTCCTCTGGTGTTCCATTTCAACCTTAACATAGGCATCTTCAAGATGTGTCTCTAGAAGTCAGTTCATTTCACCTCCCTTGCTCTGCTGGCTATAAAGGAAATTAGTTTTGACTTGAGAGGAAACTCATTTGCCTACACATAGACATCTAGTGTAGATATGCCATGTGCTATTCAATTAGAAAGGCAAGAGGTTTACCTTGAGTCTTCTGTCAGACATAAACTGTGTTTTGAGGTCACAGATATTGTAGGGGAAATGAAAAGCAGTCAATACCTGCATTTAAGCTATTGAATCAACTTTAGATGTTTACATTTGAAGTTGGCTAGAGGTAGGTAAGAAATGTTATGAAGCCATTAACTATGCCTTAAGTAATAAGTACATGTAGGTTGTTTGCCAAGAGAATATCATATTCTCCAGAACAAGCACTTGCAACATATGGAATCATAACATTTGAATTTTACTTGCAGTTCTTTGCTTCATAATTTGTTTCATCTTAAAAAGAGATTTCAAATTTTTTTTAAAAAATAAATAAATAAACAGGACAGGGTAAATTTTTGCAGTAGCCATGAGAGGCAATGGCTAGGACCCAGCAGTTATTCTATACCACCCCATGTCATTTTCAAGGTGCAGGGGAAAGGCTCACTTCTATGTCAGTGTAGCATGGAGAAGGGAATGGTTGGGTATTGTTGTTTTTGTGTGAATAATTGACTTATTTCTTGTACACTCTGTCATTAGTGGGTTTGCTGTTATTACTCTTTTTCTTATCTCATTGCTGTTTTCAATAAATTGTTCCTGTTTCAGCCCGTAATCTTTACCTTTTGTGCCTCCAGTTCTCCTCTCTATCTCACTGCATGGGAAAGGAAAGAGTGGGGTGCAAGTGCAAGTGGCACAGGGTTTGAAGAGTGTCAGTGGGAGCACTAAATTGTGGAGTGCCATTCCTAATCCATGGCAACAATAAATGAAAAAAAAGTTGTTTGAAAAACTAAAATACTGACTTTTTTTTTAATCAGTCAAAACTGCTTCAACACCAATGACAAAAAAAACAACAAAAAAAAAAAACAAAAAAACCCAAACAAAATAAAAAACAAACCCTCAACTTCCCCCCAAAACCGCAACTGAAACCCAAAGCCAAAAACCCCACAAACCAAAGCCCACCACAAAACAAAAGAAAATAAACCATACCCATTTTTGAAGAAAATTCAGAGCTTATATAGGCCAGATTTTGCAAGTGTTGCTCCCAAACCATTGCTATGTATATTTTTTTAAAAGTTACTTTTAGCAAGTGCATGAAACATAATTTCTTTACTTCTTTACATATCTTGATTTCCTCCTCATCGTACTCTTCTCCATATACACATCTAGCCTAAATTTAATTTCTTGGTTTTAGACTGCTCTAATACTACTGCTTTCAGCACATTTAGTGGGGGCTTGGACTGTGTAAATGAAAGAAGTGTCAATCATTATGCTTTTGGAGTCTTATATTTCTTGATTAATAATAATGATCTTGGAACTTGGTCCTGCATATGATAATTTTTGTCAGTAAAATCTGAGATATAGATTTGCATTTGTAGGATTAGTGACCATGTAGGCTTTGGCATTGTTAGTTTGCTATGAAAAGGCTTAGCAATTCTCTCTTTGATTTCTTCCATTTTCATTCTCTTCCATATCCCCACACCTTTTTAGACAAGTGAATTTATAGCCAATTTCTGTGAAGTTTTAAATTTTGCATATCTAAACTCTTAGATTTGCTGCACTTAAACTATGTTTGAACTTATAAGACTTCATTGCAAATAATCTATCACAGAAACTATCTTGGGAATGAAAATGCTAGTTGCATTAGTTTGTATAACCTCTGATTTGAATTGTTTTCCAACATAGCAGCATTGGAAAAGACAATAACAGCATCATCAAGAGCCATGTGTATGAGCCCATTTACATCTTTCATGTATTATGTAAATACGATTTTTATTAAATATTTAAACAAATCCATTTCGTCTCATGTATTTATCCTTTTATTAGCTGTAAATAGCTGAGCCATTTTCAGTGCAGTCATTATTGCTCTCCACTCCACATGAGCTTTCCCTTAGCTTAACTGCCTTGTAGAAAATGCACCAGGCCACAGAATTTACACAGGGCAGAAAAATAATAGCAACAAAGATGAAGTAAAAAATAATAACTTTCATTTTACAGGGGCTGTACCTCAAAGACTAACAATCAGTACCACACAAAGCAATCCAGCAGGGTTTGATTCTCTATCTTTTGTTGCTAGATTGCAGACACACATGTTGTACTAATGGTAGCATTATTTCCTCTGATAACCACAGTAATTCATCAGAATACTTCTTCTTCCTGAACATTTTTCACAAGTTTTGTTGCATTAAAGTAAATTAAACAAATCTAGATCAGTTTTGGATCAAATCACTACTTTGTGAAAGTCTTTTACAGCAAACCTCAGATGTAGTTGTTCTTGTCCTCTGTGGCAATGGTCATCACAAACACCATTAAGGATGTGAGGTCTCTCCCTTAATTAAGAACTAAAAGGTTTCATTTCCTAAAACAAAAGCATGTGGCAGGTTTTATTGATCTGGTCTATGTCGCCAACTGAACACATTAGCAGGGGTTATTGATTACTCTAGTGATAATGAGCCTTGTTGCTCATCAGGTAAAGCACACATACCTAAGACTTTTCCTAAAGAGGCCTATATGTATATACACATTCACCTAGTTATACAATGAAGGAGGTTTTAAAGTCTTTATTGCCTACATATCATTTTTTAAAATTTAACAGCAATCATTAGAAAAGTTATTTTCCAGTCATTATCTTGCTATAATTCTTTCTGAATGCTAATGATGCACTTAGGAATGAATCCAAAACCAAAAGAAGCACAGCATTACTTTTTTAAAATGTAAATATATACAGCTATTACTGGTTTTGATAATCTCCAGCAAAAAAATCACCATTATATGTTAACGAGAAGCTGTGGTAAATATTTTTCTAATGCAATGCATAGGATCTTTCCCCCATTTTGAAAGAATAACTTCAGACTGACAAGTGTGCCAGTTAATACTTTAACAATATTTAGTTCAAATTTGGTTCTGCTATTAAAAATGAAGCTACTCATATTCAATAATGCTTCTGTGGAGAAAGACATGATAGACAAAAAGGGCCCTGATAGTGTCTCGAAGCTGGAACTAGACTCGTTAAGATCAAGATATGGATGAGAGAGATCGTGCAATCAGTAAAACAAGGGTGAAGGGAGGCCTCCACAAGTGTAGGCGTACAAATAAGTAGAGAGAGGACATTGCAACAGAGGAAATTCTCGTATCCTTCCTGGGAAATCAACAGGAGCAGGTGTAACTTTCGACTATTGTAGCCAAACATTTGCAGCATAGTGAATAAACAAGAGGAATTAGAGGTCTGTCTGCAACCGCAGAGCTGCACTCTCTTTGAGATCATGGAGACATTATGGGATAACTCCAATGGATGGATACTGAGTCTATTTACTAGGTGTGGGTTGTCAAGCCACCTGAGAGCTGATGGGACAGGTTTAAGAGTCAGATCAAAAAATCACTCAGATGTTGTTTTGGGTGACTGCCTGAAGAGGAAGAAATAGAAGAGACTTTGTTCAGACAACAGGAAGAACCCTCACACTCATAAGTCCTGGCCCTCATGGGGAACTGAAATTAGCCCAATATCTGCTCTAGGGAAAACACAACAGTGCTCAAGCAATATGGGAGATTTCTGGAATGCCTTGTTGAAAATTTTCTGGTACAGGTGATTAAGTTCGTGAAGGTAGATGCTTTGCTGGATCTCAGAATTACTGCAAATGATTAAGTGGTCAGGAATGTGAAGGCTGGGTGAAGTCTCATCCCCAGAGATGGTGGTGGCATTTGTAATCCTGAAAAGAGGAAGGTGAGTGGTCCATCCTTATATCTAGGAGATCAAGTAAACATGGCAGGATACCTGCATGGATGAATATGGATTGAGTCTTGCATGCATTAACTATACAGTTAAATGTGTGAATGGGGAGGGAAATGAAGAATATGAGAGGCGGAAGCAGGGTAACACAGAAAGAGTAGAGACACCATGCAAGTGTGCAAGCTTGTGGTTAGGAAAGCCAAAACTTTGGAGTTATATCTGTAAAGGTTTCAACAGGACTATCAGGCTGCTGCTGAACAGGGCAGGGAACATGATGTAAGAGAATGTGAAAAAGACCTTGATCCTTACTGTTAAGACTTCTGGAATCCCAGGTTTCTGAAATCTGTGGGAAAATGTGGAGCAAAAAGTTACTTTCTGTAGAAGATTAGATTGGGGAATATGTAAAGAAACTGAACATCCACAAATTTATAGAACCTGGAACTCCTGAGTGTTGATGGAGATGGATAATGTTGTTGCAATCCCACTCTCAACTACCTTGGAAAGATTATGGCAACTGCAAGAGATTATCGGGCAATGGAAAAAAGCAAACAGATCAAGACAGGCAAGCATGAAGATTAGAGAGACTACAGGCCCAATAACTTCACCTTAATTCCTGGGGAGGTGAGAAAGTGAATAATCCCAAAATACATTTCCAATCTTTTTTAAGGAAAATAAACTATTTGAGAGCAATGTTAATTTACAAAGAGGAAATCAATACATATATTATTCTTTTATCTTACATAAATCAAGTATATCATATCAAATACCTGAAAAGTCTGGTAGCCCTCTGGAAAGAAATGACAGGCTCAGCAGATTACTGTTGTTGTTTATGTTTACATGAAGGTAAAGCTCTTTGAAAACATAACCAAAAAGCTCAAAAGTATCTCAGTTTTTGTCAGTAAGAACAATGATGTTGAACAGAAGAATAAAGACTGGTTGTGAAAATAGAATATGGTGGAATTATAAAAAGAAAGACCCTCACAAATCTAAGCTCTGCTTTAAAATTTTGTAAGAACAAACACAAGGATTTACAAATGTAGTAGAAAATCTTTTAATGATACTGGTAAAGGTGTCATACCATTAGACAATAGAATGACCTTAGTGATGTGCAAGCTTTTAGAATGTATTTTTCAATACATGAAAATCATACATATAGGAAAACAACAAACCAACAGAGCTTTTGTCATTCAAAAAATAATTGCTTAGGCAAAGGAAGATGGACAAGAATTTGGGAATGGTATGAAACAGAAGACATAACGAATTTAGCAGGATATATATATATAGAAACAGCAGCCTGGATTGACATTATTAGCAGAGCTACTTAAAAAAAATATCTTGGGACCAATATAATTTAATAGTTTTGGTCTTTTTACAGTATAGAAAAATAACTGGTAAGTCTGGCAGGAAAAAGGTTAGTGTTTTAATGATAACTGTTGATGACTGTTAATTTGAAAGCGTTTCTAACATACTAAAAGACCAGAATACATTTTACAGTTGAAAATAAAGCTGATATAGAAGAACAGTGAAATACTGGGTTTTTTAAATGCATTAGGTCTTGCATTATCTCAATTTAGACAGGTCTGAGGGTGTACGTTATTTCTACAATTACTTGAGAGAAATAGACACCTCCAGACTTAGATATATAATCCCAAGGGCATGAGTTGTTTTCTGGGGGAGCCTTGACTATAAATACTGTTTGAAGGGTGTCTAGCTATAACTAGGGCTGTTTTACAAGATTAATTAAACATGTCTTGGCCACAAAGTGGAAGCTCATCAGTCGAACTTTTCAAAATGTACTGATACAGTTACATTTAATCTATGTCAGCAACTAAATGCAGTTAGCCCTGCGTATCACCCCTAAACAGCTGCAGCAGTTCTGATGTCTGCTGGAATTGTGAATTCCTTTCTCTTTTTTTGGCTTAGCATCCTAATATTCCTATTAAGCATGCCCTTCTCAGTGATGCAAATGCACAATACTTTGGGTTTTTTTCCCAGTGGAAACCTGTTAGCATTTGCTTGGCAATTTTTAATGGGTACTTTGCAAATCTGAGCATAATGGGAAGTTTTCCAGTATTAGCTTTATCTCAGAAAACATCCACACATCTGATTTAGTGAAGCAATGAAAGGTCCAAAGAATCTTTGTAATTCCCTATATCCCAACTCCACTGAAGGAATGGAAAACACAATACACACCCTAGAACTAGCTGTGTGAGTGTCAGTAGTGTAACTGTGTAACTGTGACTAATATGCCTCTACATATAGGGATAATTCTAATTTATCTGGAATTTAAGGGAGATAGAAAAAGGAATCCTAAATTTTCAGTAAATTGGAGGATAAGATTAAGCCACCATGATGACAAAGTCATCATAAAGACAAATTCTTGACTAAACCAACAACATCATATTTTTTTCAAGCTACACGAGAAATGAATCAGCAATCAAAAACAAGATTTCATCTGGATTATTGCATACCCTGGCTATTCAGCATACATCTACATTACCTTCTGTAACAGAGTCAGGAACAGGTTTGGAGAACTTGTTACAAACAAATCAGACTTTGCTCTCCACACTGCTGAACCGTCAGCCCACTGTCCAGATCTGTCCTGAGCACTCCAGCATGATACGTTCCACAAGATAGGTTCATTCCTGTTCAGGAAAAATGCCATCCAGGGTCTCTTCTCATACGGCAGTGGACGTACAACCACAAAAGGCTCATTTGATACAATTCTACTTAGTCTTAAAATATTATCCAAACCAGTTTTGCACCTTTGAGTACACACACAAATGCCATATGCCAGTGCACAGAAGCCATAGTCTTTTCGTGCTATAAAACCTTTTCCCTAGCAGATTGTCCCATAATCCTTGCATTATTTCAGGCACTTTGAAATTATCCTCACTAGCAACATTGCCACACCTCTTAATAATTTTTCATTTTATATTTTAGGGACACTGTCTGAGTCTGAAGAAGCCAAGGGCTGGTTTGTGCCTTTGGATGTAGCCAGTCTGCCAGGGAGGCATTGTCCCTGACATAGGAAAGGCATGAGCAAAACAGTTCTGCCTGGCATCAGGCTCAGAGGCTGCTCCTTGACTTTCTTTTATTCATCAGAATAGACACATCCTTAAGATCCAGAAATACCAAATCAGACTAATAGTAAAAAATACCCCCCAAAAAATGGAAAACAACCTCCCAAGAAACCATACCAAGCAAAACTAAAACAAAAACAAATAAACAAAAAACCACACCAAAAAATCCTCCCAAAACAAGCAAAAATATCCCCCCCAACTACCCCC
>JAWWLZ010000001.1:39326332-39353373 GCA_035041345.1 Poliocrania exsul | reverse complement strand
TGCTGTGACAGTCCCGAGGACTTCACTGTCACTGTCCAAGCTCACTTGGCCATGGCAAATGGACCTTAGGACTTAAATGGTGAGGCCAGTTCTGTGCACGCTGTGCCTCACCTAAAAAATCCACTGCAGAGGCTGGAATGGTACACCTACATGGGGAAAGCCCTGCCCAAATCTTTGTTCACGAAGTTTGGCTGTACATATGTATTCTTCAGCAAAGTAGCCTTTTGCTGTTACTGCCATCACCCTTTTCTGTCACTGGAACAGTCTAAAATTATTCCAAGGCTTCTAAAGAGATGAATGAAGATTTATCTTTAAATTTTCTTCTACTGTCTAGGAAATGTGCTTCTAAATACAGACACAGTACAGTTGCTGGCATGGTTTTTTGGACAAAAATACTTAAAGTAGAATAGTCATGTGACTAGACTTAAATATAAACTTTTTCTTCTAGTCTTTGGTCCCCTCAGGAGAAAGCAGTTTTTTGAAACTGGGCAGCGTGAAATATCTGTATTGAAACCATTGTACCAGCATTAACAAATATGAATAGGTAAAAGATGAATAGATGATGATAGATAGATGGATGGATAGATAGATAGATAGATAGATAGATAGATAGATAGATAGATAGATAGATAGATAGATATGCACACATGCTGACATACACACGCAGACTAGATGGAAACACACACACAAACATGCATATATATGCACATCTATTACCACAGATATATCCCAACTTCAAATCCACTCATGGTACCTTTGGCAGGCTGAAATATACTCATATTCTGGGAAAAGATGGTTCTGTAGCAGTGAAGTCTTCAGCCTCTTACAATTTTGTCCTTTGCACTTCAATTAGGATCATGATTTTTCATGGAAGACTTCACATGTAAGATGTTTACAAGAAAACAAGAAAGAGAAAAATGAAGCCACTTACTCATTTTTACTCAAAAAGCTAAAACCAAAATATAAAGACTAGAAAAAAAGAAGAGAGACAGACATTAGACTTTTTTATCTTGAATTTTCAGTTTGTTTGTTTTTCAAGGAAGAAGAGCAAAATCCCAGGGTAGAACTCTGATAACTAAGCTATAGAAAAAGGAATACTATTCGTGTTTTCATTTAGAGGGGATAAATAATGCTTTTTCTGAGACATTAGAGAAACTCTCCCACGCTTCCCACTTAAGCAACATTTTAGAGGAGAGGATTACTTTTTTTTTTCCCCCCAGAGGTTTTGGGGTAATAAAAGTTTAGTTTTATTTTTTCTCAGAATTGCAGTATTTGTCTAACCTGCAGGTTTCTGGTTTCATGCTGAGATGGAAACACCTCATTTTCCTGGGAGAGAATAAAATCTGCTGATATTATTTATCTCTCAAGTCAAATCAGAGCACAGAAATCTCACAAGGAAATTCTCCTGGAATTTGCCATCTAACTTCATATAGGGCCTTCAGTATAGCTTCACATGAAATAGTTGAAAAAGAATCCTGCTTTTCAAAAGTAAAATCTCCAACCGTGGTTTGTATGTTTGTTTGGTTTATGGGGTTTTTTTTTTTGACAGTGGTTTATTTTATTTTATTGAGGATTTTTGCGGGGTGGGGGGAAGGTTTGGAGAGGGTTGTTTGTTTTGATTTGGTTTGTTGTTTTTTTTTTTCTGTTGGAAGTCTTTACAATTCTACAGCCATAAGGCT
The DNA here is from genome assembly GCA_035041345.1 of Poliocrania exsul. NCBI lineage: Eukaryota > Metazoa > Chordata > Aves > Passeriformes > Thamnophilidae > Poliocrania > Poliocrania exsul. Next base: position 39,351,694 of record JAWWLZ010000001.1, on the reverse strand, counting down.
TGCTGCTCTGCCCACAATCAGCATCACTGTCAGGAAAGATGACCCAGGAACATATCCATCCACCAAAAGCAATGTTAATTTCCCACTGCAGCTGTGGAGGTCACTCATACAGCTGCATTAGCAGAGTTAGGCTAAAATCGTTTGTAAAAGCCATTGAAAACTACTTGAATACAGTAAATGAAGTGAAGAGAGATTAGTTAACAAACCTCATGTGTGACTCTGAGCCTCTTCAAGCAGCAGGAGTAACCAATGTGTAAGAATAATTAATGTGAAATACATGCATGGGAAAAAACAACAACAAAAACCCCACAACAAAGCCACAATAAAATACATTATTTACCATTTTCTGTTGCTCTGTTTGCCCTTGTGAATATACCAAGACTGGCTTTTCTCTCACACTCTGTATAAACTGTTCCTATTTTCTCTGGTGGCATTGGCCCCTTGAACACGCACGCGCGCACACACACACACACACACACACACACACACACACACACACCCCTGTGTTGTTGCTACAGACGACCATGTAAAGGCAGAGTCCTCTCCAACCAGTGAAACAAAACCCCCAAGAATGGCAAGACTGAGAATCCTCTAGACTTGTTAATGGTCTTCCCATGCTGTACAAACAAAATGAAATCCAATCATTCACCAGGAACATTACCACCTAAATAAGAAAAAGCAGAGAGAGCTTCTCTGGTGAAGGGAACAGTTCTAGTAGATGCTGGTGTATAGGAAACATGAATTTAAATTCATTACTAATTTAATATGCATTGGCCTACCCTAATGGGGCAACAATCTGGATTTGGACCTGAGGCTACTGATGCAACACTGCTAATAAAGAACCAGTCACTACAATAATTATGATTAGTACTTTCTTTCAATGAAGGAGTCTGCTTCATCATCTTTAGCAGTGTTATTTTTTAATTTAAACAAAGCACATTGCCAACAAGCTAAATGTGTCAAATTGAACAATTTAGTATTCCTAGTATATATACCCTCAAGTGTATTTTTGCATCTGTTATATATTCAGCAGGTGAGGGAATGTTATGCTATTTACAAACATCTTTCCATAATTTTAATCAGACAAGCAGCTAAACTGACACACAACTGCAATATCACAGCACTGGAAGGTGTTTCTGGTAGCATTACCATGAGGTGGCATAAAGTTCTTCAATAAGATTGCCTGGGATTATCTCTTTAAATCCTTGAGAGAATGGGGTTTGATGACACTTTATCAATGGGATTAAGCCTGTCCTTTTCTTGCCCCCTCCCCTCTTGGCAAATTTCTATAATAAGTGCAATGCCTATAACAGACAGGGCACCTCACCTGGTGCTCTTCAGCCCAGCTCTAGAACCATTGACATTCAGAACCTTGTTATACCACTATATGCTACACAGTTGATGTGCTGCATCTGCTCCTCAGGCCCAAAAGGCAACACTCTGGTCCACTGAACTAAGGAAAAGACTGAATGTTTGTACAGATTCAAAATAAGATGTGACTAGTGAAAGCCATAAAGATTAATTAGCTATATCTAACTAGTACTACTATTCCTGGATTCTAAACAAGTGTCAAAGTCAAAATAATCCTCAAAATTTCATAGTAGTCTATTTAAATACATGAGACCTAACACTTTGTCTGCACAGCTTCACAGCTGCCACTATCAGTAAACACAATATCAGAAGGGTATTCAATCCAAACATAATGAAAATATTACTTAATGAAACAGTAAAATATTGAGTTGGAAATGGACAAAAATATTTTGCTAGTAGTACACTTTACCAACAACGACAAAAAAAATCAATCCAGTGTAAAACTCTATCCAAACCCAAGTTCACTATCGTGTACAACATAGAGCTCTCATGTGTAAATAGATTTTTCATATGTATCTGCATATATACCCATGAAAAGAAAATCCTAACACTGCAGTTTCAAAACAAACAAGATATATTCTTATTAGGGTTCTTATTCTTCTGTTGCTTGGGACAACAACACAACAAAAAATGTGTTCAATCATTAAACTTTTATTTGCTTCTTGAATTAAATTACTGTAGAAAAGCACATACCAAAAACATATATACAATTTAATTCCTGTTTATTGTAGTAACCTAAAATATTATTACTGGTTCACTCAAAGTTTCCCATAATCAAAGAGCTGAAGATGAGTACTGGTTTTCATAGGAAAGTTTTCAAGAATCCCCTCTGCCTTCTGGTGAATGCTCTTACAAATGAATCATACCAATATCATGTCTGTCAAAAGTCGGCAATCAGCTCTAAATTCTTAGTTAAATTTTTGTGTTGTGAGTATTGTTGCCTGCTTGTAGTCTGAGGATCTGTTTTCCCATCATAACCGAGAGATCTGCTCAACAAGTTCAGTGGACTTCAAAGAGTGATACTCTTTAAAGTATTTGGTTCTACTGCCAATTGATAGGCACACAGTGTCATTTAAAATACCCTCCAGTATCACCCTGTCCTTCAGATGCCATTCCACCAAGACATAGTCCCAAGTTACATTTGCAGATGTCCTAGATGCTCTAAAGTGTTCCAGATGAAAGGAGATGCCTGTACTGAGAGAACTCATTGTAGGGGTTAGTGATAAGAGCTCATATGCCAATACAAAATGTAGGTAATTACAATTAGAAGTTTAATCCCACCCATATGCTACTCAATGCAGCTGTATTTAGAGTATTGTCTCATGAGCCATTTAGTATGCCTCCCAATTCAGTGACTATGTTTATTTCTTGATCTCAAGGTACTAATTTACTTCACTGTAAAGAAAAATAAATTTCCCTAAGTCCCTTATAGTCAATTTCCATAACACTTTCTTGATTTGGTTCCCAAACTGTGATTGGTTATCATGAAAGATCATAGAGCTTGCAGCTAGATTAAGATGAGCATTTTCAGCAATCTTCCTAATTTACCACTTTGCTACTATTGAAAAATGAAGTTTCCTTCAGGCCAGCTGGCCTGAGGTGCTTGTAGAAAAGACTTTTTTTCCATAGACCAATTTCAAACTAAAGGCTAAGACTCCTTTGACAGCAGAGCTCCTGGCTTTATACAAAAATGCTACTTTTCCTCTTTTAGGACTTGAGATGTTTATAGAATGAGAGGTTAATATCAGGAACAAATTCAAAGCACAGAGTGCCTGCAGACAGGGAATGCCTAAAGGCTCTAAAGCCTGAAACAACATCACTTCTTTTCCTTTCCTTTAAAAGATAGCTTTCTGAGTTCTTGAGACAGATATTTCCTGCAGGTTTCCAAATAGTTGTGGGAATATGTCTGAAGGTTTAGTTTTATCAGCATGTGGAAAATCTATCATAAGGCCCATGAGATATTGGATGTTTGAAAATAAAGAACAAATAAACACCTCTGGAAAGGGAAGTTACCTCATAGTGTGATTATTGGCATGTACAGATTCTCATGTGATCCAGGTGATTTTTTTAAACACTACAGTTACATGTATTCTGCCAAAAATGAACAGAAAATTTACAAGAACTTACAGGATCTCAGTAATACATATTATCTTGACAGTATTCTTGTATCATAGTAGTATTATATTATTTTGTATTTTTATAGGATAGCATTGATGCATCTGTCAATGAGACACAAAATGTGACTCACTGAATGAAGGATCTGCAACTAATTGGGAGATTTCTTATACTGTGAAATTTAAATATCAGAAATACTTGAAATCACATGAAAATTAAACAAAATCCTGTTGGAGTTTTTTAATTATTTTTTTCTATGCCATAAGGGCAAATAATTTTAATAAAGAGCATAAGTACTGATGCACATAGAAGACCAGTGGAATATAAGAAATCATATCTGAAAGAGAAAAATCACTGCTTAATTTTCTTGTCCATAAAGGTAAAGCAAGCATGCCAGAAAGCACAGGATACACAGTGCTATCTGCAGCATTGTTCAGTTTGCCCCCTGCAATTCCATCTCAGTGCAATCAATCTTGATTTGTAAAAAGAAAAAAATCCATAGAGAACTCACTTAATTGGTTTCTCAATATCTCATTTCATTTTTTTTTTCATTTACTTGTTTCTTGGAATTGAACTTTAGTAATATCAAGTGCTTACTATGTAAGAAAGCAAAGCTTCCAAAATAATGAAATTGTATTTCTAAAAAACATGAAGCTCAAGAGTATTAAATTTTGGTGGGTTTTTTTTCCTTTTTGTTTTATTTCCTCTCACTGACCAGATACATATTCTGGAGATTTCTACACTGTCTAGGATGTTTTTGGAAACAGGTATGTTGGCTGATTACTTGTTTACTTTCTTTAAGAAAGATGAGGTTTTCCAGTAATCACTTGTATCCAACAGCTGTAGAGATAATAGTTGTTTTATGTCCTAAATGACTGCTCACAATAAAATCATGAAAAGAGGGAGCAGTAAATGCGGTTTTCAGAGCTTTCAACAGAAGTACTCGTGCACAACTAGAGGATACCTGCCTGGGTAGATATTCAGAGTTTAATCTGGCTACACAAATAACAGGATCAGCTGATTTGATCAGTGCTTAACTTGATCTTCTGTTTAATTAGATTAGAGCATTAGAGGCCAATATGTTTTCAGCTTAAAATAATTCAAGAAGTGTTTGTTTTTTGCAGTACACCAGGACAAGGTTATAAGAATTAAGGAAACCACATTTGCAGGAAGTTAGAAATTTAGTAAGTAGGCTATTTTAGGAAGGTATATTAAACTCGATCATGGTGAAAGAACATTGGGAAATCTGAGACATCGCTAATATGTAAAAGGCTACACAGTTCCCATCAGAGAAATTTGAGTTATTTTAATGGGCAGAGGATTAAAGTTTCAAGTGCATCAACTTTACCATGTGACTGCAAGAAGGAAAATCAGAATGGAAAGCTAGTATTCCTCTGAGAAAGATAGAGAGCAAATCCTGACTATTAGCACTCCGCCTTCATGTCAGTAGGCAGTATCGCAGACTGTGCTAAGAACACAGAGTGTTTCAAATTTCAGTTGTTTGCCCACTTTCAACTACTCTGTGAACATTCATCTTCATCTTTGTGTATTGGGAAGTCCTCTGCAAGCTCTTCTCCTGGCATTCCCATCCTCACAGTCACAGAAGAGCTGATGACTGAATGAGCTCCTGGAAGTCTTCTACTCTAAATCCCTGCTCAAAGCAGGGTCATCTAGAGACTTCTTTACTGCAAAGGTTCATTGCTATGTTATAGTCATTTTGGTGTCAAATAGGGCCTGGTCCTTTTCTTCAAGTTGCCTCCAGTTAGACTCCAGTCTATACTTAACCTGGAGTTATAGCTCCACAGTGCTAGGAGTTAGCACTTCCCTGTGTTGAACTTCATGAAGTTCCTGTTGGTCCATTTCTCCAGTCTCTTGAGGATGGTCTGAATGGCAGGTCATCCATCTGGTACATCAATTACTTTCCCCTGTGTCGTGACATCTGTTAATAAGGGTGCACTCTGATTCATCACCCAGGTTGTTTGTGAGGATGTTAAGTATTGGTCCCAGTATCATCACCTGGCATACACTATCGAAGACTTGCATCCAGCTGTATCACTGATCACAACACTTTGAGCCAGTTGCTCAGCCAATTTTCTAATCTATCTCACTGTCCTTATAGAGAACAGGATTCATCAGCTTGTCTACAAGAATGTCATGGAAGGCAGAGTTGAAAGCTTTGCTTAAACAAAGATAAACAGGATCTACTGGTCTTACTTCATCCCTCTTGCCAGTCACATTGTCATACGAGGTTATTAGGTTGGTCAGGCATAATCCTTCATTTATAAATCCTTTCTGACTGTTTCTATTCGTCTTGCTTTGCTTAATACGCCTAGAAAAGCATCCCAGGAGGATTTACTCCATCCCCTTTCCAGACAAGAAGATGAAACTGATCAGTCTGTAGTTTCCCTCATCCTACCTTCTGGCCCTTCTGCCATTGCTCAAGAACATTCTTGTCCCCAAAATACCTGTGACCTTCCAAAGATAATGAGGAATATCCTCACAATTACATACGCCAAATTCCTCAGCAGTTATGTATGCAATACATATATAAATTTAAGACAAGAACCTTACTCTCTTTTCTCCAAGTCTGGAAAAATTATATGGAACAGAATATGGATTTTAAAATGAAAGAACTGAAGGTCATGCCAGTGGCTAGTAAAGGTGATATCACCAAAAGTTATACTATATGACATTACAGTAGACATTAGATATCACCCAAAGTTATACTATATGATATTACATTAGACATTACAATAAAACTGTCTTTCTATAGAATCCAATTTCTACCAAAATTGCAATAAAATACCACCACCACCACCTGATGAGCAATTTAAAGAAAAAATATTATTCTAGTCACTTTAGATCATTTTTCTGAGTATTTCTGGGAAGTCCAAACTTTGAGAGGTTTTGAGGAGTGCCACACAGATTGTACTAGACCAGGTTTACCACCTTAGCTATCTTCTGGAAGTGCTTCTGCTTGGGAATTGGTCTACTGTCAGTGTCACCAAAGCAGGGTGGCCAAAACAGATATTAGCAGGACTATAGAGATGAGGTGACAAATCTGTGAGGAAGTGGGAGTGGTGAATGATAGAAATTATAATGCAAACATGTTCAGATACTATGCTATAGGAGTAGGTAATTCCCTCTAGGTGCATCATGACAGCATTTTCATGGCTGATAAGTTAGTTTAATGCTTGAAGGTGCCATATATTTTGGTATAAAAAAACTACAGAAATTCTTAGTGTGTTTATAATTATGAATATTATTGAAATTTCATTTTTTTTAAAATTCTATTTTATCATTTCAAAACTGAGAAAATATACATTTATTTGATATTAATAAACCTTTCAAAGGGACTTTCCTATGTGATTGTAACTCCATGTACTCTATGAAACAATGTTCCGGATAAATATATCATATATAATTTCCAGGAAAAATCCTTCAAAATTTGTCAAACCAAACAAAAAAAAAAAAAAAAAAAAACAAAAAAAAAAAGAGAGAGAGAGATGGATTTCTGGGCAAAATGGATAAAATAGATGGAGTTGGAGCAAAGAACCAATAACTGAGAGAAGAAACAATTTATGGTTGAGTGAAGAAAAGATGTGTAGTATGAAAATGTTTTCCCTTCTGTTTTGCACAATGAACATACATAGGATTATTTTGCCAATCTGTCAATAGCATAACACACAACTCTGTGACCAAGGATCCAGAAAACATCAATCTCTGACATCTTCAAGATGCATATCAAATTATGGGTAGAGAACAGCACTTTGAAGTTTGCAAGTGATAAATACTATTTCTTTTAATTGTAGTGTTATGCTTTAGTTATGGTAAGTGAGAATAATGTACGTACATCTTCATATTTCATCTATTAACTGCCTGTCCCTTTAAAACAGCTTTCCAAATGATAGTGAAAATGAAACAAGTGTTGTGCACCAGGTCATAAGTTTCTTTAATTTTCCTTATATAATATGACTTAAACTTTTTTTTCCAGTAGCAAAATATATGACTTCTTTGTCACTATTTACAGAGGGAATCCTATCACTCTTTCTCAATGTTTGTCCAGAGGATTGAGTAGCATTATAATCTCTGTTTAAACCCTGCCTTTGTGATGTCTTTGACAAATTACTTCAACTAATTTTTCAACTATAATTTTCACTATTACGTATGAGGGACCTATTACCTACTGTTTTATTGAAATCTGGGGACAAAAAAGTAGAATGGGAGACACTGGGTTGCAGAAATCAGAATATAATCATCCTAGTTCTCTATCAGGATAGTTCAGGTCCTTTAGACAGCGGTTAAGAACACTGGCTCTTCCCATAAGTATCATCCCCTCTTAGTGAATGGGCCAAAGACAGTGACCTGCCTTAAGAAATTTTTTTCTGCAGTACAGAGGATGCTGAATGGCTGTGCTGACTGTGACTGTTCTGAGAGAGGGAATTTATTATCTTCAATGTGGTGCCATGCAAACACAGCAATATTGTTTTCAGGCCTGAAGGAGTCTGCATGTAGCCTCTCTGCATGTAACATGAGTTGACTGGACCCAACTGCTCCTATGTTTGTTATATACAAATACAAAGCTCTGTTACAGAAAAATATATATTTAATTCTTTGCAGATCAGCATCTACTGTCATAACAAGAACCTTTGGTCATACACCATCAGCCTGCTACAGTATACTATGCATGCCAATAAATATGAATGCTGGTTCATACAAAGACCTTGCAGTCTACAGGCTAAAAGTATATATCTTTTATGAAACAATTTCATACTCTGCTCATTAAGAAAGGCATCACCATGGTAACTTATACATTGCAAGTCACTACTACTATCTCTAAGATCTTTAAGTGCATAGCAACAAGAACATACTGTTGGAGCATCTCCATTTTAGTAGCATTTGAAAGCTGTAAATAAGGTTTACTAAGCACATTATAAGTATTAGAGAGAAGACATGAATGTTTGATATCCAACTGGCATAAAGCAAAATCATATTATTGATTTGCAGACTTAATGATCTTTAGTCAAACTATGCCAGATAAACATAGCTTACTTTCATGTTTTTCATATTGCCTTTATATTTTTCCTTCATCTTGTTGCATTACCTATTCTTTTTAAAATGGTTAGTAATTTGAATATTCTGAAAAGAAAATACTTTATGCAACTTACACTAAGTAATAAGCTACATGTGGGAAAGCTATAGATAATCAAGTGGTCTCCCAAGGGACATGGAGCCACTTGTTCTAACCTTATTGCTCAATCCTCTGCAGGAGGCTTGATTTCCAGATTCAATTTCCCCAGTGACGTGATTCACATCACTGTAATTTTATCTAGTTTTATCACTGAGAAAATCAGCAAAAGACAGATCCTGCTAAAGCTGTACTAAATGAGAAGAAGGAGTTCAACCACAAAAAGGTGACTCAAAGTCATAGACAGGGAATTTTTCTCAGCAGATTGATGATAACACAAAGGTAAAGTAAAAAGAGGAGTGTATCATTTATGTATCATCTTTTCTCTGTGTGGCTTGAGCAACGAAGATGGTAAACTCTATGGGCTTTCATACCAGTGGAAATGAACTGCTCTTTGTAAATAAAGGAAAATGACCATGTGTCACTTTTCCTATGGCTTTGCTTAATGAAACAGAAGATCTAGTTAACATCTTTGTGTGCACATCCACATATGCACAAACTTCCCCACCTCACTGACTAAACAAAATGTTCTAGGCTAGACCTGATAAAAAAAATCCCATTTAGATTTTGTGGGTAATGATCCTTTTTAGTGACTTTATAGCAGAATTTTTAGGTCAGAATACTGTATTGACCAAAACCATTTTTAATGAAAAAAAAATCCCTTACTTAAAAAGACCATTGATCTATTTCCCCAAATCTGTGAGAAAGCAACAATAAATTAATACATAACAAATATGTTTTCTTTTTGTTGTTGTTGTTGTTTAGGTTTGGGTTGGGGGTTTTGTGTGTCCAACCTGGCAGCAGTGAGAAGTGTTTGATTTAAATTTTCTTACTTACTTTCTGAAGTTAGTATAATGGTCTGTCTTTCTAGTAATTTATACAATTATAGTCTGTTCACCTGAGACTAAAAGGAAAAATAAAGACTTTTTTTTATTTGAAGACAGATTGATGAAATCTCAAAGAATAGAATTAAATTAAATAAAGTTTGAAAAGAATAAGTAATGGTGTTTAAGAAAGTAATTCATGTCCAAAATGTGTGAATTCCACTAATGTGCTGCAACTTCTTCAACTCAGCTTTTGGGCATCAACATGATGCTATTAGTAATGTTCGATACCACCATAACACAGGAGCAGCAAGTCTCAATTTAACAGCAATTAGCATCAGGAAAGGTAAGATCTTTTTAACTTTTTGCAACAGTAGCATTTGTCCCTTCCCTCTCAGAGCATTTTGGTAATGACAGCTTCAGCATCCTTTGCCGTCACGGACTGTGAAGACGATACTTCCAGTACTGCTGCATCTGTGGCTTTTATCTCACCTCTGAAGGCTGTTGCCTGTGTATCACCATGTTTCCTGAGAAGTTTTGATCCTCTGCATGAGAATTGTCTTCACAAACTCCATTACCACTGGTATCCACAAAGCCTCATATTTTAACGTCAGCGTATTTTACCATATAACTAATGACAGATTAATTATGCTTTACATTTATTTAATAACATTTTGACTTTGACAATTCCTTGTAAGGTTGTCAGATTTACTGGCTTGTATTACCACTGTTTGAGATTGAGTCCTCAATGATGTTGCTTCACACCTCTGTCTGCCTGAGTTTAAAGAAGTAGAGTTTGCCAGAATGAGTTCAACATCTCACAGATAACACTCTATTTTAGTCTTAGTACATCAGCCCACTACAGCTGAAAAGTTATTTTCATGTCATAATCATACATTTTCTCTTTTTTCCCCCCTTTAAATTATCCCTTGCTGTATTTCAGAACTTCAAACTTGAAGATCATTACTAACTTCAGTAACATGAGGGAACAATGCAACTAGGAAAATGTTTGAATAGCTAGTCACAGGGTTATTTAAAGGCAGTGGAAAATGTCAAGACTGTAAATTTAACTTTGACTCAAGTAGGAGGTTCAGAAAATGTTAAAGGATAACTTGAACAAGAGTGCAAGTTCTTGACAACCAGAGCTATCATGCCTAATCAAAATTAAGCTTCCATTGTGTGAAAATATACTCAACTTGACAGAACAATATGCTGTTTTTTCTTTAAACTGATACCCTATCAATAATCTCCACTGTCAATTAAATGTGAAAATATGTATGTTTAAAGAATGCACTGTAGACTGCAATGATATTTTTAGAAGTTTTCATTTGATTTGTGGCTTAAATATAGATTTTTCTTGGTATTGGTTTTATGTGTCAAGGTCTTGATGGCAGGGAGGCTAATGGGATGGTTTCTGTGAGAAGATGCCAGAAACTTCCCCCATGTCTGATAAAATCAATCACAGCTGGCTCCTAGACAGATCTGCCGCTGTTCAGGGCTGAGTGCATCAAGAACAGTGGTAGAACCTCTGGAATGCTGTATTTAAGAAGTGGAGGTGGGAAAAATTGCAAGAACAACTGTAGCTGGAGAGAAGAGTGAGAATATGGGAGAGTGTGGCAGCTTGTGCTTGGCTGAATGCCAAATGTCCACCAAAGCTGCTCTGTCACTGCCATCCCCAGCTGGGCAGGAGAGACAAAATAGAACAAAAGGCTCACAGTTTGAGCTAAGGACAAGGAGAAATCACTCAACAAATACCTTCACAGGTAAAACAAAGTCAACTTGAGGAAATCAATTTAATATATTAACTGTCAAAGAGGTAGATAATAAATATTGTTATCATTTGATCTAAACATCTTTCCACTTGGGTAACACAGCTGTGTTTCTTTCTTCTCTTCAAAGAAGTAAAGACATGTGAGTGGCTGAAGAGGTTTCCTCCATTTACCAAGTTATTCTGATGGGTTTGTAGCCCACACACTGAAGGTAGCTGAAAATGTGGTAAGACTTCAATCCACAGACTTACTAAAAGAGTTCAATCTTTCAGGTTATTGTATTATGAAAGATTTTTTGAGTTCTCAGAAGTGCCTGACTCTTCTTAGTGCCTTAAACACAGGCCCCTGGACTTTGCTGCTGCAGAACCTGTTTGTAGGTTTAATGTTGTTTGTGCAACCACGCAAAAAGTCTGCATAGCAGTAGGTCATGTTAGTTGAGTCCTTTATGGTTACAGTAATGGAATGTGCCAGGTAGCACAACAATGTTCAGTGCTATGGGCAGGAATCACTGAAATGTCAGCAGAGCAGAAGTGAGAGGACAAGAAAGAGCAGGGAGCTGATCTAATTTTCCTTGGAGACTCATACCTACTCCTAGAGGAATTCTTGAAACCTTCAGAGTTTTGCTGGCAGTACATGTGAGGAAATGCTTCTCTACTTCAACAATTTGCTGGGAGCAGAGAGATTGGGAATATTCAGTTGCTCTCCCTTAATGTTGCTGGGGGCAGGGAGAGGTGACATCAGGGGGGTTTTGCCCCATTTCTGGACAGTGGGTGTCAGGCTGTATGACAGGGACACACTAAGCCTGGATGGTAAGAGCTGTAGTTGCTTACCATGAAGATTTAGAGGTAAGATGATGTACACAAAATACCACAGACAGTGAAAGATAATACTGGCACTTAATAACATTGGTATCAGGTATACAGAATTGCTGATCCAGGTGTATACTGTTGGATCACTATAGTGCTCATCATTCAATTTGACATATGAGAAAGTAAAGGAGCTCAAGTCTCATCCACTTTTAGGATCTGCCTTGACATAAGTATCCAATTAAAGTTTTAAGGAAAAACAAATACTTATTTCATCCAAAGTAGGTTGTTGATAAGTAAGAATTACATAATTTCTGTAAGCTGCCATCTCCATTTGAAACAGTTTGAAGAAAAACTATGTCCACATCTTCACCAGAGGTGTATATAGCAGTCTACATCTGGCATTATCCTCTGTCTCTTCAACACATGTTGGATAAAGCTTTGGCAAGTTTTATCCATTCGTAATCAAAAACCATAGAGAGGCCAGTTAGTATTTTTTCATATCTACCATCTGTTTCTAAGATCAGCAGAAGGGTTTTTGAGCTGTGGTGACAAGCTGAAGTCTTTGATTACCCTATTTTATTTAATTGTATTGGTATTACACAAGAGGCATTCATCTCCTAGATATACATGACAAATCCTGCCATGGTTTGTGTTGCTGAACAAAACCTTTCTCTATAATGAAATCTATTGACTTTATCTAGAGCTGAAGTTTAGATGTGGTGGATAAACATTGTATTACTTACTGAAAGCATTAGAGTTACTTGACAGCTGGCTTTTAAGGCTGGTGTAGTGTGTACATTGAGGTAGTTATGTATTCTCATCTAGATAATTAATAATATATCAGCTTAACTGCAAAGTTCTGTACATAAATGACTGCAACTGAAGTGTAAATAACTGCATCATGTAACTACATATAAAATAGATTTGCAGGACTATGAAAGAAAAAGATATTAAAAGAAGTATAAAATATCGGACAAAACTCCTTTCTATAAGAAATATTAGTAATTATTTAGATACAATATAACTACACAAACTGCAGTAACTGTAACTGCATAATAGTTAGAGTTATAGTGCTATAAAGTGTGATTGCTTCTTGTCTTAACCTACTTCATGACCTGACATTTAATTTCAAAAAGCTCCAAAAGAAAGATTAATGTTAAGATTTATGGTCTTAGAACCTAATGAAGTAGATGGAAAACTCTGTTATTTCAATCAGCTTTAGAATGGGATCTATAGACAAAACTATAATATAAGGAATAAATATTAAGTCCTCTGAAGAAAATGTGAGTTTCTTCTTACATTCATACCTAATACTCCACTGTTAAAGTGATTTGGAGAAACAGAAGGAATTAAGGAAAGAGAGAGAAAGGTTTGGGAAGATTATGCCTTTCAGAGACTATTGATTTTCCCTTTCTGAGCCTGTATAGGACCTAGTCAAGGTGCAGATTTAGGTATTTTGTCCTTCCACCTTGTTTTGTCCCTTAGACTAAGCCTGAGGTACTGTTATTAAAGAAGTTTCCCAATGCCTTGCTGTGATAACAAATAGAAATGCTACTGCTATACAAGCAATACCCTTATTTCTATTATTGTTTTTCTTGTGTATTTTAGTAGTCGTATGCTACATTTCATGAAGAACTAGAAAGTATAGAGCCAAAGAAACTGTTGTTTTTGTAGATCTTGTATATCAAATGGTATCAATACTTACTAATTTCATTGTCTGCAGAAGGCACAGGCTTTGTAGTCCCTTCTGGAAACACTTCTAAGATAAATTAAGATAAAAGCATTCAGAAGAAATAAAGGAACTGTGAACTTCCCTGGTTTTAAAGATTATTGGATAAAGACATTTCCTGGTGTGACAAGGCAAACAGCTGCCAGATACAAAAGTTTCCAGATTTGAAGAGGGGGGGAAAAATAAAATAAAGACGTAGGATTCTACACCCAACAATATTAATCATCACAATACGAAATCAAACAAACAAAAAAAAAATGAACAAGAGTTGGCAGAGAAATTTCTTAAAATTTGAAGACAATGGTCAACAATTTTGTAACTTGTAGTGCTGGCCTGTTAATCAGAAAATGTATTTGAGTGAATGTAATGGATTTGGTGCAAAGCACGTGTTACAAAACTTTATGTAAATTGCAACCCTGTAAATATGCTGGAACTTTTAAGCTTCAATTTTCTTTTTCTAAGTTGCTTTCTTTTTTTCTTTCACCATTGGGAGGGGGTTCGCTTTTTTTGGTTTTTGCTCGGTTGGTTGGTTTCATTTTTTCTGTTGTTGATTATTTGGGGGTTTTGTTTATTTTTAATGGTAAATATCTTAAAGATATCTGAGCTGAATTCATTCTAGTTTAATTTTCCCTCCCAGTCATCTTTTAATGCTGTTTGTTTTACTACATTTCTATTAAAAACATAAATGACCACTCAGCCAAACAACATAAAATAATTACACTGGGCTCATGGAAGCAGGAAGATATTCACTACAACCACCTGTTACATTCAGTGTAAAGAAATACTACTAGCATGAGGTGGCATATCTTTTGCATACCACTAAAAGGAGTAAAGAAAGTCCAGATCTCACAGTCCTTGATATAAAAGTGGTGTGTGATACTATAGACAGCTTTTGGCATCCTGCTGTCCTGCACTTTGTTAATAAAACACTTCAATTTTTCTATGCTTCCAGGGGTTTCTGAAATTTCCTTGGTGCTGAAGTTGCTTACCCTAGGGACTTAACAAATTGCTCTGAACACTAGAGGAAGGAGGTACTGAAAGACCTTTTCCATAGCAGCAATAGAATTCAGGGCAGTAATTAAGGAGTTTTCACTGTCATCATCATCTTTTTGATCTCTGATTTTTGCCAGTGAATCCAACTTGAACAAGAAGGTGGAGAATTTAATCTCATAATGCTTCAGAAATTAAATATTCCAGTATTTCCAAAACAGAATCTTCCCTTTTGGCTTACTTGTTATTCATCCAACCTTTTCATCTCCCAAGGAACTTTGACGCAGAGACAGAAGTCCTAACTCCACTACTATCTTTAAAGAGGAGCCAAGAGATCAGCTAGATTTTACTTCTTATTAAAAATATCTGGTACTCTACAACCTGTTGGACATAATAAACAAGAGAAAGTCCTGCTGTTATGGCATACACCTTCCTGAAAGAAGACAAATATTCATATGTGTCTGCTGGACACTGATAGATGACCTTATGTATTTTTCACATCTGAGCACTCTCACAGCTCTCAGCTGCCCTTCCTGCTCCCCTGCTACAGACTCGAGGCAGAGTAGAGTCCATGTCTGTCTCTTACATAACCAAGCTCAATAAACTGTATTTAAAATATGGATGAACTTGATTTGGTGTTGTACAAGGAACATGGGAAGTCATAGATAATTTTCCCACTCTGTCTCATGTACAAGGGAGCACTGACCTTTTGAAGAGGCAGAGGAGCTCGGGAGAACTGGTCCCAAAAACAGTGCCTGAAATGACCAATGAATCTCTTAAATATGTAAGACTAATCCTCCCTACATTATCTGTGTAAGTTGTCCAAATTAAACAGTACCAGTTGTAGTGACTTAAGAATATTTTTTTTTCATCTATTAGTAACCTTGGTATGCTTATGAACACTTTGGATGAGAAATGCCAAGGAAATCAGGTGATTATAAAGTTCGTTCAAAGTTGTCATTAGCCTATACCGTGAATTACAAGACGGCAACAGGAGGGAAAGATGGTGCCAGTTATACTGAGCTGAATTGTTATCTTTAGAATTACTAGAGAATCTAATAACAATATAATAATAATTACATTCTTGGAAGAAACTACATTTCCAATTTCTGAATTTAATCCTCCTTTCAAAGATCAATGTAAACATATGCTAACATTTAGCAATTAATTATTGATAACCCAATTTAACTCACTCTCTGTGCTGTTTACTGAAATTAAAGTAATTTAGTAATCAATAACTATCCTTATAAAACAAGGACAAAACTTAGCTAACAGTAGTGTAGATCAATAAATTAGCTCATCTAATAGAACCTAATATTTTAGATCAGCACTCCACCTCAGAAATAGTATGGAGTATTTTCACTGAAGCAGCCATGAGGAATAGGGATCCTCTGCACAATTTCTGTCATAAAAATAATAATAGTAAAAACAATCTCAGTGATGACAGACCTCTCTGTTGCAAGTTTACAAGTATGTAAGAAAGCATAAATGGTCCTGTTACCTTGAGTACAGTTGGACTCAATAAGTAAACTAATTTTGCCTTCCTAGCAGTACAAAGCAGTTCCTTAAACATGACTTTTTGAAAGGGGCTTTCTCAACTTCAGCCAAAATTCATCTCACGAGCATTCAGTTGTTTCAGATTTTCCTGCTGCTGGTACTCCATAAGCCTTTTCTGTTGCTTCTTTCCCATAGGCACACAAATCTAGTAAGCAGCATTGTCTCCCAATATTCAACACTTCTAACAACTCTTTTTTTGACATCAGAGCATCTATGTGGTCTCCTACATATTATGATTCTGTAATTTGCTAGTCTTAAAAATGTCTAGCTCTACTCTTCCACCTAGACCCAAAGACCTTTTATTACATAAGTTGTGCTCTTATTTAATTAGAGTACATACTGTACAGCTTCAGTGATGTTTTCAGCCACTCCTGGTGTTGCAGGGTAACATTTCGCTATGCGATTTTTCATTAATGTTCTCTAATCAACCATACACCTAATAATAGTATATGAAATTATACAAATGTAATTTGTACATTGCAATTTCTAACACAATTTTTGTAATCCTTCAAATTTTCTTCAAGATTTTAGGGCTGGAGATAGATGACTATGTTTCTAACAAGGACTGGATTAAGCTATCTGAATAGGATGTAAGAAAGTACTGGACGTGACACTAGAAATTGGTGGATATGACAGACAACTGTGCCAGAAGCTAATAAAGATTAAGTACAGCTCCATGACAGATGGTCAGATTTAATAAGAGGTTAAGGGGGATGTATAGGAGGAATGACAAAACGTCTCAAACAATGGGCAGGGGTATTGCAGAACTTTTGGATAATAGAATTTGCAATTCCAGTAACACACCTCAGGAATACCAGATTTGAACATAGATGTAGCAAAACAGGGACTAGAAAGTATTTCTGTTGTCATTGATATTTTTGGAAGAGAACTGACACAGAGAAAGGTATGCATGAAGGCAGAAAAATTATAAAAAAATCCAAAGAGATGGGAAAAGGGGTAGGAAGGCAGGCAAGTCCTAAGAGTGGCTCTCTTTGGGTGTACCTACCAACAGTCCTGTGCTTGATCACCACAGTCCTTCACAAACTCCTCCAATGAGAGTCCCTCCTGAGGACTGCAGTTCTTCACAAACTGGTCTAGTGTGTATCTCTTCCATAAGGCAGAGTCCTTTAGGAATATAAAAATCACAGAATTATATAATATCCTGAGCTGGAAGAGACTTACTAGGATCATCAAGTCCAGCTCCTGGCCCTGCACAGGACAACCCCAAGAATCACACCATGTGCCTGAAAGTGTTGTTCAAACAGTTTTTTAACTCTGTCAGGCTTGGTGCTGCGGCCATTCCCTTGAGAGCCATTTCCAATGGCCAGCCACTGGGTGAAGAACTCAAAAGGTGACTGGGTACTGGAACAGATTTCCCAGGGAAGGGGTCACATTACCAAGCCTGAAAGGGTTCAAGAACCACTTAGATTATACTCATAGGCATATAGTGTGACTCTTGGGGATGGTACAGTGTGGGGCTAAAGGTTGCACTTGATGATCCTTAGGGGTCCCTTCCAACATTCCATATTCTCTGATTTTGTGAACCTTTTCCTAACATTGAACAGAAACCTTCCCTAAATAATTCCCTAAATATCTAACCTAAATCTCTCCAGCATGGGTCCCTTCCATGGAGTCACAAGTCCTGCCAACACACCTCCTCCAGCATATGCTCCTCTCTCCACAGGTCCACAGATCCTGCAAGCAGCCTGCTCCAGAACAGTCTTCCCTTGTGGTTACTGGTTCCTTCAGGAATCTACCTGTTCTGGCATGGTGTCCTCCAGGGCCTGCAAGTAGAAATCTGCTCCATCAAAGACCTCCTTTGACTGGAGGGGGTCATCCTGCATCACCATGGTCTGCACCATGGGCTGCAGGTGAATCTCTGCAATGGCACCTGGAGCACCTCCCGCCCTCTTTTGCACTGACCTGGGTGCCTGCAGGGCTGTTCTTCTTACATATTCTCACTCCTCTCTCCTGATTGCTGTTGCTCAGAATTTATTTTTTCCTCTTCTTAAATATGTTATCTCAGATGCATTGTCACCATTTCTGCTAAGCTCAGTCTTGGCCAGTGGCTCCATCTTGGAGCTGGCTGGCATTGGTTCTCTTGGACATGTTTCTGGCAGCTTCTCAGTGAAGCCAATCCCTGTAGCTCCATGGCTACCAGAACCCTGCCAGTGCAGCCTGCCAGCTCTTCAGGTCTAATCAAGGGTTTCTGAGCTGAGAGTCACTATAGAAATGTCACCTTTGAGATCTATTTAGAGAAAACTTCATGCTGAATGAAAGAAGGGTGTCAAAACCCTTCCAGAGACTGCAAGTGACTCTAATTGGAAATTAATCCTTCTTTAAAGAAAACTTAACTCTATTCATTCATCACATATGTGGTTATAATGACATATCAAGTTATCATAGGCAAATCTTTCGTATTGATGACTCTTGATGGGTTTTTAAATGAATGTTTTCCATAACACATTTTGTAGTTTTTAAGGAGTTTATTTCAATCTCTGTGAAATTACCATGTAAGAAAAGGAAAGTGAAAGGGCATTTATGATGAGTCACAGTGTTCCTACATTTAAGACTGGGGCTGAACAAAAATCTGAGTTATATTAAATGCCAAAGAAAGTACCATGTAAGCCTGGTGCATGCCTGTAATGAAAATTTCAAAGCAAGCTGCTAGAGTAGAAAATACCATAACAAAATATCAAGAATGCTAACATTCAAAGTGTTTGGGTTTTTTTCCAATAAAAACCATATACTAATAGTATGTTAACAATCTAAATCACTCATTGCCACAACAATTTCATTTGCTATATCTCAAAATTTGCAACAAATAGAGTTATGAACTCATGCTAGTGATGTTTCATTCAGAACTATATACAACCATCAGGAATCAGAGTGTTTTAACTATTCATGCATTATAGCAATGGGCGCTAGCCATGCATCTAACTCTTTGCTGGTTTCACTGGACCTTTGTGTGTTGAAATACTCCAGTCAAATCTGAGGAAAGTGGTAAGCATAACTAGGCCTTCAAATAAGATGACTCCTATTTATCATTTAGTAGAGTAAATTGTGAGGAACAGACATGTCTGTCTTTTGATTACTGTTGAAAGGAGGAGTGGAAAACAAGCACGACAGCCCTAAAGGCTATGTTCACAAAAGGATTTTCGTCACAAAAGTTTAATATTTAGGTGTCCTGGGTTCATAAACAGGTGTCCTGGCTGATAAACATCAAGGTCTAGGTTACTTCCATAAATGAAAAAAAAATTAGAACTTCCCAGAGTTTTCTTTTTAATTGTACTTGGAAAACAGTGGAGAAGGAAAAAAAAAAGTTTATTTGGTCTATTTGCTAACTGGAATGCCTCACCATGACCAAGTCTCCCTATAAGGTGTTCAAACCCTTTTGATGTACACTTAGAACACCTTTCTTGCTGTATCATAGTCCCTTCCGATTTTTACTTAATGGTCTATGTGTAAAAACACATTGTGATTCATGGTCCACATGGAGTCTCTGTCCTGTTTTCTACAGTCCATTTCTAATTTCCCTAGAACTGAAAGCAAAACCTTATCTCACAACAATGCAACTTTCAAGTCTTGGCCCCATAGCAATCTTTGGGCTGCACCAGCCCACACCTAAATAGCTAAAACTGGTGCTGTTTGACTAAATCAATGGAATTTATTCCACCTACAGATTTTCTCTCTCCATAAGGTGCTAAACACTATAAATGTCTAGATCTATTTTTCCAATCTCAAAGGAGGTACTCAAAACCTTCAGGCCAAGTCTTGAAAGGCTTCAGCTTAGAACTTAAAAGGTAGATGTGTGAGAGAAGAGAAACTTTAAAAATGAAAGGTTTAACATAAAAATTGTTTTAAGGCTGTGTAATATCGACCAATATTCTTCAGAAGAAAACTGAAGCTCACACACTGGAGGTGAAATTTATCTACAATTTCTCAGTTCTTTAAAACAAAAAAAGAGAAACATACTGCTTAATTTTCAATAACAAGGTGTTCAGCTCAGAAATATAATTAGGAAAAAAATATTGTCAGAGTAACAATACAGAAAACTTATAGTTCAAAGTCAGTTCTGAGCATCTGTCCACTAATAATGATACTTCAAATTATTTTGTGAAACAAAATTCATTAAAGTCAAAATAATTTGCAGAAAGTCAAGATCAATGCAGAAATTAATTTACAGAAGCTAATAATGTGAACTCAGACAGGATGAGGGAATATTAACAAGGTGGAGAATCCAAGTAGCAATGAATTTGCATTGTGCAATTGGACTGTGGTATTCATTTTAGCCTAAATCTGGGGAGAGGGTCAGGGGGACAAAGAACAATGAGAATCAGATATATAGAAAATAAAACAATTGGACTTACTTAGCTGACATTAAAGAACACTGAGGTAGGTATGATACAGCCTTCATTTATTAGAAAAGCTACTGAAAAGAGACAGAAACAATATGTTATTCATGTCCAGGGAGGATAGGGCAAAAATTAATGGGTTTAAACTGCAATGAGGAAGGTTGGAATAGACATAGAAGTAACCTTCTAACATTGAGTACAGAAACAGACAGTCATTAACAGCTGTGCAGTCTCCATCACTGGAGCTCTCTGAGGTCTCTTTAGATGCAGATCTGCAAGGAAAGATACAGATATTGCTCATCTTGCTTTAGGACACAGGGATAGAGTAGATGACCTCCACCTACTATGTGTCTGAGTGGGTCTGTGAAACACGTAATACAACAACTAATTACCACTTCTGGAATTTAGGAATATCTAGTGGATGTTACATTGTAAAGGGACACTTTTCAGATTTAACAGTTAGTTGTTTTCCCTGACTTACATATTAACAATCACCAGGAATACATCTGAGAAACACAAATAGGAAGAGGTCCAGTGTCTCCAATTCCCATTGTAGTGGTGGTGACAACAGTCCTGTTGATCTCAAGGTGAAAAAGATTAGAGACAAGCAATGAATAATACACCATGGGCTCAAGGCTGTAAATTATTAATATAAAAGATTCCCAATGCCTCCTGCAACACAGGCTGAAAACACACCAAATCTTATTATTTTCATAGTGACAACCTACAAGAACAAACTCTCAGAGTGCAGTGCTAGAGCTTCAGTGAATATAATATACAAAACTCCACTTGAGGGAAAATCCTTATCTTACTATTTGCATATGTTGGAAATGCCACCAGATATCTAAATAGATAGGTAGAACACCAGGTTGAAGGAGTAGTATTGTCCTGTCACCTGATCTCAGGGTTCCCGGTTCCCTGTTTATCTGCCCTGCATTTACAATCTTAAGTCTCTCTTCGATCCATAATCCTCATTAGCACACTGGGCCCCAACCTTTTTGTGTAAATGTTACTGTCAAAGTAGTCATGCGCAGAGAAATACAGAGAAATGGAATAATCTTACTTTTAAAATGAAGACTAAGAAATACATACTAAGACAATTATAAAGAGGCAAAACAAAATAGTGAGTGAAATCAATAAATTATGATGAGTTGGATTTATGTTTTATGGCACACTTCACATTGCTGGAGAAATTCAAGTCTCTAGTGCCATTTGCAGTTCTAGACTGAATGATATAAGAGACTCTGCCGTTTCCAAAGCCATCTGGGAACAAAGGACACAGAGACAATCCGTGCGCTGCCATGAGGAGGAGGGATAACCAGCCCATGAACCACAGCATGCTAGGACTGGACTAAAGAACACTTTTATCTCTTCCCTGAGTGTGCAGTCTGATTGATAAGCCAAACAAATTGGGTATTGTGAGTGCTGGAAAATGGGAAAAAGCAGACTCCAATGCAGACTGAAAGAATTTATTAAGTCAACTACAGCTGTGGAAATGAAAGCCCCAGCTTTCTATAAGGAAGTGTAAACACAGAAGTTGGCCAGCCCTTGCCTAAAGGGTGATCAGTTGTCAGTTAAAACCAGATGCAAATCTATCACCTGTGTTAATCTCTTAAATTTTATGCAGACCATGCAATTA
Organism: Poliocrania exsul; assembly: GCA_035041345.1. Taxonomy (NCBI): domain Eukaryota; kingdom Metazoa; phylum Chordata; class Aves; order Passeriformes; family Thamnophilidae; genus Poliocrania; species Poliocrania exsul. The sequence goes on along the minus strand of JAWWLZ010000001.1, from coordinate 39,329,348 downwards.
CTGTTACATTGTTTTGAATCTATCTAAAGTGTGTTTACTAGACAGGTATGCAGTTTCAGTCGAAGATGAAAGAAACAAAGAAATCCATCACTATTTGCAGTTTTCTCTCCTCTCTATCCCTGAAAAAGTTTGATTATCCTGTATTTAAAATTTATTTTAAAAAATTTTCGTTTGAATTGTTCTAGCTTTAACTTTCAATGATTTTCATTCTTGTAATATTTTTTCCAAAAGATTGAAGAGCCAATTAGTACCTGCTATTTTCCTCCTCTAAAGATTTTTATACACCTTAATCAAGTCACTGCTCAATCCACTTTTGATAAGTTATGCATATTAATTTCTCACTGGAAAGTATTTCCTTTACTCATCAGAAAATTTTGAAGTTCTCTTTCATCAGATTTTCCTTGTGAAAAAAATATGACAAATACAGTGGAAACCAGAAGGAAGTTATTCTATCTTTGAAACCTTTTGTCAAAGTTTCCTCAGGGGTCCTCATTCAACATCCTGAAATCTTTAGAGTCAACCATTTGCCATTTTCCATCTATTTCTAGCTAGGCTGGATGAAAAAAGGGCTCTGAAACATCATTTCAAATCCTGATGATTACTATTAATCAATGGCCAAAGTGGTATTTGACATACATCACTGGGTGGGTGCTCTAACTTCACAAGTAGCTGATCTTCTATTAGATGGCTCATGTTTAATACCATCATTGACAGTTCTGCATGAGTTGGTCCACTGAATCATATTGTGGTGTTAGATAAAACACAAGTTCTTATTCTCCACCTCCTCCTCCTCCTCTATACATCCTCTGAGTTAATAACTGAAATAATAAAGGAAGTTTACTCCAAAATTTGCATGACGAATTCCATAGGATTGACAATTTTTTATTCTTGAGAGACTTCAAAGGGATATTTATGCTATCTCATTATAGGTACCTAGTATGAGTACCTAGTTTAACCTGTTTAGATTCCCAATGATTATGATTCAGGGAGGGAACGTAAGTTTGTTTTCAGAGACTATGCATTTTTTTGGGAGGAAATACCCTAAGTATTGTTTAAGATGCCCACCTCTTCTTTCTGCTACCACTACCAAGTTTTGTTTGCTTGGAAAACAGCCAATAGGAGAATAGAGGCAAAAAGAGACACCTATGCTTTTACACTGTCTCAGAAAAAAAGTTATCACATGACACAAACTTTCTATCATTAGAAAGTCTGAATAGCCCCTCTTGCTTTTGCATCCATCAACATAGTTTTGTAATGGACATTTTACCTGCAACTCTATCAATTCCAGTTTACCCTCTATCATTCAAACTTATGAGAATAAAAGAAAAGGTAGACAGAATCGAGTTATTTAGCATTATCTGAAAAAAAGCTACATTATGAGAGTATGCTGCTGGGAAACTAAAAAGAAGACCTGCTCTCAACATTATGAGATCAGAGGCCTCTGAGCATTAAAATTACATCAGTAGAGCAAACTTTGACTGGTAAAATGAAGGTACATGTTAAAAAAACATTTTTACATAATGAACAGCCAGCAAAATACTCTCCTACCAGGGAAAGGTCCAGGGACAAGGAGCCAAGGACATCCCAGACCTCAGCCTTGCTCTTGTTAAGTTTGCCAAGTAAGGTCCACCCCCGCCCCGCCCCGTGCAGCATTGTTAGAATCTGCTGGCACCAGAAAGGCAGATAGAGGTAAATGGAATGATGGATGCTAGAAGGCTACAAAGCACCACAGCCAGCAACTGGAATTATACCAGATCACTGATCACATACATGAGCATTACACTGATTCTTTGAAAACTTTTTATTCTACCAAAGAATATGCAATGTCTGACCACTGATTCTCACTATGCTGAGAATTTTGTTGCATGAAGAAAAAAATCATTTCACTCAGTAGAAACAAATAATAAAGTATTTGAAGATTTTTGTTATAATGGTGTCAAACAGGCACAATTTTGACTATGATACAGATGACAAGGGTTAAGACTAAACAACTGTATGTCTCATATCTGATGTTACAGTAAGTCAAAGAAACATTCAAGCATAATCAGAACACATTTCTTGTCATTGCTAAATGAATAATCTAGAAGCACTGAATAGAAAGTGCAAATTCAGCTATAAAATAATGCTAAACGACTTAGTAAGTACAAATTTTTACTTAGGTTTTCTGGAGCACTGAAATTAAACAGAACATTTTATGAAATTTATGCCTATATTTCATTAAAAAAATCTACATAAGTACTAAGAAAGCTAATAATCTTAACTGAAATACACAACACTAGGCTGCTAGCTCACTGTGCTGGCTTAAAGGTAAACTGGCAGGAGAAATGAACCCAACACAAAAGAGATTATAAGTCAGAGTTACAATTTAATAGCAAAATTACAATAAATGCAATGCCACAAAGAGAAATTGGTTTTAACCCACAAAACCCAGAAGTATAACCCAGTGCCCTGGGACACAAATACAAAGGGGTTTGTTAGCCCCAGTGCTGAACCCTACGTGGTTACCCCAGGTCCAAAATAAAAGGAAGTGAAAAAACCTGTTGGTGCAGCTGATGGTTGCAGTCTGGTGAAGAGTGGTAGTCCCAGTCTGGTTGAAAGTGGTGGTCTCCTCCTGTTGAGGTTCTGGTCCTCCTCTGGATCTGACAGGTGGTTACCCAAGGTTTTCAAACCCCTAGTTTATGTACCCTCAGGTCCAGGTGGGAGCACCCAGTACCTCCCCCAGGGCGAGGAGTTACACAATGGGTGATCTCACTGCGTGAGTCATGGGGTATTTTGGAATTGTTGATGGCCCATTAGCAGACACATCCCCTCAGGCTGAGTGTGAAAGTGCTAAGGACTTCCTGGAGGGGAGTTATCACAGCTCTTATCTCACAGGTGTCTTTCACACAGAGCTCACATGCCAAGGAGTTGAGTGTGCCCTGGGCAGCTGCGGCAAATGTTCCATTGTTCTTGGGAAATGAATAGAGGGGGTAGAACACATAGCTTTGGTCTCCCCCACACAGTGATAAACTGGTCC
>JAWWLZ010000001.1:39315879-39326232 GCA_035041345.1 Poliocrania exsul | reverse complement strand
AAGAAGTTTTAAAAAAACCAAGATATGTTGAGACATATATATATATATATATATATATATATATATATATTTTTATGCTTCAAGTATGTTTGCATGTCTTCCTCAGTGATTTATTACTTTGTTCATTTTGTTATGGTTTCTTTAGGTATTGTGTAGGACTAGAAAGAATTCTCCTAGGACATCTGTGCAGACCTATACTCTTACAAACAGACACACTGTATATTGATCCACCTAAAAAAAATTATCTTTCTTACTGGAAGGCTGTTCCAGAATACCTACCTTCCTTCAGACCAAATCTCCATGCACATATACAAAGCATGATCAAATCGTATGATATTGATTACCTTTCTTTTCAGGGATTCAGTTTAGTCTCCCTTATTTCATGCCATTTCTCATCAGGTTGGTAAATGAATGCTTTGGGTGTCTCCTCATGCATCCTTAGGAACTCTTTTCAGTAGCTCAAGACAACAATTAGAAAGAAAAACAAAAATATATTAATTTGTTCTCAAGGGTGATGAATCAGATACTGCAATATACAAAATATATTTTCTTCTGGGTGTAAAGAAATATGTAAGTAAATCATTTACCATTTTAATCAGGATCATGTAATGTGTAATTGTCAACCTAGGGGTTCAGCTATCCATGATCAAACACTAGTTTGGTGCAGCTGTTTGATCTTGAGTCAGTTTAACTAAGGAAATTGTGACAAGGTGTGAGAAAGTGCATGAGCTAAATCCATACAAGATAAGAAAAGCAAAAATACAGATAGAAATGTAATTTTTGAGATGCTAACAGTTAGCACCTTGAGGATTTTGTAGGAAAAAAGCTGATGAGAGATGTAATTACCTGTAAAGGTAAGGGGATGGAGGGCAGGAGGCTAAAGAGTCTCTAGGATGGCAGCTTCAAACTTCAAGGATCAAATCCTTCCAAGGACTAACAGAGACAAATTCCTCCTGCCTGATTAACAACTGGAGTGTCCCAGTGTCTCTCTGGGGATGGCAGTATAAAGTGGGCCTCCTGGCCTACTAGACCTGCTTATTTGAATTAATCAGTAAGTTAAAAATCAACATGTATTTCATGTCCATCCTCCTACAGTGTCTGTGCATTCAACAAATATCACCTGAGCTTCATGACCCAGAGAGGAAGGGTTACTAAGAGGCTTCACTGCTGCAACTGGTCCAAGTTTTGCTGGATTAGGACCACAGCCGAGTCACAGCCTGCCTTTACCTCATTTTCTGAGCGGAAACCAACTCTTCATTTCTTGAGGTTTGATTGCTATATTCTCTCTGTCCATAGTAGTGATGATATCCAGTAATAAAAGCCAGGAAAGACGGAAGTCTGTTTTCTTTTCCTTTTGATGCAAATAGGCAAATATTTAGGTAGAAAGTGAGATTTCAGGCAGGAATTGAAATTTTTTCTCTACTTCACTCTTTTTTTTTTACCTGTGGGCAATTTCTCACTTTACAGTCATCATTAGCACTTTATGAGAAGAGAACAAAATGTGGTACCTGAAGTTCTGAGTTTGCCCATTTTTATTCCTAGCGCATAGAACAATTTCTAACTATGGTATGTCAGCATCCTCCTAAAAGAGACTGAACAGGAAAGGACTGGGTTTTAATTCAAAACATGATCCTATTGAACACATCACAGTAGATGACCACAGAATTTATTGGCAAGAAACTTGTTTGTTGGAGCTTAATCTCTGATTAACAGCTCTCCTTGACTCAATTTTGCATTCATATGGGGTCATTCTGCTGAGATGAAAAGTGCATTTAAAGCTCTTTCTCATTCTTTTCTGAGCAAAGCATGACCTAGATGCCAAGCCTATTACAGTCTAATAGAAATAGCTTGACAATCACCAAACTCATTTAACTGTGAACATTTTCTGCGTGTTTTTTCAGCTTTCTGAGAGCTGTTTACAAGGCTCAAGGGGGGATGCTGCATGCAAGATCTGGGTATTTACAAAATGGTGATAACATAAATTTATTGAATTGCACTTTTTGCCCTTAAAGAAATATGCTTTACAATCCCTATACTTCCTTTTACTCAAGGGTCATAAAGACTTACCATGACTCAAATTTTGCAGCATATTTTTGATATAGGGATACATTATATGCTCCGTTTTATGGATGTGCAAATAGTCACAGGAAAGTAATATGATTTCTTAGGTACCACAGTGCCAGTCAAGATTTCTCTCATCTAATATTATCTGTCTATGGGTCAAGTCTATTCAGATTTTCTCCATGACCTTTACTGCTAAAAAGAAGAGACATTTGTGCAGAGAATGAGGCAACTCACCTGTCTTTTGCCTTACATTATGCCATGTTTCTACCTTGAACATTTATCTTAGGCTGACATGGACTACCCTATAGATGAAGCCACTCCTTTCCATTTGCTACAGAGGGAGCTTTGATGACTAATTTAGACTTGACAGCATTTAGATTGATAAGGTTAGACAGCTATATTATTAGAATTAGGTGATACGGAGAACACCTTCAGTGATAACAGCTGGACTCATCAGTTTCTCTCTATGATTTACAAGATCTGGATTTAGTATATTATGGGTCTGTAGTACTTGCTATGTTTTACAATGTGTTATCTTCCTTATTTAGCAAAGATGGTTGTCAACAGCCACAGCAAAACCCAATCAAACATGCATTCCTGAAAATCATTATAGGATTTCATCAGCAAAATTGAAAGTATGCTGATTTACACTACTTGAGCATCTTGCCCTTTTAGAATAACTCTCATCTAACAAGGTAGTTAAATACATACAATTTTCTTGAGCAACTTTTCCTGTGGCTAATGCAGTTACTTGTATATAAGCAAGAGTGGAAATACACAACAAAAATTTTCATGATTTTTCTGATTTTCAGTTTTGGGTTGGGTTTGGGTTTGTTGGCCTTTTTTGATGAAATGTTACTGTTAGAGGTGCCTGCATTGAACTGATTATCCTTTAACATTAATCTCTCACTTCCATATAGTAAAGGACCAGAAATAACCATAAAAGTTTTGGGGAAAACCCCCTACAATGGATTTTAAATAGTATCATGTTTTCATTAGGCATCAGAACCTGACATAGTGTAATTAATGACAGAGCCATAGCCATGTTTGATCTCTCTGGTGCCTAATTCTTCTTCATGGGACTGATCACTTAGAAAATTATTCAGAATGATTAGCAGAAAGTGCAGACATTAATCAGAGATTGAATTCTCAACATGAGATGAAGTCCTGTAGGGATCAAACTCTTGAAATGCAGTCTTCACAGAATTGCTAAAATTGAAGACAATGTTATTTCTGTGGTTTAGGAGTGGATTCTTGTACTGTTAGTAACACTGTGATACTAAAAAAAAAAAAAGAGATATAAATGATGGCAGTGCTCCTGTATCTCAGAGAAGAAAATAGTGAATGATTTTTCTGTCTCTTAAGAAATAAACTGGGACTTAAATTTATTTGAGTGGTTTGGCCTCTCTGATGCTGTGACCCAGGGAAACTCAGAATCATTTTGGGAAACTTCCAGCTATTCTTTAACTTTGGGAAGCTTTGGTAATTTTTCAGATAGTATGGTAGTTTTCATCATCTATGTCTTACTTGTAACAGCCCCAACAGGCTGATGGCAAATTATCTCTGCTCTAGAAGAAGATAATAAAAAGAACACATGGCAAATGGTTAATACTGGCCTCTGGTTTGGTTGGTTCAGCCCTACTGGCTTTACTCTACTGATATTTCCAAATGGCAATCAAACTGTAAATCTGCAGTGACTGTTACTTTCAGGAAATAGTAATGGGAATAGCTTCAGTCATGGCACTGCAGTTTCCCTGATTCTCTGCAAATGAAATTTAGAGAAAAATATCAGCTTGTCTTTTTATGTTTTTCATTAAATATTTCTTAAACTAAATGGAAGAAAGATCACTAGAGAACTGTTTGGCAAAGCACTGGTAGAAATAAAAGTATTTTTTCCCAACATATAAAAATATATATAATTATTTTCAAATGCATTTAAAGGTATAAAAATAGATTTCCCCCTCAGAACTGGACAATCTATTTGTTTTATCAAATGGACAGAGGAAGGGAGAGGCCTGCTTTCATCCACGGACAAAGACTCTACTCCTGTTCCTCCCTTCCTCTGTCAGCATAAGGTGACAGAGTGTAAAAAGACAGACTGTGCACCCTGTGAGTAATTTATATCAGTGTCAAAATGCTTTGTAGTAACTTTTGGCAAAGTTCCAAGAAAAGAACACACAGTCAAATTTTACACTACCAATTCAGTCTAAAGAAAAAAAAAAAAAAAAATGGCTCTTTTTTTTGTCTCATTCTCTTAGATAATACTATCCTGGTGGTCAAATATATATATATATATATATATATATATATATATATGGAATTTTTAAGCATTAACTGTTACAGCCTCCAGAGTACTAAATTTTTTTGTGATAAATGAGCCACTTTTCAATCACATTTTCTCCACTGTTCCCTTGTGAGCATTCTGCCACCAAGAATGTCAGTATGGTAGAAAAAAAAACATCAAGTGCAGATAAATCTGGAGCCTTTTGCTCCTCAAGACAGAAAGTGTGATAGAAATGGTTCTGTCTCAAATTCATCTGCTCTGTCCCATATTAGATCAAGAGTTCACAGGTAATACAACCGAAATGCCGAAGCATGTTACATGTTTTGGCTCAGTGTGTAATAGAGAGGTGATATATTTATATAGATGTACTTTTGTAGAATAGATTATTTCCTACATAATTATTCTGTAAGTCTGTTAAATTAAACTTTTAGATTGGATATTAGGAAAAAATTCTTGTCTGAGAGGGCTATCAAGCACTGGAAGAGGCCGGTCAGGGAAATAGTTCTATCACCATGCCTGGAGGTATTTAAAAGACCTGTAGATGTGTCACTTGATGTGTCATATGGTTTAGTGTTGGACTAGACTGTGTCTGGTTAACAATTGGACTTGATGACCTTAAAGGTTTTTTCCAACCTAAATGATTCCATGACTTTACACCATATAGTGTCTTTCAGCACCCAAAACCCCTTTGTTCAGTTACAACAGCTATTACTGACAATACCACCAAGTACAATCTAAATTCCTTGTACATATGCTCATGTGTGCATTTGAGTGTATCACCTCTAGAGCAGAAATTCTAATTTTTCTTATGTTCTTTTCCTTGTGGTTTAACCCCAGCTAGAACTAATTTCACACAGCTTCTCATTCATTCCTCCTCACAGTGAAACAGGGAAGAGAATCAGAGGGGTAAATGTAAGAAAATTCATGGGCTGAGATAAAGACAGTTCATTAGATAAGGCAAAACCCACATGCACAAGCAAAGCAAAACAAGGAATTAATTCACCGCTCACCCTGGGCAGGCAGGTGTTCAGCCATCCCTGGGACAGCAGGGTTCCATCACCTATAATGGTGACTTGGGAAGACAAATGCCACTGGTGTGAATGCCCCCTCTGCATCTTCCCCCAGATTTATATGCTGATGATAGTGACATATAAGGAACATCCCTTTGGTCAGTTGGGATCAGTCCTCCTGGTTGTGTCCCCTCACAACCCCTTGTGCTCCCCACATTCCTCTGGCTAGTATGGTGGGGTGAGGAGCAGAAAAGGCCTTGACTGTGTCCGAGCACTGCTCAGCAGTAACTAAAATATCTCTGTGACATCAATGTTTCCAGCACAAGTCCAAGGCATAGTATCGGACCAGCTATTGTGAAGAAATTAAGTATATCTCTGCCAAAACTAGTACAATTTTTCCAAAATTTTTTTCAGTGTTTGTTTATTTACAAGATGTGAGAGACTGAAAAAAAAAATTATTACTGAGGCAAAAAAAATGAAGTGTGTGTATGGTGGGGAATATGGCAAGTTCTGCCAAGGTGAGATGGTGCACTGATCCTCACCCTATCCCTGGAGCCTAGTCCAGCCCAGGATGACTATTAGCCACCGGCAAACTGAAAACTCCACTGTGGGGAGGGCCACTAGAGACCAGAGCAGATGAAAGCAATTACACAAAAGGTGTAGATGTCCTGTCCCTATTGTCTTGGATTTATACTAGCTGAGGCTATGATGGAACCAAAGTGGTATCTATATCTTTCTCTTTCTCTTTCTCTTTCTCTCTCTCTCTCTCCCCCCCTCTCTTCTCTGTCTCTTCACATTTCATTCTTGAAATGTGGCTTAAATTTTGCTAAGTCAACACTTTGTGAAATACTGTGTTCAGATTAAATGTTGCTTTAAAATTTGCCAAGTTCCTGATCTTTTAAAGTTTGCCAGTAAAAGTTTGTTGTTCAGCCTCTTCAGAATGTTGTCACATTTCTCCTGTGTGCCTGCCTCAGGGTACAAAAACACCTAAGCTCCTTTAAGAAACTTGACAAGTGAGTCTGGGGCTTAACACAAGGCACTATTTTCTAGGATATGACGTGTATCGTCAGAATGTTTAAACTAACAGGCCTACTCTTCAGAGTGAGAAAAGTAAAATCTGAAAGGAGTCTTCCAGGAATCTTAAGGTAACCTGTGAAGTACCAAGATCCAAGGAATTTGCAAACCAGTTCTTACACACAGTCATATTTCATAATACAAATACCACTCCATTACAAATATGATACATCATAGCATATATCACATACTCATTGTGCTCAACACTAATCCATAGCAAAAAAGGTCATCTTTAGAGATAAAAGGTTATAAAAAGGTTATAAAACATTAAAAAAGGCTACAAAACATATATTGTACTTATGATTCTTGAAATACCTTAATTTCAATGTATTTTTGCATTCTGTATAACAAGTATTTTATCAGAACTCACTTTTTGGGAGTTGGTACATTATCTATACTAAAACGGTCGTTGAATCAGATTAGTTCACATTCAAATCAATCAATTAGACTCATTTTCTTCATAAAACTACAGCTAACTTAAATAAAATTCCACCAGCTTCCTCTGCTATGTCAATGCCAGCCCAAATAATTCCCGTTTTGATTTTGTGTGCTTCACACACTGAATTAATTTTGTCTTCTACCAATACTCTTGCCCCTCTGGTCATTTCCCTTTTATTACAAGGATCCCTCCTGCTTAGTACCCTGTTTTCAAAACAATCATTTAAAGTGGCTGTAAGTGTTATGAATGTGGATTACAACATACCAGGGCAATGAAGATCCTTCCCTGTCTTGTTTTGTTTGTACTCTTTCCTAAGCTTTTGCTACTCCTCCCTGATAGAAGAAGGGTTCAGACTAGATTTCTATCCAGTTAAACTTTGAAAGGTGGTTCTTTTTATGTTAACTTCTCACATGCAAAATATATGAGGTTGTCTTTGACCCAAAGGAAATATCACTGGGGGATGGAGGGCATTAAAATACTCAGTATTGGGACTATATTCACATGAAAAATGTTTTAACTCTCCTCATCCATGCCAACTTCTCTCAAAATTGCCAATATTTGATTTTGTGAAATTAAAAAAAAAAAAAGTGAAATAATGCCTAAATTTTCAAAAATCCAGTTGGAACTGACATAAACAAAGAGATTGTTTTCAAATTTGCATACAGAGAATGAAGGACCTACACACTTTTTTTCATATATGAACTATACTTAGCACTCACTTCCTGTTTTTAGGCATTTGGATTGCTTGTAGTACAAAAAAAACCCTGAACCAACACACAGAAAAAAAACCCCAAAAAATAAATGCAAACCCCCACCATAACATCTTTGTTTATATCAGTTACTATTCAGTGAATGTGGAATGCATGCCATTATAGATACAAAATTACTTACTGTTACAAGGAATGTATGTTCTGTAGCTGAGTAAACAGACTTGATTAACTGCTTCATTAGAGCACAAGAAAACACATTTACAACTGCATGAGGAAATGCTATTATATTAAAAATATTTTACATTCAGATATATAAAAATGTACCTCAGAAAATCAAGCATGTTGAATACAACTTTTTGGTTGGGTTGTTTTGGACTTTTTGCCTTACAATCACATAATGGGTAGTGACGGCTGATGTGAAAAGGGCCTGTTGGTCTAAATAGTTCTAAAATAATTTGAATATTTGCAATAGCGCCACTTTTTAAAGTTCTTGTTTGATTGACACATTAGAAACAGAACGAGGAACACATATTCTTCACATTTTGATCAAAACCTGGAGGTACATGTCAAATATTTTCCTTGCTTAAACTTCCTCTAACTCCTCACAATAACTTTCTCTAAAGTTGTCCAAAAATACAGTTTTCTTCAAGCATTGCAATTATTTTGAAATTTCTGGAGAGTTTGTAGTGAAAATCAAAATTTAAGAAGAAACAAAATTCTGTTCTATTTTATTATTTCATTTTATTGCAATGAAGAGAAGATTCATTAATTTGACCAGTGAGATTCACTGCAAAAGTTGCTAGGAATTATTTATTGTATTCTTGCAAGTCTCTGATAACAGTACAAAGCACATGCCAGGAATGGAATCCTAAAAGAGATGACTCGACAGACAGTAATTCCCACAATGAAAGCCCAGAATTAGCTAGTTTCTGTTTTGCTGAACTTGTGTAGGCTGCACTTATATCATTCTAATTCCTCCATAAATAGGTTCTTCAGCATCAAGTCAAAAGCCTTAAAGAAATCAGGACAGAATAAATGAATAGCACTTGCTTTATCTCCCAAACATAATACTCCAAAGATTTTTCTGCAAGTTTTTTCAAGATTAGCAATAATTGTATTGGTTCTCTAACTTTTCAATAGTTTATTTGCATATCAGATATCACTATTTTGCTGAGAACTGACATTATGGAGACAAGCCTGTAATTGAGAAGTTGACCAATTTACCCTCCTTAAAATAAGTTGTAAAACATTAGCTTCCTTCAGATGTTGAAGCTTCTTCAGCATTTCAAGTCTTACTGAAAAATCATCATTAACAGCCCAAAGAGATCCTTAGCCTATCCTTTAAACCTGTTAGTCATAAATTCCATGACAATGCCTCTAAATGTGCAGCTTTAGAAAACCCAATTACCATATTCATTACTTTTATCAGCTTTTCATCTGACATGATTCAGACACATGTTTAGTCCCCAAATAGAACCAATATATTTATTGAACATCCTGTCATTTACTGATAATTCTGCACTCAATATCAAGATCCTTTTCTTTAACTATACCTTTTTTCTATTGAGATCTATATGAAAGTACCTCCTTATGTTATTACTCTTTCTAATAGAGCAAAGTTCGTCCTGTATCCCATGGCATTCCAGAATAATTTTCTATAAATCCTTCCTTATGACAAATATTTCATACCTTTTTTGTTGTTTTGTGACATGTGACTTTTATATTCTTTTATATTCCAAATTCCCAAAATTTCTAATGAGAGTGGCCTTTTTTCTTCAGAGTGATCATAGCTATTCCGGTACCAAAAATAATATTCTTAAGCAGCTCCTTGTTGCCTGTCATATTTTTCACACTTTCACTTCTTTCTCCAAACTGTTGCTTTCAGCCTACAATTGCCTTTAGTCTGCAATTTTTACAGCTCTTTGAAAAGAGTATTGCCCATAACTGTTTCTGGATAAAGACAGTGAACTAATATAGTATGTTAGTAAATGCTTAGAGCAAATGTGAAGAGATATAAATATTTTACAGTTGAAGGTTTCAGTATTGTAAAGTCAAATACTTTTTTTTTCTTTCTTTTCAAACATCACAATTTCTGTATTCTTACACTAATTGAATGATGAAAATAATGAGGGTAAGGGTATTTGATAGTTTTCCTGAGTGCATCTGTGAATACCTTGTCCATGTTTTTAGATATACTCCACAGCACTGTTTTCGTACAACTGTTAGTGTTAAGAATTTCTGCCTTGCTGCAATTCTTCATAAAAAATCATATGCCTGTATCTCATCCAGTAGAGAAGCAGGAAAAGTGCACTCACATAATCACTTAGAAGTATGATTGAACTCAGTAGGAACTAAACCAATCTTTCCAAACTTCAGTCAGTCTTCAGCTGTTCACAAATAAAAGATAGCCAAATATTTTCTCACACTTCATATGTCTCTGGTTTTGGGGGGTTTTGTAAGTGAAAAAACAAAATATAAAATAAGCTTATCTAGAGAAGATCTGTATCCTTGTTTTGTGTTCCCTGAGTAAAAGAACACTGAGGTCCTAGCTCAGCAACTTATCTGTTAAAATCTTTTTGGTTTTTTCTTTTTACTTCTCACAACACTTTCCTATATGTGCCAAATCTGTTTCAGATACACATATTTAAAAGTAATGGAATCAACAACATAACTATATTCTTCATCTAAAGCTTGTCCTTTCAGTCAACATTACTAGTTTTGCTTCTGCCCTTGGCCTCTTAATCCATTTCATTAATTAGTTTTTTTACCCTC
>JAWWLZ010000001.1:39284695-39315779 GCA_035041345.1 Poliocrania exsul | reverse complement strand
TACCCTCTGAACTCCTATAGAATATGCCTCCTCTGTGCATGCTCTGACCTTCAATCACCAAACCCTCCATTTTCTACACAGATGTTTACTATTATCTCCTCCTTTTATCTTGGCTTATATATTAGCTTTTCATCACTGGATTTATCTTATCAATCTTGTTTTATTCTTTTAAAGCAAGGCCTGCATGGTTTTTAATTTTTTTAGAAATGCACTAGATGACACAATAGTGTATGAAAGGTGTTGAATTCTGAGTCAGGTCATCTAAAGCCCTTTGGCTGTCTATTGAGGTTCAAGAAAAACCTTTATCTAATGCCTTGAGTGAGGGGCAATAGAGAGTAGATAGCTAATGACTCAAGCCGAGTGTAAAATTCTGTATTAAGTTCTCAGAAATTATGTTTTCTCAGAAAGAATTATTGTTCTACACGCTAACCAAGAGCATAAGGTCCAAGAATGTTGCACTTCTCTTCAGGACACCTCAGCAATTTGTAGAAATTCTGTCTTACAACCAGCCATGCCCATAGGCTACATAAACTTTAGTTTATTTATGCCAGTGTGTCCGCTCACTTCTATCCTCAGAGCTCAGCTATACACAGCTGTGGGATGTGAGAGACCTGTTCTCTCTTTCTTATGTTTTTATTCCTATAATTTTTCTTATCATGTGAAACACTAGACAGTAAACTCTTTGAACCATGCTTATATCTTTTTTGCTTTTACTTTGGATCTTGTTCATATATCAGTGCTAGACAAGTAGTTAAGGTTTGGTTAACATTCTCTCATGGTACACTAGCTAAACCTCTTCCAGGAAAGACTTTGCCCAGCTGAATCATACCTACTCCACAGACTATATCACAGACACTTTTTGTTTGCCCTGTTTCCCTTGAGGATGCCATGAACTTAAATCATCAATTTACAAAATTCAAATCATTCAGTAGGATGAATTTCTTTTAAGTTACTAAGTGATCTTTCCATACCCAGGCCAAGTAGCATTTTTCTGCTCTCATTGAAAGTCAGATCTGCTTGTCATCAACTAGACACTGAATGTAGTTGAGCCCACCCAGCAGGCAGATCCCACAGAGACAGACAAGGAAATCTTTTTCTAATGAAGATAAATCCAGTGTCAGGTAGGATTCTGCTAGCACAGAAGTGATGCCGTGATTGACTCAGTTATAAGCGTGGAGGGTTTATAGGAAGTGAATAAAGGTGAATTTTAAAAGATTGGCAGCTTCACTACAAGTTATGATCCTATTTGAGGAAAACAAAGCCTAAGGATTGACCTTTCTAAAGGAGAGGGTCACAGATGTGCAATCTGTGAAGATCACATGAAGAATTGCTCAGGCCTCAGAGCCTTCCATCTGACTGAGACATGAAAATAGATGTTAAATTAAACCAGACTAAGATAACGAAAAGTATGCTATTATTTCACTGCTTACTTTTCCAAGTAAAGGACTTAATAAATTTCGAATTTCAGTAAGTAAAATCACTTTTGATTTTACTTTAATGTTTTTCTACTTTTGATAATAATTTGAGGATGGATGTCAAACAGTAAGTAATCCAAGACCATGACAAGATCTTTTAAGGCTCATCTATTGCTAAGCAGTGACACCTCACAAAAAAGACAAAGTCCTCAAATGTTTGCAGAATGCGCCTCTACTGAGCTGCAAGAGCTCTCTCAAAGTCTCTTATTTCCAGAATGCATTTGACAGACAACAGAAAATACAGAAAGAGTCTCAGATCCACTGTCACTCTCAGGATTTGTCCTAGAAATAAGTGGCAAACCTGTTTGTGCTAGATTCACAAGATGATTTTAGGCTCAGCACTGCACTGTGCAACTTGCAGGTAATTTGTCAAAGCGACATTGTAAACCCAAGGCAGAAAGTGGTATCTCTGCTGACAGAAGAGGAAAAACAACAACAACAACAACAACAAAATCTCAGTTCGTGAACAAGAAATGTTTGTAGGGTAGGTTAGTTAAAGCAAATCACAGGAAACTGAGCTCCAACTTACAAAGATTGGAAATGCACATCTATTCAGGATTTGTTAGAAATAACATCCAGAAAGGCATTCACACACACTCAATTTTCATATCCCTTTCAGATCATTCACCTCATATCTGATATGCATGGAAGGAACTGGGAAGGTTTGGATCTTAGGAAAAATTTCTTCACCAAAAATGTTGTCAAGCACTAGAACAGACTGTCCGGGGAACTGCTTGAGTCACCATCCCTAAAGGTATTTATGACATGTAGATGTGGCACTTAGGGACATGGTTTCGTGCTGGAGCGGGCAGTGCTGAGTTAACAGTTATACATAATGATCTTAAGTTCTTCTCTGACCTAAACTGTGGTATGATTCTGTGAAGTAAAAGAGCTCTCTTCTTCATCTGAAAGGTCAAGTCTGATCTATACTTAGTAAGTATAACATTTCCCTGACAGAAAATAATAACAACAACAAAAAAGCAGTCTCCTCTTTTTCATTCAACAACTTTAAATTCTGTATGAAAAAGTTATTTTCTGTAGTGGTGAGTCTCAGCTGGAAAATTCCTCTCCATTACCTTATATTCTACGGCATAGGATCAGTTATGGTTAAAAGTGCCTTGCTAACTGAGCAGACCAGAAATTTACTGACAGAGGGACTGCAGAATTGTGGATACGATGTGAATTGTAAAAAATTGTTGATAAAAGCTTCTTGTTAAACTATTTAGAAATGTTGTAAAGATCTACTCTTGTAACTAGAAACAAAACCTTACATTTGCTTTATAAACTGTACTATTTTGATAATTCCTTTTAAAAGTCTGGATGCAACTGAGTTCAGAAGTTTAAGGGCAAAGAATAAAGATGTTCTATACTAGAGATTATACACAATGAGACAGGGTTGAAATTTGGCAAATATCCATGTTCAGCTAGATAGAGATTAAAAATAATAGTGTAAGGGTCTGACAACTAACCTTCTTGAAATTACTGAACAGTACATTTCAGTCGTCTCATCTGTAATACTTGTAATACATGTCTTGATACTTTGGCAGTCATTTCTTTCTAATACAGGAAAGACTTTTATAGAGATATCAGTGTAAAAAGAGGTATTAAGAAGAAAGTGGGACTATTAATGAACGAAGTAAGGAGATACAATTATACAGAATGTTTAAAGTACTAAATTCTCCCTTCTTGTCCTCTTCAGAAAAGAAAAACACTCACCTAATTCCCCCACACTGCCGCCTTCCCCCCCCCCGCCCCCCAAAAAAGGAAAACTCTGAGCTGTTATTAAAAAATATATGGATATAATAAAATTATTTTATAAAAATGGGGAAAATACATTAGAAAGCAATCACTTTTAATCATTATTTCTAACAATCCTTGTAGATGAGGTGATATGCCTTTGTCTCAGGTGAAATTCCATCCTGATACCCTTTAAAAATAACAGAAGATTTGGTATCAACTGCAAGAGCCTACAGATACTAATTATCAGCAACTGAAAATAATTTTTTATATACTGAGAAACAACTTGAAAAATATAAAAATATATTTGAAAAACTATTTATTTCCTAAAACAACAAGGAGAACTGGTAATAAAGTATACATATTACTAACAGAAACATAGCAAGCTATAAGGGTGTAACAGTCTCTGTATGTCTTGAGAATCAATTTATAAAGCATATAAATAATGAAGCAAAAACAATGATACATTAAAGTTAAATCATGAAACAAACAATGCAGTATTTATATATTTAGCTTATGCTCTTTAAAAAATCACTCCAGGTGTAATATGGAAATATTATGTTGTAGACTGAATTAAATCAAAAGTTTGAGTTGCAAATGCTTCTTTTTATACTAAGCTTTAAGCTTCCAAACTAGAACCAAATACCAGTACCTCAATAATTTTCTTAAAAGTCATTTCAGTAAAATTAAATGAATTAGCTGGTACTGCCTGCATGTCTTTGCCTCTCTTTCAAAGGATATTTCCAAAAAAAAGTTTTTAAAAATTTGATATTGCTCAAAAGAAAACTATCACCTCCTGGCATTTTATATGGCTGTTTACAAGCCAGTTTTACCTCCACAGTGCATTAAGAAGAACTACAGATTTTTTAACTCAGAACAAGCTTTGCAAACTTGAGAAAGTGAATTGCTGTGAAACTTGATAGATTGCATTGCTGTTAAGGCGCAACACACAGTGACAGGCAATGATGCAGACATCTCCTGACTCACTAGCCAGATTAGCTGAGTACAGAAGTACAGTATCCTGATATACTTTAGCAGTACATCATTAGTGTTATTTATTTGCACTACTTTAACACTTGGCACTGAACATGGATCAAAACAAGACAGCTCCTGCCTCAGAGAGCTCACAATCTAAATATAGAAGCTGAAACAAAAGATGAGTGTAGACACATGAGGAACAAAGAGAAAGCAGTGAGATGTAGCTGATCTTGCCATACCAGGAGACTTCTTTTACTTGTTTTGTTTACAAAGAACTCCTTGGAGAAATAAGGTGAAGGAGGAATTTGGAAAAGGATAAAAGAAAAATTTTTCTGTTGTTTACAGAGATATCCTCCCAACAGACAGGAGGAAAAACACAGAGGTCCTTGTATAAAAGTCAAACAAGATGACATCAGAGATGTAGTAGGTGCAGAAATGACCTTTTGAAATACCAAGGCATCAGCTCAATTGTTATATTTGAACCAACTGATTTAAAGAAGCTAAAAAAGGACAACATAATGACTCCTCAAATATTTTTTAGAGTTGCAGGTAGCTATGGAATTGTTTGAAGGCTTGTTCTTTCCAAAGCTATTAGGATTGCATTGACTATGTAAACACTAAGCTGGTTTTTGGGTTCCATTTCACCTTCTTATCCATCTTTAATTTCAGTTAAATGCCTAATTGTCCTAAAATTAAGAGCAGTTTCTGGATCTCATTGATAGTCATGCAGGCAGATGAACAGCAGTGTTCATAAAGTGGAGGGCAATACACTGGATGCAGTTGAGTTCTCATTCTCACTATGAGTTGCTGTGCTGTTCTCAGTAGATCTGTATGGGGATTTTTTTGCCTACTTCAGGGCTCTTCAAATACAGGAGAGGTATATGTGTTCAAGAAAAGAAAAAGCAAAGGCACAGAAGGTTAAGTGGAATGAATATGAGACTCACTGTAAGAATTTAAGTGATTGGTGAAGGTGATACCTGAGTTTAATGCACTAAAATCCTTCTGCTGAACCATAGTAACTGTGAAACTGTGTGTGCCATGATCTTAGATTTGGATCTGACCTGCTTATCCCTCTTTCATTTGAGAACACTGGAAAACAGATCTCTGTTCCCTTTCCTCCACACAATGGTTGGCTCTGACCAGGCACTCCCGCATGTCTTTAAATCAATAGTCAAATGGTTCAGTGCAAGACTACAGAGGAGTCATAACCTGGAATCACACTATCAAAGTCAGAGGATTTGCTATCATATCAAACTGGTATTGAACGAGAAAGGAGATAGGAAAATGTACTTTTAAAAACCTCAAAAGTTTATTTGAGGCATCCAAATTACTGAACTACATTTCCTTTCTATTTTATATGCATGACTCTTTCACTTCTGTGACATTCTTCTTTGCTCCTAAAAAATGTATTTGCCCTAGGGAACAAAAATAGATGGTTTGTTTCACTTTGCTCTTAATATTAGACTATTTTTTTAAATAAATATACATCAGATTATATTCTGTTTTAATTTTCAATAAGCCTTCTGGCCTGAATTTGTAAAATGTTACATATTTTTAAACTAAAGATTTCATTAAAAATTACCAGAATCAAACTTTTTAGCAATTTTGCTTATTGATTTTATGAGAGGCTATATGTTCCTAGTAGAACTTCTTTGATTTCACAGAAACATTAAAAGAAGCATACTGATGGTATTACTCAAATCCAATATTGTGTCTCCCATAGTAGCCCAAAACCACTATGTCAGAATTAAGTTCAAGAGAAGCCAAATTGAAACTGGATAAGGTTCCTGTCTCCTTACATTTTGATTCAATCTTACATGCTTACATGTGTTTCTGATTCAAACAGTTCAATGACATTAAATGATTTCATTATGGGCAGTTCCGTTATCTCAATAGAATGTAGGTGAATGTTTGGAGAGAGCTGGCACAAAGCCCAAGACTTTTATGTTGTTTCTTGGTGAACATACTACTGAAATCAAGATGAGTCAGGGATCATTCATGTCAAAACTGAAAAATAAGGAAACCTGCAGAAACCAGATGCTGAATTTAAAGAAGTCATCTGGAGAGAAGAAAGAAAAAAACCCCAAACAAATAAAAAACCCACATCAAAACGAAGCAACTATTGTTATCTCAGTAAAAAGTGGATAAAATAACTGGATTTTTAAATACCATGCTATTAAACCTAGGGTCTAGCAGTTTCTAAATTGCTTCCAGAGACAGACGAAGGTTCTGAAAGGAGGCATCTCTATCTGAAGAAGCATCATAGCTCAACTAAAAATTATTGACAGAAAGTAGCTGTACTTTAGCAGCTCTCGTATTGTAGATGAGATTAATATATGGTCAAAATTATTTCCTAGGGTTTTTAGTATAAATATATCCTTAAATGGTAGTATTCCTAATAGCTGAGGAATAGTTGCATGTACTCATGTACATGCAACCTAGTGGTTTGCTTAGTAGTACTGGTTTTGTCATGACTGTTTTCTGTCTTGCAGACACTATGAAGGAGTAATGTCATCTGTTCCCCAAGTCTACGTCAAAGTAAAACTCTACTAAAAATCCACCACCACTGAATTGAAAAAGATTCTATATGCCAGTTACAAAGTGTTTAGTTTAAATCAGTCATATACTCTTCATTCCATGAGTCCAGAAGACAGACTGAAGGGATTAAGCAATTTATAAAGTCACAATCATATTTATTGGGAAGGGGTGTGTTTTTCTGTGAACATGTCTGTATCTTTCACATAGAACAAAAATTCCAAAACCCACGGGCAGCCAAGATAGAGTAGTGTACAGGAAAAGTGTCTGTTTACAGGTTAACCATAACAGTCTGTTCCATAAAAAAGTTGAAAACTGTAGTAAGCATGTAGTGAACACTACAGAGAAGAAAGGGAAACATGTTTTCTCTGACTATCTTCATGATTTACTGATCTGCTGTTTTCTGTAGTTTGTTATTCATTCATATCTGGCCTACCAGGCATGCATTTGAGCAGTTTCTGTCAAAAATGAGACATTATTTACATTAGCTCTCCTGGCCTGAACAAGCGTGACTGCAGGATTTTACAGTCCACATAACACTAGGACAAAATTACGCTAAAAGGAAGGTACCACCAGCTTTCAATAATAACCACAAAAAATCTGAATGAAGATATTTTCAGTATAGGATATATGTAATACAAAATGTGTGTAAATTGAGTTTTAAAACCAGAGACTACTTACTGAAATGGAGCTTTGAGAATATGAGTGTTACACCTGAATAAAGGCTGCACATATGAAAAGGGAAAGCTTTGATTTCTATGACGTTTGGTCTAAATAATAGGCAACACAAATATTCCACCCATGGGTAGTGAGGAGTTAAGTGTTTCTATAATTGTATTTTCTGCTATTTGCTCCAGGTGGGAGAACAGACTCATCTCACAGAGAAATGCACACAGGCACAGACACAGAACTTCACATGTTGTTTTCAGCACAAGGTTATATATCTATACTTACACAGTCTGAGACACAAAACCACTTCATCTCTCAAAGTACATCTGATTAATCTCTAATGCTAATTATGCATAAAGAAAGGATTTTTTTTTACATGTGGTCAGTTCCAATACATCTACCTGTAAGAGAGAGAAAAAAGCCATAGCCTATTGCCCCCAAGCCTAACACACACATCCCATAGAAAAAGGTGGAATCCAAATGATGGACTAAGTGTCAGCTGCAGCCGAAGATTAACTCAATGCTATCACTGTCATTAATGGCAGCAGCTGCCATTCAAAAGCAGCATGGGTTTATATTGAGACAAATTAAAATGATTGGACTAGATCTTCACCTGAAACAAAATAGTCTAGCTCCAGCTGAGGATTTGGTCCATCACCTCCATGGCACACAGAGTCTGGAAATCTAAGTGCAGTACAACTATCGTTGTATTTCCTTGTGGATTTAAATTTAGCTCTTGCCATAAACATTTGATGAAGAGCTAGCACAAGCCTGGGGGTTATAGGACATGTTACTGTAGCAACCACAAGAATAATCTTTTTTTCATACCTTAGTAATAATCTAAAGTGAGATCAAAAAGGGGAATGGTGAAAGTCAAAGAAATCTGTCTAACAGTACATCAGAGAAGTATATCACAGTCATGTCAAGAGTTTTGAAGGAAATAGCATGTACTAGTTTTCCATTACAGCAGCAGAATCTGCACAAGGTCTAATGATCAAAAACATTGATTTATTCCTGTCACAAGCCTTCAGTCCCCCCCAGCTTCTAATTAAATCCATCTTATATTCAGCTCTGGTATATAGCCCTTCTGCTGTACACAAGATAAAACCACTTGCTATACTTAATGCCTGCAGCCCATATCATTACTCTGACAAAACATTATGCTCAGACAAAGGACCCAAGAGTGGTTCATGTGGATAGGAACAATATCTGAATTTTAAGGCTCCAAAATTACAGGACAGAGGGAGGGTGAGTCCATCTCACCACTATGGTTTTATTATTTTTCACAGAAATTATTTTAGAACTGAAAATAGCACTCTGAGTGCAACACCTATCACCTCTGGTGCACAGTTGAAAGACTGATGCTTGAATGAAAAAAAATAAAAGCTTATGCAGCCAATGTCCTGGAAATAAAGGTAGTACAGTACTAACACAAATTATGACACATAAAGTTAAAACCAGGGTCTGGATTCTGATAAGCCTGAAATATTTCACTGTCTATATCTAAGACTTTATTTCTATTTTTCTAAATGCTGAGGACCTAATAGGTCTGTGGTTTTGAGGGATAAATGAAAGATAATACAAACTGCTTGTTGCTTTGTGAGTAAATACTCTGTCTCCTGAAGCTAAATAAATAAATAGATAGAACCAACAAAACCCTAAAAACTAATATAGCAAGACTTGTATTCTGATATTTCACAGGTGAGAGCTTTAAATTATAAACCTTAATAATTATATTTTTTCCATATAAGATATTCAAGCATCTGTACAGTTTTCTTTCATGATACTCACATGTGTGTTTCGGTGTGTGAGCAGCACTGTGACAAGTTGTGCTCCTAACACTTTTGTATTTTAAATGATAACGTTGTTTTTCTACTTCAACTTGACTGTAACAGCAAAACCACTGCATGTTCAGAGAGGACCTGATGAAAATGCTATTATGTCAACAAATCATTGCATTTCAAACTACCGATTATTTTGCTATTATTTAAAAATAAAGTGGAAAAAATCATTAACATGCCTCACTGTAAAGGAATTTGAAGTTTGAGTTTTCAGTGATTAGTAATAGTTTTTTATTTATCTTCAGCATTCAACTCTTCAGTTTGCAGTATGGATTATAGTGTTCTGAGTGGGAAGTAGTCTATAAAAGTACAAATCCCATGCTGCAAATAATTAACCATGTATTAATAAAATCACACATGCGCATATATAAACAATCAAAATGTAGTTTTAAATTTCTAGTCTGCTCATTAGCAAACAAATAAAACCCTGTCATTGCTGAAATGGAAGTGCTTGGTGCCAACTGATAAGGCAATAAGACATAGATTTATTTTATATTTTTCTTGCAACCAAGTAGTGTAAGAACAGAGATAGGTTAGTTTGTATTATGTCACCTTGGGCTAAAGAGGTGTGTGGAGAGGAGGAGCCTTTATTTTTATTATTCTACATTTTATGCACCTGTATTAATAAATCACTTAACACAGTGACATTTCAATCTAATATTTTTAAAAAAAAATAATAACTAAAGACCATGCAGTCAATTAGAAAGGAACTGAGTCAGAATACCTGGGATCCATTAATACACATCTAGTTCCTGTCTTATATTTACTCTAAGGAAAGAAGGAGAGAGAGAGAGAAAAAAAGAATGTTTGCATCAAACAGATTTTTAGAATATCTCCGAGTAAACCAAAGAGTACTTAAAACTCAGCTCTACATTTTTCAGTTAAATTAAAAGTTTTAAGGACCAGAGCAACCTGAAGTATTCATATAAATGCATATTGTAATTTAAGTACTGAATTTGGGGCATGCTATTAATGTTAAAGGTTATGCGGTTTTGCAGTTTTCTTCCCTATTTAGTAAATAGGATCGCCACTCTTTTATAATTCAACAAATACTATCACTTTTCTATTAGAACAACCAAAACCATATTCATTTGTCCATGTTGGATTTTACTAATAGGATTTCTCTTTTTTTCCTGCATTTGATATATTTATATTATGCATGGCTGGCTACTAATCAATTAGTGTCACTCAAAGTCAAACTCAGACAGCCACAATGAGTTGTATTGTTATTTTAAAGTACTGCCTAAAGTGCCAAATTTTGATTTTGACATAATATTATCAAAAGCAGATAGTGCCTCAGGGATTCTTCATTTAGTTACTATTATGTTTGTCCAAACAATATGCTTTGCTTTAGAAAGACCAACACCTGACCCTCTGTTTCTCTGAAATAGTTCTTTGTATGAGGGATGATATTGTGTGATGGTCCTCTCCTGGGAAGTCCTTGCATAGAAGGACCACTTCTTATTACATCAGTGAAGCAAAATAAATACTTTAATTGATATAATATTTACTACCGTTAAATGAAGAGCCCAATTCAACGATGATTTACCCAAGTGGAAAACCAGGTGATTAGATTTCTAAAGTAAACAATATTTATGTGGAGGAAAAGGACTTCACACTACAAGCCTTTAAGGTTTATGGTGAAAGACCCTTTATTACACACTGCACACGGTTTATATAGGATTAAGGCTATGTCTTATTGGCTAAATTGAACTTCACACCGTCAAACTACAAATTCTAATTGGTTATAATCCATATTTCACAAGTCCAGTGTTTTGGTGAAATCATCCTATCTGTTTTCAGGTACATCTCCGGAGTCCATTGGGAAGCTGGAAGAGTTTTCATGAGAAACTTCTGGGGAGTAGCTGAGAACTCCTAGCAAGTGATTTCTCCTTTACTGGTCAACAGCAGCTGTGGCCTTGTTTACTCTTAGCTGGTAGCTGCTTTCTGTCTCACATGGTCCATATAGATATGAATTGCTCACCTTTCATTTTTCTGTACCAACAGATTTCGTCTGTAAAGAGAGGGGAAAATATTTTCCAGTGCTTGCACAAAATCTTAGGCACAATCAAATTAATGCATGTAAGCCTTTATTAACTTAAACTGTATCCCATTTATCATAAGCCATATTGTCCCAATCCACTCCTGCATGAAACATGTCA
The DNA here is from genome assembly GCA_035041345.1 of Poliocrania exsul. NCBI lineage: Eukaryota > Metazoa > Chordata > Aves > Passeriformes > Thamnophilidae > Poliocrania > Poliocrania exsul. The sequence goes on along the minus strand of JAWWLZ010000001.1, from coordinate 39,304,382 downwards.
CTGTGAATTATAAACTTACATAAACAATTTAAAAGAAGAGCAGATATTAATTCTCCTACACTTTTTATCTGCTGTTCAAAACTTTGATGCAGGGACCTTTTTACTCACATACTTTGACTGTTTGATTTATTAGATGCTATCTCTTTAGGGCAAGATGGTCTCTTTATGAAGCTACATGTTACCTACATAATGGCCACGATGTTTCAGTTAAGGATTAGCAGACTTGGTAAAATAATTAGTAAAGTGTAAACCCCACTCAGCTTCTTTGTTTAGTTACGTAGATAGCTTTTGATACTTTTTTCCAGATGATAATCAAAGTAACTCCACTCAAATCAGCAGAACAGTGCTATTTTATATGATTCAAGAATTTGGCTTAGATTCCTGCTTGCTGTAATTCATTGTTTAATAATTTCAAATCAGGCTGTCTTTGTGTAGTAAATCGAAAATACCATATAGTTCTGCACTAGCGTTGGGTGTGCAGGGAGGCAACTTTCACCATTTGTTAAACACATTCCTTAGAGAAATTTCTGGACCTTTCCATGTTTTCCTCACTGCTTTTCCTTCACAGTTCCTCTGTAAGAAGTCTTCTCCTCTCTACTGCATGAGTGCTTTTGCTATGAAGGCATATAAATGCCTGAGTGCACCTATACTATAAGCTGCCATTGTCATAATCAGAATATTCCCTTGTGAAGTGCCATACAGGGCTTCTCATGCAAGATCTCATGCAAGAAATCAGGAAGAAGACATGAAACATGGCATTGACTAGTAATTATCTTTACTACAATGTATTTTCAGAATTACATTGACCTCCTGAACCTGCGGTGTGTGTCTTCATCTGTTCCCAGTTACATTTCAGGTCCTCTAGTTACTTGGATTGCTGCAAACAAAAAGCAATTCACATTGGTGAGATCTGGTAAAATGTCTGTTCTTTATTTAGAGACACAGAAATACAGAAAGTCAGACAGAAATTTATTTAGTAGTCGAGCTACCTGAGTTTGGTTTGACATTGATTTGGTGGAGGTAGTTGATCTCAGGTCTTCAAAGCTGTTTAGTCAGCTGTCTCCCATCAAGCTCAGTGGCAATTCAACATCTAAACAACTTCTGAATCTAAGCTTTAGTCTTTTAGCCTTCTGGCTGCATTTTCCAAGACACTAGGATCATTTTGCCTCAGTCTTCTGTTTCCATTAGGGACAAGGGAGGGAGAGAAACATGGGACATAGCTGTAACTCCCCATAACTAGTTGCTTCCTTAGTGGTGAGAGTGGAGATGAGAATCAGAATCTGCACAAAAAAGTAGGCACCTGTTCAAGCAATTTTGTCTTTTGTATAACAGTGCACTCAGCAGCATGACTAAGAACTGCATAGCCCGACAGGCCCAAAGCACACTGCTCTTCCTTTAGGGTATCACAAAAACTGTGTTATACATATTCCAACATTACCTTATATGTTTATAAGGTTCCCCCCAAACCACTTCAAACCAGTTACATTCATCCACTTTCCATAAGCAATAAAAACAAATGTTTGAGGGAGAACTACTTGTGGAGAAATTTAGAGGGGCATGGATAATGAGACACAAAATGAATGGACTTCTGCCTCTTCTCTGTGTAAACAGCAGATCGTGGTACTGCTGTTGTTTAAGGATAAAAATGTTATTTTCCAATCATATGCAAAAGATGTTTAGTTTCTCCTCAAACAGTATAATAACCACTGAAGAAGAAGGGCCTCTCTTCCTCCATCTGCCTCTGTGCTCTACATGCATTGCCCTTGCATGGCAAATATGCTCTTACTATTCGTTATTTGTAGCCAAATGTGTATAGAGGGTACACCAAAATCATGACCCCACTGTGCTGGACGCTTGTCAACAACATAATAAGAGTCAAGAAACTCTGAAAATATTATGGATTAAACAAACATGAGCAAACATAGGAGAAGAATAAAGTTAGACTAAATAGCTTACTCAAGGTCTACCCTCTAGTAGACTGGAGATCCCAATTAATTACAGCAGGAAAGTCCAGCTTTAAGATATATATCTAGTTAGCCAAGAGAAGATGTGTAACCCCACTGCTGCTCCCTATTTATACCTGAGGGGCCTTAGGAAGGAAAGCTGGATGTATCGGGCAGCCCAATGCCAGACCTCCTCTTTCTGAATATCCTCAGTTGTGGACAAAGAAAGAGAACAGAGAATAACATCTTTAGGTCAGATGTTAAGCAGACCTTTTCTTTGCACACCAAGTGGAGTATAGGATGGCTGAGCTCTCAGAGCAAGCAACAGTATGCATCAACCACAGTAAAGCTGCAGTTAATAAATGCAGTCAGTTTGGGGTCCTGGACCATTCTGAAGGGAGGGTAGACATGGGAGAGGGATTGAGTGACACATTACTAAGCCACCAGGCTACCCTAATATTCCAGAAGGAAGGTGGTTTGGGGGAAAGACCAGATATAAAAATTTACTTCAAACATGTGTGATATTTGCTGATAAATCTCCATACTTCATTTGTGCTTTCATTAAACCACTTCTCTGTTATCCAGGATTTGAAACTAGTTCTCTTTGAAGCAATGCTTTACTGAGATACAACTATTGCTTCATTTGGTTGTGCTCAGACCCCAGCATCCATGCTCACATATATAAAACTGGACCTGGAGAATAATAGAGTAAATCCAGCTTTGCTGGACATCAGCCTCACAAGCAGTAATTGGCTGTATAAACTGTTTATTTGAGTGTTGCTGGAGTTTCCTTTTTGTGATGACTGTGATGTAAAGCCTTTAGTCAGAGCCTCCAAAGTCTTATGAATATCAATTCCAGAAAAGAATTTAAGTAAATAATTATTTTTTTTAATCTCATATGTACCTTATGGCAGCACTCTAGCTGTATCCAAATTTTGCTGTAGCAACCACTGACAAATTCAGAATGAACAATTTCATTCAATCGCCATTTATCCTGTCATCCATTTTCCTTTGCTGGTACAAAAAAGCTTTCTCTCACTTCTGTATTTATTTATGCTATTTCATGGAGTGATACAGTGGAGAAACAAACATTCAGTTGAATATTTCTTCCCTAATACAAAAAACATGAGGGACCCTAGGGAACCAGGTTTTAAAAAACAAGAGTGTATTTCCAACAGTAACATCAACAAACAGAATTTTTTTCAGATAAGAGTTATCTGAACCCCTGAATACAATATTTCTCTTTGATTCACTTTTCTATCTTGCCTACAGTTAGCATAAGAATTATTTCAGCTCAACAAAACTTCTTACAGAGCATAAACATGAAGTTACATTGAACCTGGCTTAAGGGACAGCTTGGTTTCTGACAGGATACAGAAGGAGACAAGCCTTCATTTAAATTCTGATATAGGACATTCAGTATCAAACCTGAAACGGGTATATATTGTTCATGGTCTGTTGGCTCACAAGGAGAGACACTGAAGCCCGCAGTTAGGTTTATAATCCTTCCCTGTCCACTGTCCCTGCATGCATGCAGAAGTTCTCATTGACATGAAAAAAAATGTCCATAGATCTACTTATGAAAAGTCTGGCCTCATTTTCTTCAGTTCACACAGCCTTTTTTTTTATTATTTTAGAGTGGAAAGCATGAAACAAATTCTTACATTTGTCATATAGTGTACATAACAGATTTGTGTCAACACTGCATGACTTCAGCTTTATATGCAGCCTCTGTCAACTTCATAATATGCCATAAAATTCAGAGTGATAACTTGTTTTATCTGCTTGGGGGAAAAAAAGAAAAAAAAAGAGAACTCGGTTTTAGAAATTTTATGCCAAATTTATTTGTGGGTTTAAGGTACTAGTAACAGATCTTGTGTTAAACTTCATAATCCCTTTTTCATGAGGTAAGATTTTAAAAATACTGTTTTACTGTAGGGAATGTTCATTTTGTAACAAACGCCATATGAAAACATGACACATGACAGGATTTCTATAAAAAATAAGCTATTTCTGGGGATTCATTTCAGTAACTGATATAAACCATCTGATCTACTAAGTATGAAAGCTACCCAACACCTTTGCAGGACAGTATAACTTTTTAGAAAATCTGCCTTTTTAGCATCACCCTCAGTAAACCTCAGAATGTGACAGATTTCTCAAGTGAAGCATAAACCAAACACATCAATACTTTATATATGTCAATTATCACTAATAAATATTAAAATGTGATAGATTTTTTTTCCCATAAGATATGAAATTTCACCTCAGGATAAACATATATGCAAAGAAAAAGAAAAGGAGCTGAGCACAAAGACCAACACCTTCACAAAAAAATTACTTGTGAAATTAGTTTTCACTTTTAGATATTGACTTTTGTATTGTTAATGGTGTAAGCATACATAACAAGAGGTTTCTTTCTTTTTTTTCCCCTTTTCTGAGTAGCTGAAATATTGCAATGAAATAAGTGAAAACATAAGACAATTTTGTAAATTCACATTTTGGACCATTTTCACAAAAAAATTAATGGAAACCTTAATACTACCTTCATTGTACTGGATCATTTGGATTTATAAGAAGTTTCATTCTTTATGCAGTTTAGTCACCTTCTTTAAGTATCTATACCTTTCACTCACTATGAAGAGATCCCAAACAACTACTTTAACACATATGTAGTCATTAGGTTAACCTGTATGTAGTTATTAGTTAAGGTGGGGGGTTTTTCACTTAAATGTCTAGGACAAAGTGGGTTTTCTGCAAAATGCTATAAATGAACATAAGACATACCCAAAAAAAGAAGCAGAAGTTTTTTCTGTTCCAATTGCCTGTGCTGAAAGAAAGCTCATCCCACCCCCAACTCCCCCCCTAAAAAACCCCAAACCTAAAAGAATAAATCACCTGTTGAAATTTTTGAGCTCAGTAGGAGAGTACACTAGTTGGCATTCCAGTGCACCTCCAAAGTCCCAAAGAGATGTTTGATTTACTACTTGACACGGTAAAAAGCTGGAATACCTGAGTGTGAAGGGACACGCATCCATTATTAGATACACTTTGGTCTCCATGCATTTTTTTATTCTACTCAACAATAAATTGCATGGTTATGAAAAATTATATTATCTATTTATTTATATGAATCACCTAAAGGAAAACAAATAAAGGAGACAAAACTAAAAGACTATTATTTTTTTAAAAAATTATATTTATAAAACAAGATTTTCTAGTTAAGTAAAACAAACTATTTTTTATAAAATTTGTTCATGAGAGAAATGGGTATTTTTCAGTGTTTTCAATTCAGCATGAAAACATATTTTGACACATCAATATCTTCCACACAATCTAAAACCTGTGTTTTAGAAAGAAGATAAATGTTCCCATGGGTCAAAATTTCAATTTTTGAGCAATGCTATAAATACATTTGTTTGTTATAGTCATTTATATTAAGAATAACTTTCATTACCTTCTGATTAAGAACAAAATGTAATCAGGATTCATCTTAACTATAAATTTGCAACTTGCAAATATAATTCCTTAAGTAAAAGTATTAGTGTTACAACTGGAAAAAAAAAGCACAAATACAGATTTTAAGGTAACAAAATCTCTCAAGTGCAATTCATCTCAAGTTCAAATTCTATTTTTCTAACAAAAAATTGCAAAGGAAAAGTATAATCTCTTTAAATTGTTGGAGCTGGCATGATTTCTACTAGATATGCATGCATATTTATCTAGTGTAAGCTTTGGGAAAAGAATGATCTTTATGCTAATACACAGTAATGATTCCTTCCAATCAGTTTTATCTTAATGTAGTTCTATTACTGGTGATGGAATTCACACCAGCTGACCTATAATAAAAGGCAGTTTCATTAGCCACCTAAGCAAAGTTCTCACAGAACAGCGCAGCACATTTTGAAATTAAAAACATTTCAGGGGGGTGATCAGTAATGCTTTGACAATACCATAAAATCTATTACCAAACATGAAGAATAATGAAGCACAACAGCCATAAAAAATTGTAGTGAAAATGCTCAGTTAATAAGAATGGATTTGCCTTTATGGAGCTTTCCAGTGACATTTTTGGTTCCTTTTTGAGAATTTACTTTCCATTTGTTTCATTGAGTCTGATTTTTCTGTCAGTAATGCTCCCCTTTGTAACAAAAAATACCAAATCAACATGATTAGTAAAATTTGTAACATGGCAGATATATGACAGTCATACCACTGTTCCCTCTAACCTGTGTTTTAAGGTTAAATTGAGGCCAAGTTCACTGCATTCTAGACTAAGCTACCCAAACAGGAAGCTATCCCACACCCAGCACTCAGGGGCCCTGTGGATATTTTAATTTTCTTAACACCACACTGAAATGGTGTCCTGCTTTAGGCTGGGATAGAATTCATTTTCATCTAAGTACCTCGCAAAGTGCTGTGTTTTGGGCTCTGTATAAGAACAATGTTGATTATACACTGATGTTTCACTTGTTGCTGAGCAATGCCTACCCTAGGCCAAGGACTTTTCAGTGTCTTGAGCTCTACAGGTGAGGAGGGGAACAAGAAGCAGGGAGAAAGCATAGCCAGGACAGCTGACCCAAACTGTCCAAAGGGATATTCCTTACCACAGAATGTCATGCCAAGTATAAAATCTGGAGGCAGTTGGCTGGGAGATGCTGATGACTATTCACCCAAGACAGAAGTGAGGATTTTAATCAGAACTGACTGTGTCCTACATCTTATTTTATGAGCTTAGGAGGTAAAAGAAGGCAAAAATCAACCACTCTTTGGAGGTCTATTCTAGGGCAATGTGGAGACAAGACTGGGCAGACTTTCTTTAGAAGGTCTTTGAAATGCACAGTTAAGATAACTTTTAACATTTCAGCACAGAGTCAACTCTAAATGCCCATAACCTGTCTGTTGCATACAAAAGCTATGGACCTCCCAAGGTTTCTACCTGTTTTACATTGTCAGTGAAGTACCCATGACATACTGGGGGAGAGAAAGGATGCAAAGTTTTATCTTTCAGTGTTGACACAAAAATAGACCCTTGACAACAATATTCTCTGGAAGGCTTCCAAGGTTTGGTACACAAGCCGTAAAGCAACTATGTTAAAACATGGTTGCAGAAGTAATGTGAGGCAGTGAAGGGATTTTCAGAAAACTTTGAAATGTGTCAGTCCTATAAAAAAGGGATAATTCCTATTATTATGGAACATTCAGTCAATATGGAACATGTACTGGTATTTGACTTCAAAGTTATAAAAGAGTTGAAGTTGTTGGTGTTGGTTTTGGGTTTGTTTTTATAAAGATTACCGGGAATCTAACAAGGGAATAGGAGAAAACAGTCTGACATTACTTATCGTCTAAGAGTAAAATCTTCAGCCTGCAAAACAGATATAGTTCAATAAACCTCAGATAGGAAACATCAAAGAATCCTCTCACCACATAAATCTGGACCTAAAAATAGACAACTAGATCAAAGGAAAACATGTTTCTGTCACACTAAAAGCATATAAATACTGAAAAATTATAAAGTAAGATGAATGAAGGAACTGATTTGAAGTGAGAATATAGACATAACAAACATTGAAAAACTTGGCCTGAGAAACAGATCATTTATGTATCTTGAGAAACACGAAGATAATTTATAGAACTGACAAAACAGTTTAGACTGCTAGAGAAAAGTTTCAAGACTTAAAGAAAGCTGTTATTTAAATATAGTGAATGAATTAATCATAACAATTATCACAATTTACCTGAAAAAAGTGTCATGCTTTGATTAAAGAATATATTATTTGGGTTATTTATATCATCCTGTGTCCGTGATAGTGGCTTAGAAATGCTAACAATTAAGGACATTACAAGGAAAGAAAACAATACTAATTCAATGCTTTAATTAGCCCTCATTATCTGGAAAATTGTAACAATGAGCTATGATAAATAGTTAAATAGTGAGATACCAAAACGTGAAATATTGTGACATATGTAAAGAAGACATATAGTTCAAAATGCAGTACCTAAAGCTACACTGACACACTCTTAAAATAGTGTACTTTGTCTCAAACTTTCCTTATTCAAAATGCCAGTATGATTGAAAAATTTTCCCTCTTCCCCATACCCTATCACCTTCATATAAAAGAAACTTCTGGGAAAAAAAAAGTCCAAGAAAGCAGTAAAAATAAATTGGAAGAAATTAAAATCAAAAATCATAAATTAAAATACATGAACAACACTGCTTAAAAGGATTATGACAGAAGAAACCTGCAATCTCTGGCAAAAAGGTGTGGAAAAAACCCCAAAGAACTAAAACCAGACCACACAGTTATGTAGCAGAGCAAAGGAGGTGCTTTCAGAGCACAGGAGTAGCCATGCTGAGCCAGACCAAAGGTCAGCCAAGCCCCATGTCCCACTTCCAACAATGACAACAAGAAGATTTCGAAGGAAGATCAAAATGATGAGGCATGCTATGAATATTCTCTGAAGTCCACAGTGATTTACTACTCAGGAGCTTTTGAAACAGAAATAGAGTTTTAGTAGAATCAGGTCTCTGGTATTTCCGTCTAGCATCTCAAAGTAGTGTTATTTTTGTCCATGAACTAGTCCAGTTCCTTTTTCAATGCATACAAACCTCTATCATCCAAAATATCCTAAGTTAAATTCTTTCAAAGTATATCCCCTGGAGATGCAGTTGCTTCCAACTTAACACTCAGGTTTAGCTGGTTTTAGATTAACCTGGTTTTCAGGTGTCAGGGTATATATAAGTTAACACCTTACAAGATAACAAAAGTTAAATAAATAAATTGAAGTGCAAGGTGACAATTATCAACTCAGGGATTCAGGAAAAAAATACTGACATGAAACTACTCACACCCATGGAGAAAGAATAGAATCTAGTTTTTGGCAGCACCAAAGACCAACCCATGCCAGAGCACAACAGGGCTGACTGACACTTCCCTACCACCATATGAGTGCTGATCCAGAGAGGATCATAAGGCCTGCGGGCAAAAGAATGGCAATTGTTGCTCCCCACTAGGGGCTCTAGCCAGCCATTAAATCATTACTGTGGGCTTGTAAGTGGTTCATATACTGCTTGCAGCGTCTTTTTGTATACAGCAAAGAATACTGAAAGAAAAGTGACCTGTGGAGAGAGAGCTATCTACATGTTATGTGGAGAACTACCTCCCTTTTTTTTGCTTTAAACCTACCACCTGCTAACAGCATGTGATACTTTCATTCTTGCTTTGGAAGAGAAAATGAACCATCTGTCTCTTTTTATCTTTTCCTTTTCCCTTATGACAGGACAGATTTCTGTCAAAGCCTTCCCTCAATTGTCACTTTTCACACTGAATAGTCCTGAGCTATTTATGAATTCCTTTGACTGCCTTTCTATATTTTTGATTATTCTTGGTGGCTTTCTGTGAACCTCTTTGAGTTCTGTTACATCCTTTTGTAGGTTTTGGGATAACAGCTTTTTCCACTGATATGACTATGTTTTCTGTTTTCTTTTCTACTCTCTTCTTAATAGTTTCTAACATTCAATTTACTTTTTTGACCACTGCTGAGCACTGAGTTAACATTTTCATGGAGCTATTCATCATAACCCTAAGATCCAATTTCAGGATGATAATAGTCAATGCAGAGCACATCACTAAAGATGAAAGTAGGCTTTAAAAGTAGAATTTGTATCAAGATAAGGAAAATAATAATAAAAATAAATCCCCAAAACACAAGAGTCTTTCATTTTAAAACTATAAGCAAGAAAGGATGATGAAAAAAGGGTGGGCTACTAAATAAGTAAAACTAATATGAAGATACATATATTTTGTTTGGTTTATGTGGCAAGATTTTGGTAAAAAAAAAAAAAAGTGTTACAAAGGTGGCCTCTGCGACAAAAAAGACCAGGGGTTGTTTCTTTGTTGGATATAGCCCATTCCAGCCACCTCAACAAAGGACCAAGTGCTGGCCAAAGCTGAGGCTGTCAGTGATGCTGGTTGCACCTCTGGGATTTGAGAAGATGTAAAAACCACTAAATTGCAGGTGTGAGAGAGTGAGAGTACGTGGGAGTAACAACCCTGCAAACATCAAAGAAGGTGACCCAGATGCCAGAGCAGAGATTTCCCTACAGCCCATGATGCAGACCATGGTGAGACAGCGGTACCCCTGCAGCCCGTGGAGGACCACTGTGGAGCAGAGATCCACCTGCAGCCCCTGAAAAATCCCAGCCAGATCAGGTGGATGCCCAAAGGAGGCTGTGACCCCAAGGGAAGCTTGTTCTGGAGCAGGCTCCTGGCAGGACTTGTGGCCCAGTGAGGGACCTACACTGAAGCATTCTGTCTCTGAAGGACTGCATCCTGTAAAGGGACACACAGTGGAATAGTTCATGAAGAACAGTCTTCCATAGGAAGGACCCCATGCTGGAGCAGAGGAAGACCATGAGGAGGAAGAAGAAGCAGAGTTAATTTGTGATGAACTGACTGCAGTCCCAGCTCCTGTCCCTCTGTGCTGCTTAGGACCTCAAGGTAAAAGAGCCTGGGAAGAAAAGTGGGTATAGGTGGAAGGTGTTTTTAGATTTGTTCTTATTTCTCGTTATCCTCCTCCTCTGCTGAATAAAGAAATTACATTTACATCCCTAAAATCAAATGTGTTTTGCCCATGTTGATAGTCAGATGTCTTTATCTTGACCCGCAAGTTTTTCTCTCCCTACCCTGCTGAGATGATCAAGATGTTACAAGAGCAGAAAATATGTGGCCAGAACATAAAAGCTGAGTGAATATTTTGCATTAGTGTGAAAATTAGAAGAAGCTTTTCCTATGACAAGTGAGTCATTAAAAAAGTCTCAGACTGAAGTGTCAGTGAAAGATGTTTTAGAATAAATTAGTAAAATAAAGAGTAAAATATCTCCAGCACCATATGTTATTCATTCTGGAGCACTGAAGGAGCTCAAGTAGTAAGTTGTGTAATTGTTAACTGTAGTATATAATTTATTACTAAAATCACCATTAGTAAAGGAATAGAATTTGACAAAAGTAAAGATTTATAAATCTATCTTTCAGGAAGACATGTGGAATTACATGTCTGTGCATTTGACTTCTGTAGTCTGAAAACTGCTAGAAACTGTTAGTAGATTTAGTAGAGACATGAATAAATTGCTAGAAACTGTTGGTAGATTTAGCAGAGACATGAATGCAAAAAAAAAGTTAAAATATATGTTACTAGGAAATTATTAAGAATTACAAAACAAAGAGAACAAAACTGTCACTGTTCTTCTGCAAAAACCTGAGTTGAATTAAAACTTAAAATAATCTCTTCAATTCTGGTCACTCAGTTAAAAATGGCATAGCAGATTATTTTTGAAAAATTACCTTTCCCACTTCCAAGTGATGTGTTCAGATAACACCAGAGCAGTGATTCTCTTCACTTGTCCTCCTGAAATTAAAGGTCATGTCTGGGATAACAGAGTAAGCAGGAGTAGACCTGAGATGTGCCTGACACCTGTCTATTTGACTTTACAAATATATCAATTGATCTAGTAAAGGATGTTACATGTCCCCGCAAACCTTGTGTTTTTAACTCTCCCAAGGTTTTTGAAAAAAAGAACAAAAAGGGCTTTGTATCACAGCCTCTACTTCTTGTTGGTTAGCCAAGGAGAGAACTCAGGCTTCTTTTCTGAGCAACTTGTTCTGCCCTTGTCCATGCTTCATCCCTGAAGGGTACATTTTTGTCTTCCAGAATCTGTTCCAAATTGCATCCATTTTAGGAGGTCTTTTCTAGCTGAAATCCATTCTGAAACTTGATTTTTCCTACTTCAAATTGAGTGAGATATGCATCTTGCTTTTCACCGTCTATCATTAGCAGAGAACTCTTCCCTGGAGAGCTTTGCTAGAATATCTAGGTATAAATGTTAAAATGTTAAAAAAGTCCATCTGATCTAACAGTACAGGGAACATGCATTACTTTTAAGTATCTTTCATAGTGGGTAATCTACAAGCAGGTTCCATTTACAGCTGAAACCAATGCCCTTGTACCTTTTCCATTTAGGCTAAAGAGAGGAAAAAAAGGTTTCATTCATCATATTCTTCATGCCACTAAGAAGAGAGGAAGAGGAATTGTTGCTGCATGCTTTCAGAAATATAGATGGAAGAAAAATCCTTGTCCAAAAGCATGTTGAAGTACTGACGCATAGTAAATTCAGATACAGACCAGGTTAATTGTAAGACTCTAGGTACAAAATGAATGCATCAGCATTCTTTTGTAATTTCTGTCTTTACAGATAGAAGTGAATGAATAATCCCTCAACAGAGGAAAACTGAAGGGATAAAGCAGGGGTCTCATGTTTATTTCCTCACTTTAATAACAAAACCAGAAAAGGGGTAGAAATGTCACTGACAGTTTCATGTGATGGATTGGTCTATATGCCTGAACATTAGGAACAAGCAACCCTCAATATCTGAAGGAAGACTGCCTAGCGTGTAAACATTAGATAGAATTGAAAGCGGCAGTTTCCGTGGGCCCCCTACCAAGAGAATGCACAGGGGGTGTACGTGCTTTATTGCTTGACACTCATGCATAAAGACAGCACAGCTTCTGCAATCTAAGTGAATCTCCTTAGGTTTAATGTTCCATTGAAATTTTGCTGAAATGTAAAACATATTTCAAAGGAACAAAACATTTTCTCAAGCAGAGACCATTTGACTGTCATGGTAGATTTTTCTCTTTTATGGAAGCTAATTCCTGAAATAGACATATAATGGAAAAGCCAAACTGCCAGGGTCACTGCTGGTACCACAAAAATGTTCAAAGTAGCATTCTAACATCAAAGTATATCTGTAATTGAAGCAATCATTCAAAGCACTCCAGCGGTGCTGCAACAGCTGCATGCGTGCAGCCTCTCTGAGATGGTGAAGGAATCAGATTTCACTGATCCTTGTTTTGATTTTTACTTTTAACTTAGACTGTTTAATTTAAAATATGCATCCTGAATCAACTGCATTGGCATAACTAAGCAGTGTCAAAGGGCTTCACAGGGGTAAAAATAATTGGCTGAAGGTGGTGGCATTCTGAGTTTCCTAAACCAGCTTCGCTGACAAAGGCAATTTTTCATGAAACTACAGCCAAGGCATAAAAGAACAGAGAATAAGGCTCATATTTGTTTGAAGAACTGTAGGAAGGTTTTTTCTTCATTTTTTTTATGTTCTTTTTTATTTAAGAAGGAACATTGACTAAACTTTCTCTTTTCATTAAAAGGGGTTTTTTTGGCCCAAGCAGTAGTGAGCCTTAGTGCACGATTAGTATCACAAGAACAGTGCAGTTCTGAACACAGAGAACAGATTCTCTTTGAAAAACAAAAGGTATTTGCAATCTGACAAGACTCTCATAGCATCTGCCTGATGTAGAACTCACAAGGGAAAATATACATTTAAAAAATTTGGTTTAAAAACTGAAATAAGAGATCTCAGACAATTTTTCTAGAAAAACAGCAAGGGATGACATACAGATCTGTAGGAAGAAAAAGTTGGGGAAAATTAAAGGAAAAACATAAAAATGAATCCCCATTAACAACTATCTGTGAGATACCTCTAGTCATATCTCATGTTATAAGAGGCTAGCATAACTATTTCAGTATCAAGCTTAAAGCATCATCTAAACAACCATGCTGTGATAATACTTTCAGTGTTTCTCACTCAGCATGTAGGACAAGAGCTTCATAAGAAGTTCATAAAAAGAGGACAAATGTGAATTTTGTAAGCATTGTATTGCATTATTTCACAGTCTTTCATTTCTATAGCTATGTACTTTGTTCATATTTCAGGCCAACTGCAGTGAATATTTGTTGTTTTGAAAGTTTCTTTTCCCTTCTTTCAGTTCTTTTAAAAACTTCTGTCTTTTTGAAAAGTTCAGAAATCTCTTGCGGCTCTTATGTATCATCTGCAATCATCAAACCGCTTCAACCACTCCCATCTCTTTAGGGGGTAACCTTGCCTCTTTCTGGGAGTTTCACTTCAGAATAACTCTGGGTTAATAATCCTGTGGGTGACAGAGAGACGTAGAAGCTGCAAGCTAGCTCTTTTTGTTGTTTTTGGAAGAAAGGCTGAATTTCAGCCCATTCTTATTTGGGTGCCAAGATAAACAGACAGGTTCTCCCTCTGGAGACTTTCAAAGACATCTACTGTTCTCCATTCACTATGTAGGAATTTTTGTTATTACCACTGGAGAATTAAGTATACAACTTAGTACAACTTTTGTCTTTATGGCACTCAAACTGGATCCCAGACAAAACATTTCTTTCTTTTGTAAGGAGAGAGAAACCTTCCTTTAAAACAAATATTCTCCATGGAAAGTGACTGAGACACTTTGTACTCTGTTCTGTTCTTGTGTCTGGGGGTTTTGAGTTCTTTTTTTGTTTGGTTGGGGTTTTTTGCTTTTGTTGTTGTTGTTTCATTTCTTTTTTTCTTTTAATTTATTTTCATCCAAAATTTACACTCCAGATACTATAAAAATATATTGCATACCAATATGAGTATTCAGTACTAAACAATACTTTAGTGTATTCTGCTAAAAATTTTGGAAGCAATTGTTTTAAACAAATATCTTATCTGTGTATTTGTTCTTGTATTTATTTGTTTACAGGTTTATGTGACCTATTTATTTTAAGTAATTTTTAAATAAGTTAATAATTTAAATTAAGAACATGAAACCACCTTTGCATGTCATTACAGTCAGGGTACAGATAGATAATATGCTTTGGATTACATTAAACAATTCAGTTTTGGACAAACTTCTTCTATTGATGGTAAAATTTAGTGGCTGAAGTAGCAACCCTGAGATAAATCAAGGCCTCTTCCCAATGGTGTCCTAGAGGCAGTTTTATTGCCAGCCAACTCTTAAGAAGACCACCAGGAGTGGTAACAAATTACACATAAACCACATAATGGTTTTTTAGACCATTTTGCTTCTACCAGACTGGTACAGATACTGACAGGAAATTTATCCCTCTAGAGGTTCATGGGAAAATTGGGCTGCTGAAGAAGATTTTGCCTACAGACCTCTGTACCAACAAAGATGATACTGCCTCCTGGTGATCCAGGAATATGATGAGAATTATATTAGAGATCACTTTGCAATGTTTACAACTGACTGTGGTACTGCAAGGAACATTGCCAGAGTAATAAAAATACTTCAGTGGTAGTACAATGAAAAGAAGACTGTAAAACACAAGAAGCAGCTAAAAAACGCAGTTGAGAAGGAACATACCAGTGGCTATCTCATGCCAAACACATGAATAAAAAGTGAATTAGGAGTGGGCAACACAACTGTATTTTGTTATTAAAAGATTATGCCAAAAAGAAACAAAGTCTCATATCCGTGTTCCTACTAATTAGTACCTTAGTCCTTGAATTGTTCCGATTGCCATTATTTGTAAAATACGTTGTTCCCATTATGATACAAGTCACGGTGGCAGAGTCTGTCTTAAAATGAATATGGCCTTGTAATATGTAAAATAAGTTAGAAACTGTTTTTTAGACATCTCAAAAATTATTAGGAAAGGCAGAGCTCTACTAAATGATGTATGTTTTGTTTCTCCCATACAGTTTTTATCTAGTCTGATATATTCAGCCTGCAGCTGTAACATGATAATACCATGAAACATAGATTTCATCTGCATTCTTACTGATATGTTGTTGTACCCAGGGAACAAGAAAATGCTTGTTGCAGACTTGTTTATCAGTTTCCTTCCATTTCAACTACTAAAAAGCCGACCATCAATATGGTTTCTGTAATATTGCTAAAAGTTGTCTCTGCATTGGGTTAATTTAATCACAAATACTCAGTATTCATAATAAGGACAGTCTCATTCATCGACTTTCCTAAAGTATTTGAGTTCACAAAGGATGTAGGATTTGAAATTCTGAATGCCAAAACCTGGATAGACCATTCAACCGTAATTTCCAAGAACAGACGGATCACACACTTTCAGCACTTCAGGTGTTTTATTTTCTGAATTCCCATAGGTTCTCTTCCTCTTTGAGAGGAGGTTGCTATGACCTGACCCTCACTGTCACAGCTGTCTGAGCTCTGCCAGGAAGTGACAGACTGTTCCCATAGTTTGTAAAATAAGCTTCACTTCTAAACAGTACTGTTTTCCTTTCCAAAAGCATGTTCAATACAAGGTCATTAGAAACACTTTGGAGGTTCACAGTTCATTAGGGAAATCAGCTGAAGGACTTGCTGCAGCTGTAGTTTGTTTCAAATCATGCTGGCATGTGTGAAGAAATCGCATCGAAAAATTACTGTCAACAATGCTCTATGTTTCTTGTGGTCACCTTTCAGGGAAGTGATCCAAATGAGGCCTGAAACTCAGGAGTTTGAATTTGAAGCTATGCTGCTAGGAAAATGATATGTGGTAACAGAAAATGTTGCATTAGATTTTCAGCTTGTGTAAGTCAGTGTAACGTAGACTTTAAGACCTCAAGCTAGTTTTACATCAGTACAAATAAGTCTGTTTACAGAATCTGAGACCCTGACCTACAGTCTTTCTCAATACAATGCAATAACTTGTGTTTCAGTATATTAAATGTTTAAAGTTGTTGTTTTGTGTGGGAACTAGTGATACAGCCAGGGGCAGCATGAGAAGAATCAAGAAGGGTTATAGAGCCCTGGGGGCAGTGCTAAGGACTCTGGAGCAGGGGTAGTCTTTCATCAGTCCTCTCAGTCAAAGGGAAGGTGTTTGAAAGCACCAGTCTAATCTGGCAAATCAACAAGTGTTTACAGGACTGGTGCCACAGCCAAGGCTTTGGCTAGACTCACTGAGAAACCTGATCTACTGGGGGCTGATTGTGTCCATCTGTCAGAGAAGGGGATGAGTGTTTTGTTTTCCAAAGGGTGAGGAAGGGTTTAAACAAGTTTCTGGGGGAGGGAAACCTCAACCCACCCTACTCCTACCAATTCAATGACAATGCCAGGAAGAGATGCCCAGAGTCTGAAGAGGGATCGCAGGTCAGCAGGAAAGCACCTGAAGAGCAGCACAAACAAATTCCAGCCACTCCAGTTAGGAAGCTGGCTTCATCTGGGGGCCAACATAAATGCCTCTCTGCAAACACACCTGTAGCATGGCGAGTAAACAAGAGAAGTTGAAGACACGCATACATCTGCCGGTCTGTGAATTTACTGGCATTATGGAGATATGGTAGGATGGCTCCTGCAGCTGGAGTGTTGGAATGAAAGGATAAAGATTTTTTGGGAAGGACAGGCAAGGGAGATGAGGAGTGTCATCTTCTGTGTCAATAACCTGCTGGAGTGCATGGAGCTCTGCCTGGGGATGAAAGAGAAGCTGACCAAGAGCTTATGGACTGGCATTAAAGAAAAGGCAGGGACAGGTGACATTGTAGTGAGGGTCTGCTACAGACCATCTGACCAGGAAGATCGAGCTAATGAGGTCCTCTATGAACAGATATAAACAGCCTCATGTTCACAAGTGCTGCACCTCATGGAAGACTTCAATAACCCAAATATCTGCTGGAGGGACCACACAGCAGGGCATAGGCAATCCAAGAGGTTCCTGGAATGCATTGATGACAACATTCTTCTCCAAGCCATAGAAGAGGCAAAAAGGAGAAATGCTATGTTGGATCCTGTTCTCATCACCAAGGAGGGCTGGTGGGGAATGTGAAGTATGGAGCTTTGAAAGGAAGGGAGAGGTCTCTGCCTACCTCTGGATCCAAGGGGGTGCAGAGGAAGGAGACACTGTTAGCGGTTCAGAGGTCTAGGCAAAAAGAGGGTTTATTGGGAAATATCAGAGGTTTTATAAGATCTCTGGGGGAAGGTGCCAGATCTGGGACTGGATTGGATGAAAAGTCAGGAAAGGGAAGGGTCTTAGGTACCCAGGCTAGACAGTAGGAGAAACCAAGGGTAACGACCAATAGAAAACCAAGGATTGGAGATAGACAGGGGTGGTAACCAATGGAATTGGGACAGGGTAGGGCTGGCTGCAGCCCTGGCCTTGCTGCTCTGGCCACAAGGCATAGGGATCTCACACACGGGGCTTCTCAGCTTGGACTGGCAGGGCAGGGAGAGGGTCTGGGGGCCCTCTGATTCCCAGGGATCCCTGTGTGTGGGAGGCTGCCTGGCCTAGGACAAGACAAACCAATTTAATGGGGATTAGTTACCGGAGAACAAAGAAAACTTGAGATACAATGGACAGGGTGTGGTGATTGCAACAGCCCACCAAGATAGAGGTAACAGAACCAGGGAGGTGATACATAAACTTTGCAACTGAAAAAACCCCACTACAACTTTAAAACTTCAGTAACAAGTCTCCAACAGTTCAAGGTGCTTCTCCAGCGCTGTCTTCAAGATCCACAATTAAAACCTGTTCTTTCCACTCTTCATAATTTGTTGTGTTACCTGCAGTGAAGCTCAAGGACAACCTGGGCTACAGTGACCAGGAAACAATGGAGTTCAAGATCCTTAGGACAGCAAGAAGGGTACACAACAAGCTCACTCCCTGGACTTCAGGACAGCAGACTTCGTCCTCTTCAGAGACCTGTCTGGTAGGGTACCATGGGATAAAGCCCTGGAGAGAAAAGAGGCCCAAGAAATCTGATTACTATTCAAGGCTCACCTCCACAAAATGTGGGAGAGATGCATCCCAATAAAGAGAAACTCAGACAAAACCACCAAGAGGTCTGCATGGATGGACAAGAAGCTAGTGTACAAACTCAAACACAAAAAGGAAGCCTGCAGTGGGTGGAAACAAGGATAGGCAGCCTTCACAGAGAATTTGTCTGTGTACCCAAGGATCAGATTAGAAAATCTAAAGCCCTGAGAAAATTAAACCTGTCCAGGATAATCAAGGGCATCAAGAAAAGCTTCTATAGGTATGTCAATGATAAAAGAAAGACTAGGAAAAATGTGGTCCCTCTTTGGAAGGAGAGACCTGCTTACCTGGGACATGGAGAAGGGTGAGGTATGCAATGATTTTTTTGTCAACTAGCCAGTTGTATCCTGGACTACATCAAAAGCCTGCAGGTCAAGGGAGGTGATTCTTACCCTCTGCTCTGCCCTCATGAGACCACATCTGCAGTGCTGTGTCCAGCTCTACAGAACCCAACACAAGAAAAATGTGGACTTGTCCGAGCAAGTCCAGAGGAAGGCCACAAAGATGATCTGAAGTCTGGGGGTGTTTAGCCTGAAGAAGACTATGGGAGACATTATAACACCTTTCAGTACCTAAAATAAAGCTGGAGAGGGACTTTCTACAAAGGGCATGTTGTGATAGGACAAGGGAGAATGGCTTCAAACCCAAAGAGAGTAGGTTTAAATAAAATATTGGGAAGAAGTCTTCTCTACAAGCATGGTGAGGCACAGGCACAGGTTGCCCAGAGAAGTTGCAGATGCCCCATCCCTAGAAATGTTCAAGGTCAGATTGGATGGGATTTTGAGCAACCTGGCCTAAGGGAAGGTGTCACTGCCCATGGCAGGGAGTTAGAACAAGATGATCTTTAAGGTCCCTTCCAACCTAAACCATTCTATGATTCTATGATTCATTCATTCTGTTACTGGTATCTCACTGTACTCTATTATTTTTTGTTCTCTGCCCATATCAGTATCTGCAAGTTTTACTTTTTATCCTGTCCTGCTAATATAGAAATCCATCATCTGTTGCAAAGAACATTTACTGTTCAGCTTTTAACAATCTTTGAGGATAGTGTATGGTTTCTAGGTCAAAGTCCTTAGGTGAAAGAACTAAGTGGGATAAAGAT
>JAWWLZ010000001.1:39268615-39280536 GCA_035041345.1 Poliocrania exsul | reverse complement strand
GTCTAAAAGACTTTTATATGAGAAGTTACAATAAAGACATAAATATTAAAACCAACCTATAAACAGTTGATTTATTTGCTTATCCGTTTCTTTTTGTGACACATTTACCCATGTATAGAATAGATATAATATGCTACCCTGCTACATTATGAAGAATATTTGAAGTTGTAATTGGGTACAGGTGCACACATGGAGAGAAAAAAAGAAGGAAAATATCATCCCAAAGTGAAACGTGTTTGAAATCAGGTAATGAGAATATTCACAGAACCTGAAGATTTTGAAGTGCTAGCAACAGCTTTACTTTTAATCACAAGGACATTCTGGTGCTGTTTCTACAAATCTGTTTTGATATTTTACTACCTCACTTCTTTGCATTCTTGCTTATCACTATTGTCTGTCTCTGCAGAGCAGAGAATCTCGCTATGTGTTTCTTTAATAATGAGGATCCCAATCTCAGATGAAGCCTGTAGTCACTGCTGGCAAACAGCAATAACAATTTTGCATTCAATTCTGAAACACATGTGATAGCAACAGTTCAAGACTTGTATTTCTTTGCAGAAGTCAATACACCACTATGGGACTTTGATCTTTATAATAATAATATGTAAGCTTTAACATAACAGAAAAGAGCACTGCTCCACTGCTCTCCTCAGTCATATTTGTTTATTCCTGCACTTCAGCCTCCAACTATTCTACTCAAAGGTATTAGAAGTCACAGATAATTGTTTGAGATGTAGAGGGCAACAGCAAATGGTGGATTTATGTCTCAAATGGTAGACAAGGGGGTTGGGATTTGGTTTCTCACGTCAAAAATATTTTCTTAAATAAAATTTTAATTATAGGAATCCTTGAATGGACTATCCAGTTTACTCTTTTACATTATTAACTTAATTAAATTACCAGACCAGGAGTCAGAAGATGTGTATTGAGTACTGGGTTTGCCTCAGACTTTCCCTATGACTCTGAGGATGACTCCAAGACTGCATGAATCAAGTTCTCTAACTCTGGAACAGGTACTGTGAGGCTGTACTTTTTCTTTTGTACTTAGGATATAAAAAGTATATATAGGGAGTACAGGAACAGAGTAATTCTTGACATAGTACTTCTCTGAACTAATTTGAACACTACTGCAATATTGATAGTAACAAACCAACCTGATTAGAAACAGAACTTTTGAGCTCATGCAATATAATAGTTAAAATCAGCTATAAGTCAAGAGTTAAGCTGATTTATGTAACAATCTATTGTAAATGGTGAAAGTGTTTATGGAACATGAAAGTGTTTAGTATTAGGTTGTGACTACCTCAGGCCTTGATTCCCTTTGATTACTTCAGAACTGACATCTAATCTGAGATCCTGAAATATTAGCTTTGTGCAACTTTATATTTGCCAGGTTTGTTTTCTGAATAACACTGGAAAAGTTTTTACATAAATGCAGTAGATTTGAATTCAAAACTTATTATGTAACATAGTTGGCAAAGTTTGTAGGCTTGTGAGCTGCAACAGGGAACCAGAGGTAGCTGTACAGAATATCTCATCACCTCACAAAGAATCAAATCAGTAATAATAACAATAACAATAGTTATTATTATTAGCTTATACATCTAGCAACTTCATTTGTATGCTGAGAATAACAGACAAGAAGCCATCTGTTTTTCCATCAGTGATTCACATTCAAATATTCAATTAAAGGGGCTTAAATGATGTGATACGTGTTAACAGCAGTTTGAGGTCAAGACACTTTCTGAGTGAAAATGGGAATCATAACCCAAGCAGAAGAAACTTTCACACAGAATTATGGACTTCAAAAACATGAGTAGAAGTTCAAAAAATTCTGAATCACTATTCTCTATGCCTTCTCTCTTACTTTTTTTTCTCTGACATAGTTTTATTATATCAGGTACACATCAATGCAGATATAGCTATGCTACGAGGCCCCAAGGAAGTTTTCTATAATCTTGATGTGCATGCCTATAAATATCCCACCAACCTTCTTACTCAGGCAATGAGAAAATATTTTGAATAAATAGCTATTTTTCTCATATTTTCTGGAAGAACCAGACTGATTTATCATTGTCTTGACTCCAATATAATAACTTATTCCAGCTCAAATTGAGTGCAAAACAGTATCACTCTGATTTTGAGTGATTTTTGTATTACATTAGTTTCGTATGCAGGATGGCACATGTTTTCACTGTCTGTATTTAATTCTTTCAATTTCTTGACTGCAAATCTTAGTAAAACCAAGACCCCACAAGCACAATTGCTGAACCTTTTAACCAGTGTTACGTACCAAAGAGAATCATATTGCTTGTGCAAGTCACATTGAAGTATACCTTCCTACATTATCTTAATATTTATACCATACAATCTCAATATCCAGATAGCAGAGCAGTCTTCAAATTAAGGCATCAGACTCTCCAGAGGCATGCAATGAAAACAATATAAATAAAACAGTTAAATGTAAAAGATAAATTGATACTGTAATTATAATTTTATCAGTTATTATTTATAAAAGAATGCATACTGAGCTGAATTCAGTCCCTCACAATTTCATTGGTTTCAGGGATAAATTTGGTGCAATAAATTTGTATCATTTATATATGTTATCAGCTTTATTTTTTCATTTTTTAATTTTGAAGATCCAATACTTTTCTAATCTTCTGTCTCTTCCTCTGCACTAACATTACAATTTTGAATTTACCACTCCAGATAAAGTCTGTGTCCATCTTTTCATGCTTGCATCTCTTTCCTTAGCAATCTGTCTTTTCTGGCCTCTTAATTTTTCATTTCAGTGTTTTCCATTCCATCTGTCTCTTAGAATATCTTTCAAATACATGCTTTTTCTTTCTTGGTAGTTTAAAAACTTTTATTGCACCTCCATTGCTCTTTACATGCTCTCCATTTCAATGCTCTGAGCAACTATCATCCATTTAATCTCTTCAAGTGTCTTGAAGTTTTGTTCAAAACTGTTTCTTGATTATCTTCTTTAACTGCCAGTTCTGTGCCTGATGTCATGCTGCCCTCACTCTCCACATCAGTTTGCAGGTCAATTATTTCCTTATTATGCCTGCCTGGTTTCTGCCCATGCAGTTATATCCATAATCTCTAAAATAGTGCATTCATCCAGTTGCTGGGTAATACACATGACAATAATCCAGAGCTACTGTGTACAGCCATTTGTTGCAGGTATGGTTATTCTTACTTTCCCCAGATGCATAAAGGTTCCCTCAGATGCACAGATCTGTGCAGAGATCAAATGACCTCCAGAAATCCCTGCCAAAGAGCATTGCTATTATTCTGTGCATTATGGTGGGTAGGGAACTGATTTTGTATGTGGAGACATAGTCCTTCACTCCACTAGAACTTATTGTCCAAGTAAATTTGACCCTTCTGACTGAAGTTTACCTTACATACCTGGATAATGACTGTATAAAGAAAAAAAAATAAAATAAAATTTGAAAAAAAACCCCACAACAAATAAAAAACAGGGCAAGAGGTATCAATAAAGTAAACAGCCCTGACTGACCTCAAAGACCCTACAACATAACCAGAAGTTTAATACAGATAGAAAGACTTCTGTGCAGTGAGGTGCAGAGTACATAGAAAGAACCCCAGGTTTCCCCCTGTGGTCTTGAACAGTTTGTTTTCATATATCTTCTGTGGAAAATGTGCACATAAAAATTATACATCTGTCTGAAGAAAAGATAGAATTATAGGATCATTTAGGTTGGAAAAACCCCTAAGATCATCAAGTCCAGCTGTTAACCCTGAACTGCCAAGTCCACCATTAAACATGGTTATACACATATATACACCTATATACATATATATACACCTATACATACACATATATACACATATATACACCTATATACACGTCTTTTAAAACCCTCCAGGGATGGTGACACAAGCACTTCCCTGGGCAGCCTGTTCCAGTCCTTGACAACTGCTTCAGGGAACAAATTTTTCCTCATATCCAATCTAAACCTCTCTTTGCAAATTTGAACCCATTTTCTCTTGTCCTATCACTTTTTACTTGAAAAAACAGACCAATACTCACCATGCTACCTCCTTCAGATATCCTGGTTATCATCACAGCTAGGCTTCATGAATGAAGATTTGGGAGGGGCTCTACCCACATGGGTGTGTCCTTTGAGCCTGTGCAGTGCATTTTTTAAGTAAGGCACAGCGTGTGCCAAACTGGCCCCACCCTTTACTGCTAAGGTTCATCTGCCACCACCGAGCGAGCTTGGACGGTGACAGTGAAGTCCTCAGGACTAGAACTTACAGCCCCCAGTATTCCCAGGAAGGCTCCCATCCAAGTACTAACTGAGGATGACCCTGCTTAGCTTCCAGGATCTGATGGGATTGGGCATAAGGGTGGCATTTTAGCTACCTCCACCAGATATCCTGGTACTATTTTAACAAAAAAAAAAAAAAATCAGTCCTTAGGGGAAAAAAAAAGTTGGCAATGCTTTCTTGCTAACTTACAGAAACTATATTCAGAGTTGCTCAAGACTGTTTTCTTCTTCACCAAACTCAATGGCCATGATTCATTTGCCATGATAGGTCTTCTTGTATTAGGAGATACATCTGGTTAAGCCTAGAGATGAAAAGAAACATAGAATCTATTGTGAGGAAGTTGAAATAAATTCTTACACTGTACAAAAAGATGATTATTTTGATCAGATTGAGTATGTGGAATGGACAAAATCATTTCATCCCAAACACAAAGTCTCTGAAGAATTTTTGCATGTTTAAATCAGCTTGCACTAACAACTGCAAGCATAAGAAAGAAAACAGCTTTACTACTACCATCGCTATACTTTTGTAGTATTTTTCAGTAAACTTGAGTCCTGGTTACAGGGTCTAGAACCAGTTTATCACTATGTGTTTATAAACAAAACTGTGTATTTTACACCCTTTATGTAATTTCTGATGGGCTGTGAATAATGGATCATTTGCAGCAGCTGCCCAGGGCACACCTGGAATAATGAGCTGCACATCATCAGATTGCGATACACTTAAAATTCTGCTTTTCAATTTCCCAAGCAATTTCCTAAGCCACTGGGGTAATGTATAAAAGAAAGTAAAACTTTTGGTGAGTTACTTTCAGATTCCTTCAACAAACACACCCGTCCACTATGGCTTGAGCTTTTGGCTTGTTCAGGTGCCGCTGAAATGTCTAATGCTCCTCACTGGCCTCTTTTATCAGCACCATGGTCAGTGCATGGCAGAACTGCTCACTCTGCAAGAATGTTTAGGCAAAGTACAAAGCCAATTAATGCAATTGATACTTCTGAAGCCTGGAGAGGGGAGATGTCTGCTGCTTGGGCCAGATCAAATGAATATGACTTCCACCTATGATCCTTAACTTCTAGGGTAAATTATGAACCTTGAGTCAACCTAATTAAAATAATCCCAGGATATAGAACAAAAAGGAGGAATAACTAAACCTGGTACTACAAACCAATATAGAGCAAGTGACAGAATGAGCACACAAGGGAAAAGATAAAGGTCTTTTAATTAAAACAGATTGACATTAAATGAAAGAATTGGGGGGTTCAAATGAAAAGCAAGGAAGAAAGCAACAACTTTCTTGTTTGAAAGCAACAGCAATACCGTGCTGCATCTGAAGCAGTAAGGAATGAAAAAATACAATGAACAGATGAGTAAATATTCATCTTCAAGCAAAACAAAAGAAAAATGGATTAGAGAAGCCTACCAAAATAGATTCCTAATACATTTTTACTTTATGGAAGAATTGGACAGATATTTACCTGAATTTTCATTAGTTTAACTCCTATGCTGCAATGGTGCAGAAGAATATCATTTTCTTTAAACCTCACAACAAATGGAGGGACTGAACATGACACTAAAGAATAAGAGCATATTTTTCATCACATTGGTGCACTGAGGTCCTTGAAACAAGCTGAGTAAGAACTTCATCTATTTTTCCTTGTTTAGATGTGTGACTAAAGAGGTTACTGGACTTCAGAGCTGCTGGTTGCTGGTCACTCTCTCCTGAAGACCTTACTGCCCTCTCCAGTCTACTAGTTCAGTAACTAAGATGAAATAATAACTGCTCAGCAAATTTAAATGCTAAATTCTGGGATCTACTGGGCTTTTTTTTCCCTTCCTTCACTTTTTTTAAACTGAAATAAAGTGAAAAGTGAAAAATCAAGCTAACAGGAGCTGTGATAAACTCCAGCAGGAAGCAGGAGCAAGTAGTAGCTGCTTTCCAGGTTGTCATCACTGTATCCAGAAGGCAATTTGTAAGCAAGCTCCTCCTTTTGAGAGTGGCAAGGGCAGACTGTAAGGCTGAATTTTCCCAGCCTGTAGTTTGGTGCAGGTAATACTTTCGCAACAGAAGAGTGAAGGAAAATAAAACAGCTGGACCTTGTATGCACTGCAAGGAGCAAGCAGAGCAGGTGTGTGTCTCCAAGATTTAACTGTGGAACTATGTTAACTGCAACCTTCTTCAGAGCCGTAACTGGTATTAATATGGGCACAGCTAGTGTATGCAGTGGTAGGAAAATAGACTCAGCATACCATAGAGAACTTGAGCAGAAAAGGTTCTAGGGAGACCTTCTAGTCTTCCCAGAGCTAAGTGGGACCTTCTAGGACCTTGTAGGCCACCTTTAGGTACTTTCCATTGCAAGAAAGGTGAAGGACTTCTAACAAGGGCATGTACTGATAGGACAAGGGGGAGGAGCTTCAAACAGAAAGGGTAAATTTTGATCAAAGAAAGAAATTCATCATTATGAAGATGTGAGGTACTGGCACAGGGTGCAAGTACTAGCAGGACTAAATAGCTAGTCTAACTAAATAGTTAGATACCTCTCAATCATCATTATATTTAACGAAACATCACAGTAATTACATAGTGAGCTGCAGATGTACTGATATGCTTATGGACAGACAGAGACATGAACTGACACTGAATGGAAAAGGTGACTCTGCAATAGCACAACTGTGCGAACTGATGTTCCCTGTTTCTCAGTATAGAGTATTACTTGAATTTAACATCTTTGACCATTAATTACAATCTGTTATGTATCCATCCAGTTCATATAAATTTTATGCTTGATAAGAAACTACTTTTTTTAATGGAAAATATTTTGTCCCAAATTGGTCCTATTAAGAAAAAACCCACAAATATATTTCTTATTTTGCCCCTTTGTTCTGAAAATGGAGGACCACTGTGTTTATTTCTAAAAAAAAAGGACAATTTCTGAGATACATCTCATACCTGACTATGAAAGGTAAGAACAGTCATTGTCATGAGCTCTTCTGAAAGACTGTTACAACTCAGATGCTGCTACTTAAAAACCCAGCTGATCTTCTCTAATATTTGTCTTCTTGTGGGAGAATTCTTCTTCATTTGTATAAAAGGACATGAAAGAGTAAAGAAAACAGAAAGGATGTCAAAGATGCTTCACAAAATCAAATGGTTTTGGTTGGGAGGGACTTTAAAGTTTATAAATTTGAAAGATTTTTGTTAGAAGGGACCTTTAAATTTCATCTGGTTCCAACCCTCCCACTACTGACACTTTCCTCTAGAACAGGTTGCTCAAAGCCCCATCCATCCCAGCCTTGAATGCTTCCAGAGACAGGGCATCCACAACTTATCTGGGCAACCTGTGCCAGTGCCTCAACACCCTCATAGGGGAGACTTCTTTCTAATATCAAATCTAAACTTGTCCTCTTTCAGTTTAAAGCCATTCCCACATGTCCAGTCACTACATGCCCTTGTAAAAAATGCATCTCCAACTTTCATGTAACCCTTGAGGTTCTGCAAGGTCTCCTTGGTACCTTCTCTTCTTCTGACTGAACAACCCTGACTCTCTCAGACTGTCTTCATAGGAGAGGGACTCCAGTCTTCTGATCATCTTCCTGGTCGTCCTCTGAACTTTCTCCAGCAGGTTGACCTCCTTTATATGCTGCAGTCTCAGATAAAGGTAGTATGTCAGGTTGCATGAGAGTAGAGGGTGATTCCAAAGCATAAGTCTGACAAGACCTTTTGCTATTAGATAAGGAGAATTGACTTTCATGGGCTAGAATGGAAAGACAATACGTGATTACAACATGGCAGGATTTACACATTCATTAGAAAGTACAAATACTGTTCCTTGTTTACATTTAAGTTTTCATTTTAATTGTACCTTAATATGTTTTTCTTGGGAAACAAGTGGATGTCACAAATTATGCTAGGTAGTTTGGTGTAATAGATGAAAAGAACTAGAAGCCTGCTGTGAGCCATCAAACACATTTGGAGGTCAAAGCCATACTGTTTAATTCTTAGTTCTTGGACAGAAATGATTCTGGCAATGTTACCTGGATACTAAATTGCACACAGACACTTGACTTTGTAGTTAATGTGTGAAAAACTCTCCTTCAGCAACCACCTGCACACAGGCAACTGCAGTGGACTCTCTCTTGTCACGCAGGGAACTGTTTCTCCTCTTATTATAGCTCTAGGTTAATAAAGCCTTATACATTACTTCCAGACTCAATTCCTTAAATGTTGATTTATAAATTTCTCCTTTTAATAATTATTATTTTTATATGTCCACTGAAACCTGCACTTTCCTCTTTTCCATTTCTGCTATCCTGGCAGTGTTCATTCTACTTTTGTGGACATCAACAGGTTTCTCTGTGTTAATTTTATACATTAGTTGAAATATATTAGTGTTTATATAGAGAGACATATGATGGCCTCTAGTGGCTCTCTGTATGTGTGCAGATAAAATCTTCAAAGCACCTCTCATTTTATGAGTATCCATGCAGGAAGAAAAAAAAATATTGATGTCCAGCTGTTTTCCTTTATGAACAAAAACCTTTTGGCAACAGTAAAGAGAGATGAACAACATGTCCAGAAGAGACAAGGTGATCTGTTCCATCAAAATACAAGCTGGAATGTTTCTAAGCTCTGCTCAGAATAGTCAACAACATAATGCAATCGCAAATCACCTCAAATGTCCCTTGTCCTTTGGACTGAGCATCACAGATGAGATCATTGATTCTAAGTAGAGGCATCCTTTCTATATGTGACAGCCAAAATCATAGCAACCCTGCATGCAGAATGGATTCCCAATTCTGTTTACAGCTGAAGAACTGCATGATGACTGACTGTTAGCTAACGAGTGTGCCAGTCTCATCTTTCTTCTGAGTCACATCCAGGTCTATACATGAGTCTACACCTCCAGATGCAGACTCATGGAAGTGCCTTGGTTCTCTTAGCCTTATTCGATACTAAATGCACACACACAACACATCAGTGATCTCACTGCAGTTCCTCAAACCTCTCAGCACTGATTGCCACTCTAACAAATTTGTACCCCTCAGGATCTGATTTTGGCTGGCCAGAGTCAGTAGCACCCTGATCTGAGAGGCCAAACAATTAAAATGTTATGGCTATCAGCATACTCCCTCTTCACATTGATGCAGAGGTTCAGGCTATTTGCCCTTTAGTATTCCTTTCACAGAGTCTGTGCACTTTGCAGGAGCAGGTTTGCCAATACAACAGGAGAAACAGTGTGTTCCAGCTCATTTGAACTGTGTTACTCTCTGAAGGATGTATTGTTCTAGGCCAGTAAATATTTCAATTTTGAAATATAACTAAGCCACATAGTCAGTTTTTCTTCTAAAAAAAATGGATGCTATGGTGAGTAAAGCATTGAAATAAAAAAATATTTATGCCAGGTTAATCCTCTGAATGGGCAAAATAAACTAGTTTACTCGTGGTTCTTCAAAGGCTTTATGACTTAAAATTTTTGGCATCTTTTAGGTTATAGCTCCCGTATTTTAAGGATTTTGATTGCTTTAGTTCAAAAGAAATCTGCATTTCCAACAATTTGGCATCCTCTATTGTTAAAAATTATCCACAAGAGAAATAAAGAACCATGGCAACAAGAAAGAAATACATTAAAGTTATAAATCTCAAAGCATGTCTGTTCCTTATTCTTGCTGGTTTTATTCTTTTTTCTTTAAGTTGTTAATATTTTGACTCTTTTTTTACAAACTTCAACTTTTTTTGAGACTCATTAGATGGAGAGGTACAAGGAAAACAAATAGTGAAAATATTCTACATATATATCAGTAGATGGAAATCAACTTTCTACTTTAGTATAGTTGTGATATGTTCAAGTATAGTCCTTCAAATACTTATTTACAGAGATGACCAACTAATGTGCTTAAATATGTATCCAAATATCCAAGCATAGGATTTTAACATATTTAAGGACTGAAAGATTAGAAGACAAATCCATAATGCCATATCTCAGAAAGAAAAAGAGAAATAAAAAGCCATCTAGGACAAAATGATATTGGTCTTGAATCTTGACATTGAAATCCTATCAACATAATTATTAAGCCATCTACAGCTGGTTGGAAGGTTCAAGAAGCTTAAAAAGAAACTGGAAATAAGATTTTCTCTTTCTCTTCTATTTTCATGTAATTTTTATACAGTTACTTCTCTTTGCTTATGAATGGAAACCCTCATTTCAGATCCTTGCCCGAGAGAATTTCTCCCGCCCACACAAACCATACCATCAGCTTCCTTTTAAAAATAGGTTATAAAAAAATCAAGCCTGGGGTGTTATTGAAAGGCACAGGTATATATCTGTATTATTATCACAAGGTTGATACATTGCTGCTCCACTTGTAGCTATTCTTACAGTACCAGGAGAGCCTGTTTTCCTTCCATGCTGTCCCTTTGCTATTGTTTACAAATGCTGCATTGAAACTCTTGTCCCTAGTGAGGTTAGGAGTAAACTGCTATTGATTTCGTAGAGCTAAGGATTCTCACAGTACCTTTTTGTGGGTTTTCCTCCATCTAAAGCTAGGTGTGTTTCTGTTTAGAATAGATAATTAAATTGCCATTGTACTTTAAGCTAGTAGTTCTCTTTGGATAATTTTCCACGTTTATATTTAAAGAACCAGACTCTGAAGCTAAACAAAATCTGTACTTAATTACTCTTCTGTAGAAAAATTTGGGTTGCTTTTTTCTGTTTTTTTTAACGAAAATCTGTCACTTTTTTTCCCTCAAAGTAGAAGGCCCAGTGACATTCCATATAAAATAGACACCAATTGAGACAATATTAACAAAATTATAAAAGAATGCATAAAAAATTGAAATCCTTTGTGACAAACTACAGGAAAAATCAAGTTGTCGTCTTGCAGCAGATGATTTTAAAGGCAGAACTGCAGGATAGATGGCAAATTAAAGAATAATTTGAAAAAAATTATTAATATGGGAAAAAATTGTTACTTTGTTTGCCTAACAAAGTAAAAACAATTCATTAATTCTTAGAGATTAAAGAGCACTTTGTGAAGAAATTCTAAGTTCATAAGTACAACTGTGCTTCTGGGCAGGCTCAGCTAGACCATTATCTTCGCAAAGGTGAAATAATTTCTTTTGTGATTTCAGCCACCTGCTGCCAATGTCCTCAGAAGACCTCATTCTGCTATTATATTGTTTGGGTATATTTAACCCGAGATGGTTTGAAGTATAAATAATAAGGTTATTATAACAGTTGTAACATATATTAGGCAAGATAAGGCAGGTGTAGCAATTCATAATTGGTAGGATCCCTTATTCTGTGGAAAGTTTAGGTGAGAATAAGTTCTACATAAGGATACCTACTCATAGATATATATATGTATACTCCAATACATACACCAAATGTCCTAGCTCTTCTACAGTTAATATGTTCAACACAATGACATGGAGTGACAAGGTTCACCTTCAAGAAAACACCTGCAACAAGATACAGTTACCCAATTCTGATACTCTTGGAGATGCTCTAGGGTACAGTCATGGTTTAACCCCAGCCAGTAGCCAAGACCCACACACTCAGTAGGATGAGGGTGAAAATCCAGTGTGATGGGGTAGAGAATGGAGAGATAAATGGGAG
>JAWWLZ010000001.1:39252281-39268515 GCA_035041345.1 Poliocrania exsul | reverse complement strand
TTAAGGAAATAAAACTCAGCATTTTGAGGTAATTTTTTTTAATATTTGAATGCCCATTGAGTTGGAAAATAACGCCAACAAATTAGTCAGGAATTATTTCTGAGCACATATCCCAAATTGGATTTAAAATAAATAAATAAAAGAAATAAAATCATAGAATCATAGAATATACTGAGTTGGCATGGACCCATCAGAATCATCGAGTCCAATTCCTGCCCTGTGCCAGACACTCCAAGAATCACACCAGGTGCCTGAGAGCCTTATCCAAACACTTCTTGAATTCTATCCAGCTTGATGCTGTGACCACTTATCTGGGGAGCCTGTTCCAGTGCCCAACCACTGGGTGAAAAACTTTCTCCTTATAGCCAACCTAAACCTCACAGAAACACAGAATATGCTGACTTGAAAGGGACCCACAAGGATCATCAAGTCCATCCCTTTGCCCTGCACAGGACCATCCCCAAGAGACACACCATGTGCCTGAGAGTATCATCCAAAGGTTTCTTGAAATCTGTCAGACTTGGTGCTGTGACCACTTTCCTGGGAGCCTGCTCCTGTGCTCAATCACCCTCTGGGTAAAAAACCCTTTTCTTAACATCTAACCTAAACATCCCCTGACACAACTTTTGGACAATTTCTCAGGTCCTGTTACTGGTCCCCACAGAGAAGAGATCATTGCCTGCCTCTCCTCTTCCCCTCGTGAAGAAGTTGTAACTGCAATGAGGTCTCCTGTCACTCTCCTCTTCTCCAGGCTGAATAGACCAAGTGACCTCAGCCACTCATCATGTGGCTTCCCCTCAAGGCCCTTCACCATCTTCATTGACCTCTTTTGGACACTTTCTAATGGCTTAATATCTTTCTTATATTGTGGTGCCCAAAACTGTACACAATATTCAAGGAGAGGCCACCCCAGTGCAGAGCAGAGCGGGACAATCAATCCCCTTCCTCAACCAGCTGGCGATGCTGTGCCTGATGCCCCCCAGGACAGGGTTGGCCATCGTGGCTGCCAGAGCACTGCTGATTCGTATTCAACTTGCTGTCAACCAGGACCGCCAGATCCCTTTCCATGGTACTGCTTTCCAGCATCTCATTCCCCAGTTGTACAAACATCCAGGGTTGCTCCATCCCAGGTCCAGAATCCAGCACTTTCCCTTGCTGTCCTTCCTATGGTTGGTGATTGCCTAGTCCTCTAATTTGTTGAGGTCTCTTTGTGGGCCTCCCTGCCTTTGAGGGAGTCAGTCAGTCCTCCCACTTTTATGTCATCTGCCAACTTGCTTAGTATCCCTTCCTGCATCCAAGTAATTTATGAAGATGTTGAACATCACAGGGCCTAAGATGGAGCCCTGAAGAACCCCACTAGTGACAGGTCGCCAGTCTGATGTTACGCCATTCACTAGTACCCTCTATACATGACCTGTGAGCCAATTGCTCACTCATGCCATGGTGTGTTTATCCAGCTGTGTGCTGGGCATTTTGTCTGAAAGGATCCTGTGAGAGGCAGTATCAAAAGCTCTCCTGAAATCAAAAAAGATTATATAAACTGACTTCCATTTATCAGCTAAGTGGATTACCTTGTCATAGATGGAAATGAGGTTTGATAAGCAAAACTTTCATGAAGCCATGCTAGTTGTGTCCAATGACTGTGTTGTCCTCTGGGTGTTATTCAATACCTCCCAGAATAATCTCCATTATCAGCAGATGGTAATGGTCCACTGATACAGTGGAGAGGGGTTCCAACTTCAAGGGGCAAGGTTAGATGAGCAACGCCAGATGCTCTCTAGGATCAGGCTCCTTCGAAGCTAGGGGATGGCTCCTCTCACTCCCGACCTGGCGACAGCCCCCGTAAGGAAGAGGTCCACACTGATCAGGAGTCCACACAGAGAAGTAAGTTTATTAGAGCGCACCAGCTTATAAAGGGTAGCATGGGACTTTCTAGAACTTGGGTGGGGATATGGGAGGAGCAACGCACCCCATTGGGTGTATGTAAATTAAAAGGAGGGGTAGAGGGAGGAGCAGAGGAGGAGCCAATAGGAGAACAGGGTTTGAACATGACCATATAGGGAAACTGGTGCACTGCAGCAAACTGGGACCAATCAGGAGCAAGTTGGCGGGAAAATGCCCTAGGGGTTTGTGGGAAGAAGAAACTTGGATAAGGATGACTAAGGGAAAAATGACCAAGGTAGACATATTGGGTGTATAACATTCAAACTGGGGAAACATCAAAATAGCTCCTGAAGCCATCATAGTCCTTATTCAAGTGCTGCAGAGTTTCTTCATTAATAGTAACTGGTTCCTGAATCTCTGCATCCTCGTCCACCCATCTTTTATAGTAGCATTGCCACTTGATAAATTCCTCATCTTGCTGTTGTCCTCCAACACTCCATAACTTTACCAGGGACTGGTGAGACTCACAGAACTGTAGTTTCCAAGGTCCTCCTTCTTGCCCTTCTTGAAAATCAAGACAACATTTACCAGCTTCCAGTCAGCTGGGACCTCTCTGGATTACCAAGACTGTTCAAAAATCATTAAAAGAAGTTTTGCAATGACATCAGCAAGCTCTTTGGGGATTCTAGAATGAATCCCATCAGACCTCATGAATTTGTAGGGATTCAGCTGGAGCAGCAGATCCCGCACAATTTCAGGGTTCACTGGGAGTTGATCATTCTTAGTCATGGTCCTCCAGCTCTGGGCACTGAGACCCCTTTGTCTGTCTTCCATGTTGAAGACAGAGGCAAAGAAATCATTAAACGCTTCTACCTTGTCTCTGTCCCTGTTTCTGAGGTGACCATCCCCATCCTGTAATGGGCCAATATTTCTGTACTGCCTATTGTTATTAATATATTTGGAAAAAACCCTCTTATTATTGTCACCCACATTTCTGTCCAGCTTCAACTTCAATTGAGTTTTGGCCTCATGAATTTTCTTCCTACAGCAGTGGACAGCATCTCTGAATTCTTCCCTTGTCACTTTGCCTTACTTCCACTGGGCACACACCTTCTTTTTTTATCTTATTTCCAAGAGAACATCCCTGCCCAGCCAAGCCAGCCTTCTGCCTCACCTGCTTGACTTCTGAAATCTGGGAATTGCCTGCTCCTGAGCCCTTAGGAGGTGATGTTTGAAAAGTGACCAGCAGTGATGGATGCCAGCACCGATGGATCCCAGCACCTGCAAAAATGTTTTCCCAGGGGATCTTTTTCACTAATTCCCCGAGCAGCCTGAAGTCTGCTCTATATATGTCCAGAGTTGAGATTTTGCTAACATTTTCCCTCCTGTCAACAGAGCTTTTAAACTTGATTGCCTCATGGTCCTTGTGGCCAAGACAACCACCAATCTCCACTTCACTCATGAGATTCACTGTTGACAAATACTAGATGAAGGAAGCAATTTTTCCAAATCAGCTCCCTTAGGACCTGTTCTGTAAAGTCACATCCGCTGACTCAGCTTCATGCTCTTTTCTTGAGTCCTGTCACTGGTCATGAGAGGGAAGGGATCAGTACTTGCCCCTCTGCTTCCTCTTGTGAGGATGTTGAAGACCACAGTGACTCCTCTCAGTAAATGATAGGAAATAATATTGAACATTGTTATCCAAGATCCCCTCCTTTATTAACTCTTCATTCTATTTGGAGGACAAAGTATTTAATTATAAACTTTTATACATGTTTTCTATTTGTCCTTTGAGGGGACTATTTTCTCTTAAGTTTATGTCCTCCATAGCATTCCTTCATTAAATGGTGGAAGGGAACATTACATCAAATATTACATAAATGTGAGAAATGTTACTTTTCATAATTTTTTTCTTCAGGGTACAATTCAATCTGAGAAATATTTTTAAGACTAAAAATAAAAAAACCCCTACATTTCAATCTGAAATTACACTTCTATATGAAGAGTTTGTTGCTTAAACCCTGAGCAATCCCAGATCTTGCAACCCAGAAAAAGTTGTGTCCTAGTTTTGGCCAGGACAGGGCTAATATTTTTGCAATAGCCAGGAGGCAGCATGGCCAGGACCCTTACATTATTTAATACCACCTCATGTCATTTCCAAGGGAAGGGGAAAGGGACTCTTTCTCACTTCCAGGGGAAAGGAGTTCCTTCCATGGAAAAAATATGGCAGGAGGAATGCTCCAGTCTTTGTTCAATGTTGGAGGGTTTTTTCCATGTAAATAGTTTCTTTGTCCTTTACCATTTGTTATTAATATTGTTTCTGTTACTCTGTGTTTTCTTATCTCATTGCTGTTTCCTGTAAACTGTTTTTGTCTTAACCCGTGATCTTTGCCTTTTGTGTGTCCCATTGGAGGAGGGAAGGGGAATGGCTACTGGCATATTTAGTGAGAGTACTAAATTGGAGGATACCATGCCTAAATCATGAGATGTTCAGATATGCAAGGGAAAAGTCCTGAGTGCCTAAATGACCTGCTTGTACAGAGCATCTCCTTGCTACAAATAAACTGACACAAATGGGCATTCCTGAGAGGGATCAGATCCATTCAAGCAGGTTCATATATCTTTTCACTTGTAACACAAAACACCTAGAAAACTAATTTAGAGTCATTGCTGAAGTTCACAGGCTTAAATTCTGCATGGCAGGGGTTAGGTGAAGTGACTGCTAATGAGAATTGAAGACTTGCAATTTCAAAGTTCTTAATGAATGATGAAGATGGAGAAGTCAGAGATTTTCAGTGACTGAATTGCTTTCTCAGGGTGCTAAAAGGTTTTATATCAGCTTCTGAATCAATCCCCACATTAAGAACAATCAGGTTCTCTGTTTTGAACATTATGACCTAATTTATTTTATTAAAGGATAAATTGCAACAGAGAAATGCTGGCAAATTCTGACAAATACAATGTCTTTTAAGAAATATGTCCTGATAAAGCTCAAAAAAATACAGACACATTTGCTTTCAGTAATGTGCCTGTTCCAAAATGCCTGATTACTGATTAGGATTTGAACAACCAAAATTATTTTAACCTGATTTTTTCCATTTTATCTCTCTTATTTATTTTTAGTGAAATATAAGCATTAGAGGAAGGCTAAGACTTAACAAAAAGCTGCATAAGAATTCTGTGTCCTGAGAAAGGTGATATTCTATGTATGCAGCATCAGAAGTCTTATATTAAAAAACAGTCTGAAATTCCATTCTTAAATACTCATTTTGTTAGCCTCATGAAATTCATTATGGCTATTTGGCAAAAGTATTTTCATAATTTAAACAGACTTCAGAAAAAATCTGCTACATATTTATTCTGTTGTGGCTGAGCTACAGACTAAAACTATTTTTGATAGTAGAGTAGAAAAAAATATGACAGATAAAAAACTGTATTTAAACATTCTAGAATAGATAATTAAGACTATTTAAAATAATTAAAGTTTATGAAAATTGGATTGTAAATCTTAGAGCAAGAGTACTGTCCACTAACAGGAAAGTATGAACACAGAATCATGGGATTGCAGAATAAGTAAGGTTGGAAGGGACCAAAGTATGTCATCTGGTCCATCCTTCCTGCTTAAGCAGGATCTTCCTTGAACACATTAGAAAACATTGCATTCAGAAAGTTCTTAAATATCTCCAATGAGGGAGAGTCCACAACCTCTCTAGGTAATCTGTTTCAGTGTGCATTCACACACAGAGCGAAGAAGTTCTTCCTCATATTCAGGATCTTGATGAAATTAAAGTTCTCTGTAATGTATACCTTAGAGAAACATATTGTTCCCCAAGTTACGCTAATTATGATATATCTTTGTCTAGGAAAAGAAGTCACTTATGGATAAGTTTAGAATATTCCAGCGAATTTTTATGGCTGACGGCTCACTAGCAACTTGGCATTAGTTGAAATATATACAAGCATCTAAAACAGCAAAACAAAGTAAGAAAGTTGATTATGTGATCTTAACACATAAGGAATTATATATAATAAATAGCATTGATTCACTGCTTCTGACAGACAAAACAACTTCGAAGATTTTAATCAGGATAAAGGTTTCTCAGATTGACTCAAGGCTTGAATAAAAATATGATAGGGGAGAATGTTTTGTTAGTTGTTTTGGGGGTTTTTTTGAGGAGTTACCAATGAAAATTAAAGTTGCTTTTCCTAAAAAACTGCTGAGATCTAAAAGCTACAGCCACTTCTCACTTCTCACTAAACTCATTTAGTTTTTTTTGAGGACTTGAGGAAAATGTTCTGAACTTGACTCTGGAAAATTAGATAAGTAAATGAATGTGAGATGTTGTAGATCAGAAAACATCCACAGAATATGAGGATGGCAGCCATACAGGAAAAGGAGAAGAACTAGTGCTAATGAAAAAGCATAATTCACTTGGTAGCATAATTTTTTTATATATATTTGCATCATTTTTTTTTTCTGAAGATAATGTGTTTTGCTTGAAGTTTTTGATGTATTTTACGAATGCTAATGACCTGAGCTTCAGAGCTGCAACCTCCTGATATTAAGTGGATAATATTAGTCATATCACAGAGGGGGAAACTTGTGCTAAGCCCTTTGTAATAGCAGTGAATTTTGCCCTGTGTGATTCTGGAAAGTCAGTGTGTCTCCACACTAACACAGGAATGCACTGCTGAACAGATTAATGATGGGTTGTGTATAAACTTGCTGTGATTGCTCCTCTGTGCACAAATGCATTGTACATGTAAATCAAGCCTGAGTGCTACTCAGCATGTATATTGTAAAGGATATTAAGAAACAAGGCACATACAAAGAAGGTAGAAGGAAACAAGCAATGCACAGGTAGCAGGATCTGGCTGAATAGAGCTGATTACAGGCTCAAATTTTGGTTATATTTCAGCCTATCAGCCAGAATGCAAATGTGAATACTTGCAGAAAAAAAGAAAAAACATGTGTCAGCAGTGGAAAATTACTTAAGGACAGCTTGATGCAGATGACAAATGAATTGTCTGGCTTTTGCTCCCATCCCAGGGCAATAAAACTGCTCACTGTCCTCTACATTCAACTTTAAAGTCAAAATTCATCTCTGAGGGAAACAGCAAAGCCAGAAGTGACAAAAAATGATTCTTATCATCTTATCCCTTATTTAAAATGGAATCCTTCTCAGAGCTATTCAGAAATCTCTGTCCTGTATGAGTCTCACTGCCTTGTTCTTAGGAGAGGGGGAAAAAAAACAAACAAAAAACCATAAGTCCTGCTTAACCTTTGCTGAGAAGAAAGTGCTTCAGGAGATATTTTTCCATCTTTTCATTTCTTACTCAATCTCTAAACAATATGCCATCACTGAGAGGAATAAAAGGGTCATTTTATAAGGACAGTGGCACCTTGATGAAAATGTATTTTAACACTTGTTCCATGAATAACATTTCCGGATTGCCAACAATCTCAGGGACGTTTTCAGAAAAGTCTGGAATCATCGCTGTTACTTCACATAGAAAAAACCTGAAGTCCATTCTAAAAATTTTGTCCTGATGAAAAGTTTTTGTTTGTTCCATTGGATTTCATCTAAAGCAAATAGTAAAGAGTTAGGGGATTTTTAAATTGCTGAGACTAAAGTCTTCTTTGAGAGATACACCTGAAAGCACATAAATTTATCTGCTTTCTCTGAGACTCTTACAAAGTGAGCTGCACTGTCATAATGTCCAGGCTTAGCTTTAATACTTTAACATGTCAGAGAGCTAAATTATACAGTGAGAAGGTAAAAAAAAGAGCTTTTCTGGGATAACAAGATTTTAAATTGGATGGGGGAGTGTGTGGATCTTTATCAATCTGTAGCAAGGCTATAGGAGAAGGAAGGCACTAATATCAATAAGATGGAAAGCTATTCTTGACTAATTCATTTTGACTGTAAGAAAAGATAATTTGTAACTGATACTTGCAATTATATACTGTATTGCAAATTATTGTAAGATTAAGAAACATATTGAGGAATGTAGCTGCACCTTACATCTGGTATTCTGAAAAAGTCTCCAAGATTCATAGCAAGCAAAAAAAATATATACTGTCTATCATGAAAAGCCCCCAAACTTGGTGGTATGCTTGACAACCACAGTTAATAGAGAAGGCACAAAGCTGCTAGCATCTTCTGGTTCATGTTTGACAGATCATTTTGCAATTTTATTCCACGATTGTTTCATTCATACAAAATACATTCAAATTCTTCCTTCACAGAAAGATCTCATAGACTATCCTGGATAGTGTTACCAATCATTTAGAAAGTCATTGAATAATCACTTGAATGTGGTAGAGGTCAGTCATCACAGACATTTGATAGACATGTTTCACTAAAACAAATGTTGATTAAAATCAGATAAAGGAGTGACGGGAAAATGGGCAAAACCTTCAACCAATCTATTGGATTAAATAGTTTGAGCCCTTCACTGTTAGAAACTGTATCACTGACATTTTCAGTGGCTGCAGTAAAAGACAATATCTCTCGCTACAAAACTCACCTCATGTAGATCCCACTCTGTGCAGTATCACTACTGTGTTGTTCAACTTCATTGAAAATCCCGGAGATCATAGGATCAGGACGAATAGGCTCCAGTACAACATCACTGCTGTCTCTCCAATATTCCTTCTCACCATTAGGCTGGGGGAGGGTAAAGTCTTGAGAGGGGAAAGCTGACCCCAACTGACCAAGGGGGATATTCCCTACCATATGCCATCTGCTCAAAGATAAAGTTAATAGAAAGGAGGAGGCAGTTGTGGGAAAGGGAAGGTGGGGGCAGGGCATTCATTATTATGACGTCTGTCTTCCAGAGCAACTTTTATGCACACTGAAACTGTTTTCTGGGAATTGACCAGAGAGGTATTGTCTGTTGATGGGAAGTAGAAAATAAAATATTTTGGTTTTCTTTCCTTTCCTGTACACAACCTTTGATTTTACTTTATTAAACTGCCTTATCTTGACCCATGGGTTTTTTACTATTGAGGAGGGGAGTGATAGAGAGACTTGGGAAGCACCTGGTGTCCTGCCAAGGCCAACCCACTACACAGAAATTTTATATTTTTTTTTCTTGACTGCCATCAACCTTGTTTCTCTTGTCACTTCTTAACTTTGTCTAGATACATTTATACATTTAACTTGCCATTGTTGAACAGATGGTATTTGCATATAGTAATGTAGAACAGTGAAATAGAACTATGGAAGAAAGTTTTGGCAGGTCTATCTCGTCAGTATCAGCTACTATTTGAGTTTCCTTAATATCATTAATATTTTGTGTAGGAATATAAAAAGACCTTCACATTTTGCTTTCCAATTCATCTTGTTCATTTTTCAATTCCTTTTTATTCATATAAAAGGAACTTGACAGATTTTGAATACAGCATCAAACTGCTTTTTTCTATGTTGAAAATAAGATCTGTCCAGACTACAGCTGTTTTCCCAAAAATCATGTAGCTAAGATCACACTCTGGAGAAGAAAAGGAGAAAAGAAAAACAAAACAAAACAAAACAAAAAACACAAACCAACAAATTTAGACATTTTCTTCATATTTTAACTTGTCTATAAGAACATCCTCTCTTAACTTTAGGAAACATTTTGAAACAAGAAATTCAACAACCTCAAAAAACAATAAAGCTGCAATAAGACATGTATCTCAGTTTAGTTACTTTGTTTTTTTGCTGTTCATCACCACAGCATCTAAAAGATTTCTGCTACCTCTATAAAGAACAAAATTAACAACTATTGAGAACAACACATTCAATTTCTCGTGTCTTTAAAGAGTCAGACTTCTGTAACAAGATATCTTTCAGCACTTTTCTAGGTATATGTGATGAGCCTTGTTTATAAAAATGCAATCTGCAACTGATGTACTTCAATGGGTGTGTTTTAGGCTCTAGTTCTGAAACCAGCAATGGATGTAATTTCTTGCAGGAGTTCATCTTAGATAATATTTTGCAAAAATACATAAAATTTGTGTGTCTTTCTTCTGAGGCTCCCAGGCTACTTTCTAATGTTGAATGACTCTTCATTATTATATATTAGAGACATGGATAGATGGAATGGCTATATCAATGTTGACCAGAGAAGATGTGATTTTTCTAGCAAAACTTATTAAGGCAAAGTCAAAATTGCACTTAGAAAATTAGAATGGCTTGATTGTGCTCCAGCTGATTATTATACCTCCTATAGAAGTCCTCTTATCCAGGTAGAGAGCTTCAAGGTCAGACAGTATGTACTCAAAATACACCAAAGGTCTAGTTAGTTGTTGGGGCAGATGAGAAGTCATGTATCAGCTTTGTGTATATGGCAGTGAAAGAATTGCATTCCATGTCTATAGAGGCACTGTTAAGCACACTGGTTGAAACTGTATTTTTTTCTATCTTCAGAGAAGGAAGAACTTTCTCTGAACCCTGTGTCCAGAGACAATTACATAAAAAGCATTGGTTCAACATGACAG
This sequence comes from Poliocrania exsul, assembly GCA_035041345.1. Lineage (NCBI taxonomy): Eukaryota > Metazoa > Chordata > Aves > Passeriformes > Thamnophilidae > Poliocrania > Poliocrania exsul. The sequence continues at coordinate 39,258,146 of JAWWLZ010000001.1, read as the reverse complement.
CTATAAAAAATAATTCCTTGATGTTATTACTGGTTATTTGATAAATGACAACTAAGTGCATACAATTTTCTCACAGCTTTATAACTGTTTGATTTTTTTATTATTATTTTAGGATTAAGAATGTCACATTAGCAATATAAATGTAGCACAAATTAAAGGCAGGAATAGTAGACTAATAGTTCCCAAACCCAGGAAAATTGCTATCTATAGATTACATATCCACAGAGATATTGAAACTATCAGAGCTAGGGCATTATTAAAATCTTTTATCAGTATGCAGAAGTGAATCTCAAATAACTTTTGGTAAAAGGTGTGGAAGGCAAAAAGAATAAGTAAGAAAATTTTACTGTATTCTGTGATTTTGTAAGCAAAGAAGTAAGACATAATATCTTGAAGAGGAATTTACCTATGAATATAAAAATAAGGAAAATTATAGGAGAATTCTGCATACTAGTTCCACATTTGAATTTTGGAAAAAAATATAAAACAACAGGAAATATCATAGGAAATAGCCATCAGTAGTTCCTGATTTGTTTTCCCTGAGAGCACAAATTATTTCAATCTTTTTAGCTGTATGTTTGTTACAGTGCAGAACTATCTTTATAATAGGAAAATAATGGAAACTAAGTAACACTTAGCAGAAAAAGAGACATGATAAATGCAGTGATCAGGAAGCAAAACTTTACAAATTAAAATAGCCGATAGACACACTTTTTAACTGTCAGACTGTTTAATAATTTGATCAAATGATTAATCATCAGAACAAACAAATCAGTTGATGCTCCATCTTTTCATGTTGAACTGAAAACACAATTTAGAGAAATTAAGTTTTAGGACTATAGGGGGCTTAGGAATGTAAAGTAAACATGGAAGTATTCAAAAGCTGATAAGATAAACCAATGATCCTTCTGGTCAAACTTCTGAAAGTAGAAAATAAAAAACATCCGTATATTACACACCGCAGTATTTCTTTGACATACAGTTGTCCAGATTCTGAAGGCAAAGACCCTATGCAAATCAAGCATATAGGCCATGAGTAGATTACCATGTGATTTTTATCCATGTTTAATACAACAGGCTTTTATCAAGGTTTCAAACTACTACACATGTCACAATAGTAAATATAACATCTTTCAATATGAATTTTACTGTCAGAAAAGACTACAAAGCCATTGCATGGACCAAGGAAGATCTCCAGATCCACATCCAGAATGAGGTAAATTTCAGTTCTTCTTCATTTTAATTTTCTATCATTTACCTTGTGCCAAAGTAGAATACATTGTCCAAGACTTATATTTTTTCAGTTTTAAAAACTCATGAAATCACCAGGTTAAATATGTATCTCAATGTGCAAAGAGTTTAAAAGTGTCACACATAAGCAGGAGACAAAAATTACTTATATGTCTTATAGGTAAATACAGGAGAACTATATTGGCTTCATCTGAGCGGCGTATTTTAAGGCAGTAATCCAATACACTTATCTACTGTTCAGTGACACTGGCTAGAAGACAAAAGACTGCATTACACAGATGGGAAGAATATGAGTTCAAGGGAAATCAGGGGAGAATAAAACCTCTCTCAATAATTAAGGATCACTTCAATCTACAGTTTCTTTTAATTTCCTTCCTGAACAAACCTGCTTGTCACTAACACAAAACCAAGCAGAGAGAGGTGAGACAGCCTGAATAGGGACCTAACTCAGTGCTTTGCTGCCAGTTGCAAAATTAACTTTAGGAGATCATCAGAAGCAGGAGTTACCTCTGGTTCATAGTGTGAGCTTCCACCCCTGAGCTAAAGATCTAGCAGGTCCCTGAGGATTAAGTGACACCATTATGGAGAAAGGGAATGCTGAGTACAAATCTACACAAACCCTTTGCTAACTCCCAGGACTCTGGCATTGTTCCCACTGTCATAGCTTACGCCAAGAAATTTTTTAGCTAGTAGTGGCCCTGGAAAGCACATATGCAGAATGACTTCAGCACTACCAGCTCCTAAACTAGTCTGTGCAGCTATGTGTTTCTTGTTACCTTCACCTTTCTAGGAGAATCATATTAGGCTAAAGAGTGATTCAAGAAGGCTCCAAATCCTAATTTTCAAATTCCTGTTTAGAAAATGCCTGTCACCCAATCCAGACACCAGGGAAATCAAACAATCAAAAAACTATAATTAAAAAAGCTTTAATTCAAAATAAATGATGAATAAAACAAAAAAAATGGCCAAGAGGCTTACAAAGACTTCTTAGAATTTTATATCAAAAAGCAATAATATATATATATATGTAATCCCTTATTTATCCCAAGATTAAATCCACCAGGCATTTCTTTCCATTCCAATATTCAGCAAACAAGTTGGAGATGTTTAATAGCCTACAAGTAAAGGTCTTTGTTATTTTTTTTTCACATCCCACAACTGCAATTGGATTTCTTAAAAGAAAATAAAAGAAGCATGTTGTATTTCATATTTCCACTACTGCTTAGGGTTCAAGGGTTCACTATTACTTAAACTCTCTCTCCTAATTTTTCTTGCATTCCAGGACTGACTAATCTTAAGGAGACAGATTCAATCTTCTTCCCATGAACTTCATGTCTTTGGAGTGAAACTACTAATGTTATTTAAGTAGTTAATTGTTTCCTCTGCTTGACTAAACTACTAATATGTTGTTAAATGACTGAGATAAAGGCAAAAGGTACATTTCACAGTGAAGACCTTCTGAAAGGATATTGGCTTGACTTTAATTTTCCATGACAAGCTAACTTTTAAGTCCCCAGCCCCAGCAGCATATTCAAGAACCAGGAATCAGCACTATGCAAGGGAACTGGAGGTTTGAACAAGAAGCAGCTTAGCAAATTTCTGGCAGTGCTTCTCATGGAACTGCCAAATTCGTTTGCAAGAAAATTAAAAAGGCCAAAATACTGAGCTCACTTGGGAAGAATGTGAGTCAGTGCCTTGAACTTGATCTGGAAGAGACTTCTACAATAATGTCCTAGTTCAGCAGCAGGGACCAGTTTATCCATGTATGAGTGTAACCAAAGCTGTGTGTTCTACATGCTTCATGTAATTTCTCATAAACTGTTAACAATTGACCATTTGCAGCAGCTGCCCAGGGCACACCTGACTCCTCAGGCTACAAGATGGGGGTTAGAGAACCCTGGGAAACAGAGGAATGTTTCTTTGTTTTCACACCAGTGTGTGATAACTCCACTCTGGGTAATCGTTAGCATCTTTGCACCCAGCCTGAGGGGTCATGTCTGCTAATGGGCCTTCAAAGAGTCCAAAAATATCCCATGGCTCACAGAGTAAATTACTCATTGTGAAAGTCCCTGCCCTCAGGGCAAGTAGTGGGCATTCCCACCTGAACCTGAGGATATATTATCTTGGGGTTTAGGTACTTGTTGGATCCAGAGGAGGACCAGAACCTCAACAGGACTGCAACTGCCACTGTCGACCAGATTGTGTCCATTATTCTCACCAACAGGTTTTCCTTTCCTTTTACTTTGGACTACAAGGAAACATGTGATGCTCGACACAGGGGCTAATGAACTCCATTCTGTTTGTGCCCCATCTAGTTGTTGTGGGTTAAAACTAATTTTTAATCTGTATCATTGTTTTTATTGTAACCTTTTTATTAAATTGTAACTGACTTGTAATCTCTCTTGAGTTGGGTTCATTTCTCCTGGTGGTTTACCCTTAAACCTGCACAAATAGTAATGAGTATAGGCAGGGAAGAAGTAGAGACTTCTGTTTTTCAGTAAATCTCAAGTTCATAATGAACTGATGGGATGATTTGACCATGAAAATCATTAAAAGAATCTTGGGGTATACTGAGTAAAGAAGGTATATCCAGTGGTGATTTACAACTATTAATTACACTGTGACAGACAAAGAGAGAAACGTCTTCTGGATTACTGTTTATAATACTGATGACCTCATGTTCCAAATGTTGAGTTCTGTTCAGAGCAGATGCTGAGAGAATATTTTATGCAAGATGGAGGTCATCTTGTGATCAAAGAACTAGAGAATGGACTTGTAAAAATTGACAAAATTAAAACAGAGGGATACCCTGAGACCTAAAAATACCCTAGAAGACAGGGACTGAAAACATGGAGAATGCTGAGTAACCTCAGGAGAAGATGAAATGTATGGAGAGTTTTGGTAGAAATTAAACAGAAAACTTAACTTGAATTAATGTTCAGTAGAAATTTAAAGAAAATATCTTAAAAGCAAAAAAACAATTTAGGAGTTATATCCCAACTGCAGTTATAAGAGGAAAAAAAAATCTTGTTCTGAGATGAATTTTGATAGACTTATTTCTATATGACACAACTGCATGAAAGCACCAGAGTGGATGCAGTGGCTCAGGTTGTATCAGTCTTTAAAATGGGCAAAGATAGTTAGTTCATAGATACTATCCATAGATTGCAAGATTTCCATGAAAGATGGCAGAAAACCAAGGCTTGAACTTGATTCCACATCCTCTGAGATGTCAACTCACAGATGTAACCACCAGGTCTATCATTTAGGCACCTTTTGTCCTCAAGATGTCCATAAATATGATGCCAATGCTATAGTTAGTAGCAGGACTTAAAGGGTACCTAAAAGCTTCTACTAGTTTATATATAATGAGCTTCCTAGACATCAGAGTCAAGGCATTAACCTATAGACCCTGAAACAGGATTTTCCAGCACTATTTCACCTGATTATGTAGATGTGCTGTGAAGATTTCTGAAGTCTGGTACTCGTCAGACTGTAATGAAGGAAGAAGGAAATTGGATGTTGAAGAAATGAACATCATAAGCATTTGTTCCTCTATGAATAAGACTATGTAGGAAATGAAACACCTGATTTTGAAAGCCAAAACTCTGATTTAAGCACCAGGTTCCTTCACTTCCAAAATGGGAAAATTAATTACAGAATCACAGAATATGCTGACTTGAAAGGGACTCACAAGGATCAAGTCCAGCCCTTAGTCCTGCACAGAACCATCCCCAGGAGTCATACCACATGCCTGGGATTAATGTCCAAATGCTTCTTGAAATCTGTCAGGCTTGATGCTGCCACCTCCCTGGGAAGTCTGTTCCTGTCCTCAATCATCTGGTTCCAACAAGACAGAGCACACTTCACTTCTACCTGGTGCTGACTGCAGCCAGCACTGGCCCTCGCAGCAAGGGTACCAGAGCATGCCCTTTCCCTCCACCCTGCCAGCCAGCAGCAAGTGGTTTATTTTTAAAGAAACACTTCCTCCAAAACAATATTGAAAAAAGGGAATGAAGTACAAAACTCCTTTAACCATGACCCCCTTACACCTGGCATGGAGTTGCAGAAATATCTGCTGTAAAGTCATGGGGTCTGGTTCAGACAGTATCTCTGAAATGATACCCTAGTGTGGGGGTGACTGTGTTTGTGAATCCCCTAATGTCTGAGGTAATTGATGAAGAGATTGATATGGAGCAGTTCAGAGTGTATCTTTGAGAGAAAAATAGAGTGCACCCTTAAGGAGGAGAGAGCCACCTGTAGAATGTGGGATACCTTGTAGCCAGTAGAATGTTTCCATGTATGCCTAGTTTAAGTGATCAACCAATAGTGTGATGATATGTTGTACACAAGAGTAGATAAAAGGTGAAGCTGTAACTAAAAATCTTTGTTCAAGCCTTCTGATCAAGCCTTCTGATACTGCTGTACCTGAACCTCTTCTTGACCATTAACTCACCCTCCCTCACGCCTACACCCTAGTATCTTTTCTTGGGTCTGAGTATAAAAACCATTTTTTTTGTGTTCCGGGAAATCTTTTCCTAATATGTCTCCATCATCACAACGACATTGAAATTAAATTATTGTTATTCCTCATCTCTCCAATACAGACAAAGG
>JAWWLZ010000001.1:39232400-39252181 GCA_035041345.1 Poliocrania exsul | reverse complement strand
GGGGGAATGAAGCAAGGGAATACATTGGTCACATTGCTTCACCGGTTTATCGTCATTTCAGAGAATAGTTTCATAAGGTGGTTTCAAGCATTTAACAGCACAAAAGTGAATAGTACTGGGAGATTTCCTTAAAAGGAGTAAAAACGTAGCACTCCAGTTTTTCCAAAGTGCTTACAAAAGCCACTGGTGCTTAATTTGATGTGATACATAATCACACCCAATGCAATTATATGTATGAGTACAGTTCCAGGACATCTATCAGTAATATATTTCTCTTGAACAGGGGTGAAGTAATGAAGGCTAATTCAGCACTAGCACCATCCTTCCTTAGAGTTATTCATTCTCTGAGTAGAAATTCCTGCTTACAACTTTTGATTATATGAATCTAACACTGATGCAAGTGCTAGGTGTCCTGACCTTTCTGTTCAGTGCATGTTTGAATATCTGTTGCTGGCTTTTCTAAGCTGCTGCTATACTCCCTCATGACCTTACTGATTGTACTGGATTGTCCATGGCTAATGGCAAAACTCCCACCCAGGCACTTGTTCATGTCCTGCCTCAGTGGGACAGGAGAGAGAAAAGAGGAAAAGTACAAGTCAGAAGACTAGTGGATTAAGATAAAGGCAGGGAGATCATTTATCATCATGGGAAGAATGGACTGAATTCAGGGAACTCTTTCCTGCTGTGTGGCAGACTTCTCTCACCCAGGTTACTACACATCCAAGAATTGTACTCGCTGTCTTTACAATAGGTTCGTGATGGCCAGACACATTGACTTTCAGCAGTGGTTGAAGAGACAAACACCTCTTCTGAGTGGGCTTAAAATGGTGCACATAAAGAAGGCCTAAAGCCCTACAGATTGATCTGAACTGAGAGTTGTGAATTATTTAGAGGATAAGAACAGTGCACTTAAAAAAAAAAAAAAAAAACAAAAACCAAAACCCCAAAATATTTAAAAGTAAAACTCATTCATTTTATTCAGCTAAGCAGAATTACAGTTTGGAAAGGAAAAGTTAAGTTCTTCCCAGCACAGATAAGCTGCAAAGAATATTTGAAAGAAAAAGAAGGAGCTCAGTCCTCCTCTAAACAGCAGGCACTGTTGATTTGTAACAGGTTTTACCACAGAATCAAGATCAATACAAACTTTTCATGACAAAGAATGCAAACCAGAGTTTATGCTCAGTGCCTACAATACGATGAAGACAAAGTCTTTCCTTTCTCCTGTACCAACCACTGGACCACCTTTAGGACATTATGCATCTACCTGTGTCGTCTTCAGGTCCGATGTGGAAGCCAGCCTGACTCTCTGTTTAAATGCACAAACTGAGCCATTACAGCGCTCAAGATAGTTAGGACATTGGATGCTCATATTCTGCCCTTTCAAATCAACTCCAACATGACCATCAGCTAATCACTGGAACATTTGTAACTTTTCAGCTTCATTACAAGTTTAGTGTTTTGATGTGCCCTCCCATCCATCATCCATTTTACCTGACAGGCTTTCAGGAAAAGCAGGATTACCTGTTTACAGATCATCATCTGGGTGCCCATATCTGCTCAAATGAGTCTGTTTTCAGAGCTTGACATTGTGCTCCTATAAAGCCAATATCATTGGCATTACCTCTTTTCTCACTGAATGTCCCTCACCTGCTAACAACTCCCACTTCCAAAATAGATATGGGACTAACCCACTGCAAATTAGGTAGGGTTAGTTTCTTAAAAATTATTACATGTAGTCACAGATCCAGTACAGCACACTGGGGGATGTGTTTGTATTCTCCACATATTTTCTAGCTCAGGCTTGTTTAACACAGTGCATCTGATGGTTGCATGAACAAAATGTTTATTTATACCAAGTGTAACTGTGCACTTAGCTTTGTGCTCCTATTACTACAACTTTATTTTCAGGCAGCTTACTAAGCTAATTGTAATTTATAGACCAAATGTTTCAACTTAACAAAAAGATAAAATATAAAGTTAATTTAGACTTCTCAGTAATAAGGAATCTCCAATATCAGCATATTCCTAGTTCATTTACTTACAAGTAGTATGCTTTTTAGACCTAAATTTCTTTCCCTTTCTTTTTTAAAAAAGCTAAAAAACTCAGCATAATAACTGCATTGTGTTCATGCTGCAACATCAAAAATAATTTCTTTTATTAAAATTTTTCTGTAACTCTTTGGAGCTGGAAACTCAAATGACAAATGTAATTAAAGCTTTGCTTTAAATTACGTATAAGACCTTATTGGCAGTGGGAAGTACTTCCCCTGCTGTCTGTGTTCTGACAGCTGTGCTTAGTGAAATCAGGTTAGTTTTCTCTTAAGAAGTCAAAAAATAAAGATTTCTACTTTTGATGGAGGTGTAACAACATAGCGAAAATAATACTGGGCATTAAAGTAAACTATTTTAGAAGCACACACAACCTAGTAATTTAGAGTCACAAAAAAGACATTTGTACTGTACTTATACTATTTCACTTTCTGTGGTACGTTTCCATTGTTACTACAGTTTTCAAGTTCAGCATGCTGTATTTTCATATTGCATGTCTTTGATAAAGTAACTAACTAATCTGGCGGGCAAAAGATATACAATATGCTGAATCTACCTAAACTGCAGCAAAATCCTTGAGGAATGCCACATGCAAAATCCCTAATGAATATGAGTGGCAGGAGTGACAAAACCCCACAAAAATAGGCAAAGAATGTTTTGCAACAACTGTGTTGCAAAGCAGAGGTTACTGAACAAAGGGTACCAGTGGAGGAATGATCTTGCCGCTTAATTAGTGTTTTCATTAATGATCTTTGGCACAAAAAGTAGGGCTGTGCTAATGAATATTGTCAAGGAAGCAAATCTGAGAATCATTATCAATAGCAAGGATCAAGATAAACACGGAGGAAGCAATGGATGACCTTGAGAGCTTGAGACTACAATTTGAATGTCATTCCACAATAGAAAAAGAAAGACAACAAGGAACTAAGCCCAAGGGTTCCTGCTATAAAACCAGTTTGAAATACATACTGAGTGAAGGACCAGGTGCTTTGCCACTGATGCACCTGAAAAAATATCAGATATCAGATAAAATATTCCAATAGATCTAGGTAAATATTAGGGTCATTTTACAGGACCTTTGCAGGCTCTACAGGGAACATTGCAATGCAATTGATGGAAGATGAGTGTTCAGGTCAAACCAGTGAAGAGAAAGTCTACCATGATGATCAGGCAAATAGATATCCCAGTAATTTTGGAGCAAACTGACTCATTTAGTAGAGCCGTATGTGCTAGCTACAAAATACCAGACTAACAATAAAGGAAAAAAAAAAACAAACTCCAGAAGAGAAAGATGTATTTTAAAGAATAGTTTTGGAATAAGTCTCATGTAGTTGAATATTAAAAAAAGTTTAGGTTAAAGAAGACGATTATGGAACAAACCTCCTAAAAATTAGGGGAAGAAACAGAAAAAGTATCCAAAAGTGACAGGGAAAATTTATGTATGGCGTCCCCTTCTGTATTTGCGCAACATAGCAGAAAACGATATCCAGTGACCATGGTCTCTGTGTCAGGAGCTAGTGAGAGGAGAAGGGATTCTGCTCTACTCTTTCTCTCAATATATTCTTGCTCAGTCTTCTTCCTAAGAAACCATTAGTCACTGAGACATAGATACAGTTTGTGAGTCCTGGGAAGAAAAAAAAAATAAAGGAAACATTACCATGAATTGGATCCTACAACACTAAGCATTTTCATCATCACAGCTTCATAATGTCATTTCAAACCAGAATCACAGAATCACAGAATGGTTTGGGCTGGAAGGGACCTTAAAGATCCGTCTACTTCCACTCCTTCCTGCCACGGACAGGGACACCTTGCACTAGGTCAAGTTGCTCAGAGCCCCATCCATCCTGATCTTGAAAACTTCCAGGAATGGGGCAACCACAGCTTCTCCAGGCGACCTGTGCCAGTGCCTCACCAACCTCACAGTAAAATATTTGTTCCTAATATCTAATTTAAATCTACTTTCATTTTAAATCCATTCCCCCTGTCTTATCACTACAGACTCTTGTCAAAAGTTCCTCCCCAGATTTCTTGTAGGCTTCCTTTCTTGTAGATGTTGGAAAGTGCCATAAGATCTCCTCAAAGTCATCTCTTCTGCAGGCCAATCAAACCCAACTCTCTCAGACCGTCTTCACAGGAGAGGTGTTCCAGTCCAGTGATCTTCTTAGTGGCCTTCTCTGGACATGCTCCAATAGGTCCACATCTTTCTTGTGTTGAGGCCTCCAGAACTGCACGCAGCACTCCAGGTGGAACCCTGTAAGAGCAGAGTAAAGAGGGAGAATCCCCTTCCTTGATGTAGCCCAGGATATGGTTGGCTTTTTGGCCTGCAAGTGTACATTGTTGAGGCATACCAAGCTTCTCATTTACTATTACCCCCAAGTCCTTCTCCCCAGGACTGCTGATCCCTCTGGCATGATGAGGTCCTTCTGAATGGCAGCACAGCCCTCCAGGGTATCAGCCAGTCCTCCCAACTCTGTATCATCAGCGAACTTGCTGAGGAGGCATCTACCCCTTTGTACAAGTCACTGATGACTAATTTTAACAGTGCTGGATTCAATACCAGCCGTTGGGAGACACCACTAGTTTCAGGCCTCCAACTAGACCCTGTGTTGCTGATCTTAATCCTCTGAGCTCTGCCATTCAGCCAGTTCTCAATCCACCTGACCATCCACTCATTCAGCCTGCACTTCCCAAGCTTGTCTATGAGGGTATCATGGGAAATTTCTCAGGATATTTCCCTTGTTCTAAACTGATTTTAGCATTTAATTAACTACATGTTGTTTTCTAATAGTGGAGTTGTCTCAGAAATTTCCTATATTTATCATTCAATCTTATTATGCACAATACAATTCTAAGAAATTTTTGGGTTTTGCAGATGGCCTGACTTCCTTTCAGTTAGTTCAGTTGTGTATATAGAACATAGACATGGTATAAATTTCCTTCCTTATTTTGTCAGATCTAGCAATAGGCTTTGTCCATAAACCTAGATGAATGCGAAAAATGCTAATTTTTTAATTAGTGATGAGGTTTGTGGTTTTTGGGGGGTGGGGAGTAGGAATAATAAATGCAATTAAAAAAATAAATGGATGATTTTATCCTTGTGATTTTTAATTTAGGTCTTCAGAACTATGATAAAGGTAAACATTTGGGTTATTGAACCATGATTGTATTAAATTTTATTTTGACAAATAATTCAAATTCAACCCGGAACAATTCCTACATACCATCATTCACAAAAAATGAGATTGCTCCCTCACAAAAAGGCCACTTTGAATGACTGCTTCAGGCCACTTAAATTCTTCATCCAGTGAATCAGAAGGCATTTATGTCTTCGTGATGTAATCTCCTCAGGACTTCACTGACATTTACAACTTGTGAATATCTGTCAGACATACCTGAGTTGCTTCATAAATGATAGTCCAACTTACAGTTTTTAGTTTATTCTCAATGGACATGTAAGATTTCCTTTAAATTATAATCACTGAAATTTGAAGATTACAGTACAAACTTACTCAAAATAATTAGAAAATGGTATTCAGAGAAATTAGTTTCTCTTTTGAAATGAAAGGCAAAGTGCAAATCGAATAGAAAGTAAATGTTTAGTCTGACTGCTGAAGTCAAAATACAAAAGGAGAGCAGTGGATGGAGATAAAGATTAACAACTCTTATGTGTGTCAGCTTTGGTCCCCCTTTAAATGAGTAAAGTTCTGCAGATTCATTTCCTTCCTAGAATCTGAGAATAATATGGAAGCAAAAGAAACAAGCCTGACTTGAAAATATTGGAGTAAATGTCAAATCTCAACAAGGAAGATCTCTACAAGGAGCATGGTCCTGTTATCCTCTAGAAAGGATGAGAAGAAGTAATCTAAGAATATTTTTACTTGTCCCTTGATATTTCCTGTCAAATGTCTCCCCTCTGAGACTTTTTTTTTTGCTATGAACCCCTGCACATCTGGCAAAGACCATCTTTAAGGGATGGAATAAAGAATATTTTTCATTTTACGCATTAGTCCTTGGAATGAAGACACCACAGACTTCTTTGAAGAAATTTTATCTCTTCTTAGGATGAGAACAAGAACCAAATTTAATTTCTTTCCTTTGCAGAGTAATAGATGTTCAAGCATGGCCCTTGTATAATGAGCTGGTGTAGGAGTAATAGAGAGTCATCAAGAAATTGGAATTAGATTTCTTGCAAAGGTGTAGTTGTTGATATGACATCTGGCTAAATCGGACAGTGGACTTCCAAATATCTTCCTGCTCTTAGTTCCCCTGTCAACATGTTCTTAGATTTTATCTGATTTCATATATTGCTCATTGATTCACCGTTAATGTCAGTTGTTGCTTTGCTAATCCTATATCTCAAATTTTGCAGCTTGCTTGTGTGCTGCCCTTTTCCTGGTCACTGAATCTCAGGTTCACTCAGAAGCCTGAAAGTGAATATGATTATGTTCTGCACCAGAAAAGGAGAGTGGCAAAAAGAGGAGTGACCTTTAGCCAATACATCTTCTCTAAAAACCCAGAAGACAAGTGAAAAAACAAGGGTGTGCATCATTTGCGTAAATATGTTTTCAGCCATCTGAAAGAATTGTTTCCTTCCAGTTTTCACAGATGTATGCAAAGCTACTATACACAAATCTTACACTATAGAAAAGCATAGAAAAAAATATAAATATTCTGATTCTTCTCCATGTGTCAGTACAACAGTGAGAGCACAACTCCATCTGATGAGAAAAAAAAAAAAAGAAATAAATTAAGTATGCATCACCAATTCACCAATTCAACAACCTACTCAAAGTTCTGCAAAACACAAAATTTTCCCCCAGACCAAAAGGAAAGATAACCTCCAAAGCCAAGAACCATTTGTGAGGCACACCTTGCTTGTACATACAGGCTGGGGTATGAGATGCTGGAAAGCATTGCCATAGTAAAGGATGTGGGGGTACTGTTTGATGGAAAGCTGAAAAAGAGTTATCAGTGCCCTGGCATCCTGAGAGGCATCAGGTACAGCATTGCCAGCTGACCCTCTCTGCTTTGCACTAGGGTGGCCTCACCTTGGATATTGTGTGCAGTTTTGGACACCACAATATAAGAAAGACAATAAGCTACTGGAGAATATCCAAAGGAGGGCAACGAAGATGGTGCAGGGCCTATGCACACAATCAGGATTGCCCCATCTCAGGTGCAGAATCTGGCACTTGCCCTTGTTAAACTTCATATGGTTGGTGATTGCCCAGTCTTCTAACTTGCTGAGGTCTCTGCAGGGCCTCTCTGCCCTTGAGGGAGTTGACAGATGGTACCAATTGTGTCATCAGCAAACTTAATTAGTATTCCTTACAATCCTGCATCCAAGTAATTTATGAAGATGTTGAAGAGCACTGGGTCTTAGATGGAGCCCTGTGGAACCCCACTATTGACAGGTCACCAGTCTGATGTCACGCCATTCATTATCAACCTCTGTGCTCCACTTGTGAGCCAATTGCTGAGGCACTCCATGATGTGTTTATCCAGCTGTGTGCTGGACATTTTGTCTGGAAGGATCCTGCGAGAGACAGTATCAAAACCTTTACTGAAATCCAAAAATGTTACATCAGCTGGCTTTCCTGGATCAGCTGGGTGGGTTACGCTGTCATAGAATGAAAATCAGGTTCAACAAGTAGGACTTTCTCCTCACATAGATGTGACCATCCTCATCTTGTAAGGAGTCAATAAGATTTCTATACTGCCTATTGCTATTAATATATTTGAAAATCTCTTTTTATTGTCCTCCACAATTCTGGACAGGTTCAGCTCCAACTGAGTTCAGGCTGCATGAATTTTCTCTGTAAAGAAAAAAGGAGCAAGTCCACACTCTTCCCATGCCACCTGACCTAGCTTCCACTGGGCATGCACCTTCATTTTTTGCCCTATTTCCAGGACAAATGAAAGCATGCTATGTGCATTTATGTCTGCACATAATCATTGCAGTCATAGTTTGGTTTTGTCGCCAGCTCTCCTTGAGGTATGTAAAAGACACGTAGATGTGGTGCTTAGGAAAATGGTTTAGTAGTGGATCTGGTGGTGGCTTAATGGAGTCCATGCTCTTAAAGGTCTTTTCCAAACAACAATTTTAGGATTCTAGGATTCTAAGATAATCACTACTGTTGTCAATCAGATAGAAGTCACAGAACCTCTGATTCATGTTAATTAATGAGCACTGGAATGCTTTTCATTTCATAATAACTGGAAACAACAGGAAACCACCAGACAGAAGAGTAGTTTGCATAAAACCAGCCAAGGGGTGTTCTCTGGGGGTTTGATTTCCTTTTAGATGAAAGTCCCAGTGCAGACCTGCCCATTGATCAAGGTGCACATATGCCCAGCTAAAGGTTTCAGCAAAAGGGTAAAAAAATATTTTATTTTAATGTATAGGAGAAGGGAAGGAATTGAGCTGTAGTCAATTCCACCACCACATGTCTAGAGCAAGATTTTGGTTCTTAATATAATATACAACATTCTTTTGACCAAATATACAACACTGATCTGATTAGGCCAGGTTGGGTGGGGCTTTGAGCAACCAGTCTAGTGGAAGATGACTCTGTCCATGGCAAGGGAGCTGAAACTAGCTGATCTTTAAGGACCTTTCCAGTTCATAGCATTCTATGATTCTATGAAATACACACAAGAAAAACAATTAATTGCTTTTCAAAAATAACTGTTTCTTTCTTTAAATTGCAGAGGGATCCTATGCTTAATAATTCAGGTGTTGCCTTCTAAAGATAGGCAGGATGGGTCCTTTTTTTATTCAAACTACACTTCAACACCCACAAGTCCATAGGTAATCACTTGATATGATGAAATTTACTCTAAACTTTACAACCAGGAATGTATAGTTGCTTAGAGGCTACAAATGTGACTGGCAGCAGCTATGGTGGTGTTTGAGAGACACAGAATGCCAGTAAGAAGTGAAATCAGTAGTTCTGCACTGACAAGGAAAACAGAAAGGTCTCTGAGGCAGTTTACTGCAGAAAAAAAAAAAGAAAAAGAAAAAGAAAAAAGAGATTGCAGTCTTTGGGAGAAAAAAATGCTTACTGAACACACAGATTAAAAAAAGGAATCTGAGCTGCTTTCTCTACTCCCTCCTTGTTCCACAGTGTTGTTCAGTAGAAAAAAAAAAGAAAGACTTTGTATGGAAATAAAGAGGATGACACTAAAAATACCTGACTAATAACATTATATTTTTCTCTTTATAAATATCCCAGAAAATTCCCAGGTATTAGTTAAGTCCACAGGTCAAAGGGTAATTAATGTTCCAGACACTGGCCTTGAGTGCTGAAGTTTTCCATACTTAAAGGCTGATTCAAGCTCAAAAGTTCTGCATAAGGTTCCAGCTAGAAAAACAGTACCATGGTTTCCAAGGGAAAATGCATTGTTTCTGACCAAGTTAAAAAAAAAAAAAACAAACAAAAAAGGCAAACAAAAAAAACAACAAAGAGATTTTTCTGTGAGCAGTCTAGAATCTTTGTTTTAGTCTAGGGTCTGTTGTGAACTTTGATCAATGCTGTGCTTGTTGTACAACTGAATAGGAATCTTTGACCTGATAAAATGGGCTTGTAGATAAAGAAGTGGAAAAGGATAAACAGTTTAAAAGGAAACTGAGAGCTTGATGGTTAAGGGAAACTTTGGACTTTCTGGGTTTCTAAATTGGTGCTCAAGGGTCTGATTTTCAGAGAATACTAATCCTTCACAGCTGCACTGAAAGATGTTGGGAGCTGATTTTTACTATAGTGGGTAATGTAGACAGGTAAGTACTCTATTGGAGGAAAAAAAATAAAAAAAAACCAAAACCAAAACCAAACAAAAAAAGTATTTCTAAAGTCTATGGATGCCATAGCAATGATTGCAGTAACCAAGATGATGAAAGGATTAATATTCTTGTATTGAGGAACTTGATTTGAGGATTTGGCTGAAGCAGGAGTCCTGTGGGTGAGGGAGAAAGTTCGTATATATAAAATCCATAGCTTTTGAGTTCTAGACTTCATAGCCTTAAAAATATTCTCTTTGGTTGGTGAGTTTGTCTGCAATAAATATAGAAAGAGACAGAGGTTAAAATGTACATTGTTTAACTAAAGCAGGCTTTGTGTTCCCTCTCCTTTGTCTTTGGAGGGATGTCCCTAATGCTTATGCAAATCTAATATAAGAAGAGAAAATGTGGATCCTTTATTATTCACTGCAGAAAACACAATTATGTATTTATACAGCACAAAACATAAATTATTTACCTGATGGACCACAGTGGCTGCTGGAAAACAATGTTATCTGTCTTATTAATATACTTTGAAAACATATATGGGGGGAAATAATTAAAAATCACACAAAATCTTAATCCAATGCTTGTAAATTAACTATACTTCAAAATAAGCATATAGAAACCTTTGATTTTCCTTTAAAAGAAAAAAAAACTATTAGTTTTCCTTAGATATAATGCAACATTCCAAATTCCCACTGAGGTTTGAAATGTACTTGAAATCTTCCCAGGATATTTTCCCCCATAAATACCTTCAGTACAAATATTTCTATTCTACAAGGGTATTTTTCCTACTTTTAACACTTTCCTGATGCATAATAAATGCACTGGGTTAGCAATTTCTACCAGTTCCAATATTGCCCTAGGAAGAAAACATGTGATTAAATTCAACAAAGTTTTAAGTCTAATTCAGTTGTTAACTGTTCAGTTTACTTATGGGGGCTTTACAATATGGAAAACTCCCTTCCCCAAAAGGGCTGTCAAACACTGGAACAGGCTGCTTGAGGAAGTGGTGGAGTGAACATCTCTGGTGGTATTTATAAGATATGTAGATGTTGCACTTGGGGACATGGTTTAGTGGTGGACTTGTCAGTGCTGGGTTAAGAGTTGGATTCAATGATTTTTTCCAACCTTAATGATTTAATGATTCTAAGACACTAAATAGGTCTTGGCTTCAGTGTATACCATTTACGTAGCTGGCTAGAACGGAACAATTAAGCTCATGAATTAGTTTAGGCTTATGTTTTGGTTTAGCTTGGCAAAATGCCAATGCCCAATTGCCTGTCAGACCCCCTACACCCCCCACCAAGAGAAAGGGAGGGAGGAAAAAAACCCTAGAAGTGGAACTTTGAAATGGCAAGGTTTTTATATTTACACAGAAGAAAAGAAAATTTAAAGCAGAATATGATATAACGTATATATTTACAAATGTGAAAAGAAATAATAACAACTTTACAGAGTCGCCCAACCAAATAATACAAATAATACCACCCAAACCCCACAAAACCTCCCAAACACTCTTCCAGAGAAAACTCCCAGAAAGAGAGGAGAAAAATTAAAAAGAAAATGTTCACCTCCCTAGATAATACAGCGGGGATGGCGGCAAGGCCTAATTTCAGTAGAGGCAGGGCAGTGCGTCCTTACGGGTCTGAGGCAAAGAGCAAAAAGAGACAGATGCTCTACCTCCCTCTCTTTTTATACTTCTTGATGATGTCAGATGACATAAAATCCCTCTTTTGTTGCTTAAGTCAGGTGATGCTTGTCCCTTCTAATCTATGTCACATCCTCTGGGCCTGCTGAATTGAGGCCTTGCTGAGGGCGAGCTGAAACTAAAGCCAAAACTACCACAGCTCATCAATAGGATATAGTAGGTTTTGAAAACTTAAAATATTAAAGACTTGTTAATTCAGTAATTGTGTAATACCTAAAAAAACACTTTCCCATACTTGAAGAGAAGCTCCAGTTTTGTGTCAACATTTTTAGTGGTACAAAGTAGAAAGAAACAAAATGAGAAGGTATAGTCTAAAAGGGACTGCTGAGAAACGTTCTGGAGTCTGGTTTTCTCTTACCCATATTGTTTTTACGATGTGAAAATATTCTTGAATTACAGCAGATAAAATGGCCAGATTCAGGGGAAATGTTCAATAAGAACTGAAAATTCAAGTACTCTCCAGATAGTCTCTACAAAATTGTTGCAAACTATTGTCTTCATCCATTTCTGAAAAATCTTGTTTTAAGCACTTTATGCATTAAAAAAACCCCAAACAAACAAAAAATGCCAATCTGCAAGGAGAACAAAATCCTGAAAATGGCATCTCCACTAAAATGGAATACCATCTAAATAAAAGATAAAGAATATATGATGGCTGAAACACTTTGATGTTGTTACCTGATGAGGTATGTACCCTGCTGGGACTGCTTCATTCCTTCAGCTGCTACTCCATGGCTGACTTACCATGGGAAAATCATTTCAATCCTTCCCATTTTGGTTTACCCATCAGTAAATGAGGACTGACACTTCAACTATTTTGTAAAGTGCTGTAATTTCTAAGGGCAGAATTCTCAGCTGGTACCTCAGCACTGTGATAACTATGAGATTTTTGACATACAAAAATGATTATGCCTTTAATGGCATTACACTATAATTAACCCCCAAACTTGGCATGCTTTGATAAAAGTAATTCAAACGTGTGATGGATTATCTGGTTTATTGTGTCTTATATCATAATTATGCATTCCTAAACTATGCAACAAAACTCAAGGGCAGTTTCCTTACCACTGAAATAATATATCTCTAGTGAGGAAGTAGTAATTTTACTTTTTTTCTGGTTTTGATCCAAGCCAAGGAATCATATTGTAGTAGGAAAAGCCATGAGGATCTCTTGAACATGTTGTGTAGCACTGTGGAATACTTCGAACTGTGAGCAAAGATAAACTCTAAACTGTTCAATGCTGTTTAAGAGTACACAAAAGTAACAAGAGCAAAATATGATTTGATGGCAGCAGATTGTAATTGGGCAAATATTATTAATTGCTTTGGTGATTATTTGGGTATGCCATCCCCTGATGTGAATCATGTTAAGTTCTTTATAAAACCTTGGTTGTGCAAAGTTAAAGTTAAGAAAAATAATCTCATGACAGTCATTAATTTATGACTGCTCTCCTGAATAGTGTTTATCATTAAGGAAAAAAGTTGAGAAAGCAAGACCTGCATCGTAAATCCTGGTTATCCCACTTACAAAGTCTTATCCATTTTCTTCTATACACAGTTTCTTAAAAGTGGGTAGGAGTTTAATCTCTAGACCAGTGACAAATGAAGCACAAAATCTATATTGCTAAAACTATTCATGGCCATTGTAACCGCAGGTGACTAAATCTATGCAAGAAAAGGATCCATTGAGTGGTACTGAATGCCAGGACTTATCCTTACTCAAGAAGTCCCTAACTGTGAGTTTCTGAAGGCTATAAGGTTATTCTGTGGAAATGTCATTATGTTGTTCATAAACACTTCTCTACAAATCAGCTTTTGATGTCTATTTACATGTGATTTTGAACACATCTCTGCCATAAAAATAAATAGTTCTCATATTTGAGCAGTAGATGGTTAGACAGCTGCCTACTTGTTTCAGAGATAAATGCAAGTAGCCTTAAAACATGGAGTACATTCAGAATAGTGCAATGAAGACACTGCATAAGACAACACATCAGGGAACAATAGATTTATTGAGACTTACTAAGATAGAGGTTAAAGTCAAATCTACTGATCACAGCTTACCCACCAGTCCTCTCTTATTGTAGAAGTGTGCTGGTTTAAACATAAATTGGCAGAAGAAATGAACACAGATGTATAACCCAGAATGCTGGGGCACAAAGAGAATGGTGTTTGTTAGCCCCTGTGCTGAGCACCACATGTTCCCCCTGAGTGCAAAGTCAAAGGAAAGGGAAACCTCTTGGGGAAGATGATGGTTGCAGTCTGGTTGAGAGTGACAGTCGCAGTCTTGTTGAGGTTCTGGTCTTCCTCTGGATCTCATGAGTGGTACCAGAAGTCCTCAAACCTGAATATTATATATGCTCAGGTTCAGATGGGAATACCCAGTACATCCACTAGGGCGAGTAGTTCCACAATGCATGATTTAACTCTGTGAGTCATGGGATATTTTTGGAATCTTTGATGTTCTAGGCAGTTGTAACTGCCTATTGTGCCAGTCCCTGATGGCCCATTAGCAGACATGACCTCTCAGGCTAGGTGTGGAGGTGCTAATGCCTCCCCAGAGGGGAGTTATCACACACTAGTGTGAAAACAAACACTGCCCTGTCTCCCAGGGTTCTCTAACACTCAGCTTGTAGCCTGAGGTGGCAGGTGTGCCCTGGGCAGCTGCTGCAAATGATCCATTATTAACAGTTCATGAGAAATGACATAGAGAGTGTAGAATACACAGTTTTGATTACACCCTTACAGTGATAGACCAGTCCTGGCCACTGTAACTAGGACAAAAAGGTAAAACATTTCTTTAGGTGAAATCTAAAAATTGATCACAAATCCATGCTAGTTTCTCCTGGTCATCCTCTAGTCCTTCTTATGAAGATTGTTACCATAACCTTCCAAGTACACGAAATAACACTAACAAGCCTGTAGTTCCCCAGGTCTTCTTTCCTGGCCATCCCCAAGATGGGTGTGTTGGGGTTTTTTTCTGTTTTCCAGCTTAAGACCTCCTCAGTATATTAAAAAGCCTGTTGGCAAAGTTTTTCTTTCCATGTTCTATTGGTGGATTCTGCCTCTACCCAGAAACATGCATTTTTTTGGAGAGAATTCCAGTCAAGAAATCAAACAGACCTTCTGGCAACACCAGTCAGGAAAGGCAGAGCTGATCTATACCTGGTCTTCTATACGCTTCTCCTATCCCCAAAATTCTTTAGTCACTCTTGAACTTGTCAGGGTCTTCACAGTAGTATTGTTGCGTTAATATGGAAAACGAGAAAAAAAGCAGCAGTCTGGGTGCCAGACGTGATGATGAGTCAGGCATACCTTTCATCAGATCAAGTGGAATCAGTCTGTTATTCTTGTCATATAGCACTGAGGAAATATTTGTGTGGATTTTCACAATCAGACATTGCAACAGCAGCTCTAGCCAGCAGCTGTGGAGCCATACTGACAGGTGTTGGAAGAAAGATATCAAGCTCCATGGGGAGAGAGCTGATGTGTTCATGTGTGAGCTTTAAGAAAAGACAAGATGGCTTCAATAACTTCATTGAATTTTTAACAGTCCCACCAGCATATAGCTCTAGTCTGGGGACATGATGACAAAATAAAGAATGAAAGACTGCATTTCCTGACAAGGGCATCCTTAACTTTATATTAATGCTCCATCAACACTTTCAAATACATCATATTGTTCATTATTCAGACAAGTATGCATTATAAGACAATGGACTACCTCCTATCTGTCCTTATAGAAAGAGTAATATTCCCTACTCCAACTGTGAAAAAAAATGTCCTTCATTACTTGTCCCATCTCCTCACTAATTCCTTAGGTAATTTCAGATGAGGTTAATTGATGTATACTTTTCTTTCAAGTAAAATTGATTCTATCAATTTTGCTCTGATTGCATCAAAGAAACAATTTTCTAGGAGCTAAATATATTTGATAAGAGCAACTGCTAGCCTTCTGCCTTGATCTAGTATTTAGGGATAATCCTTTTACCTGAGTCCAATCTAATGGCCAATTCCATTATTCAAACTAGGTTTAAATTCATATTTGTATTTTTTTTCTGAATTTCCTCCTAAGAATATTCTTTATCCTCAGTAAATAGGGAATAGAATCATAGCTAACCTTTGCCTTGCAGCAGTATAACACGTTATTTGTTTCTTTTTATCACTGTTACACTAATGCTCAGCAAAAGCTAAGCAAATTCTGATTTCTCAGTTAATGTGTTTTACTTCAAAATGGGAATTATTAATCATTTAGTGTTCAATCCCACAAGGCTGAGGATGAACATCTGCTGATAACCATCAGTGAGCTACTCATCTGCTGCTGATTGTGTTGCTATCACACTCAGAGCCTGATAAACTGCAGCAGATTATTTAGATCCTAAACTCTTTGCAGTGGGGATTATGTCTGCTTTCTCCCATGCTACATCTCTTACAGCAGAGAGCTGACTGGTAGCATTTAGAAAATGCTGAGAAATTAACCACTACAGGACTTCTCAACAGCTGGCTATAAGTGATGCTGATCCATAAAAATCATCCTCATCTGGCCACAAGAGAATAACTGGTGATACCTATCCCCTGGGAAGTGTAGAGTGCAAAGTGTCTTTTCCAATACCTCCAGCAACTCCCCCATAAACTCCTAACCATTTAGATGTTTGTTGCCTTCTCAAAAAGTTACTATCAGCCACCAACATTGCTGTCGAAAAGAAACAAAAGCAGATAAACAAATCCAAAATCCAGCAACCAAACCAAGCTCTGCTTCTTCCCAAAGTCAATCTTAACCTTTCCAGGCACTGTAAAACAATATCAAAATTGTATACATTTCCTTTTCCTCCTTCCCACATCCTGTTGCCATCTCACTACACCTCAACTCCAACTCTCACCACTCATTTCACCCATGACACATCTGCTTGGAAATCTAGTATGTGGGATTTGGTCTGCCAATACAAATGCAGCAGGGCAAGCTGGGAACTCCGAAGATTATGCTGAGCAGCTTACTGCACCACTGTCCTAATTCAAAAGGTTATTTTGAGGGAAACAGCTCTGTGCCAATACGGCTATGGAGCAAAGGCAGATTGAGTCTGCCTGTTCCCATCTGTGCACATGTGTCCTGAGAGAGTTCTTGCCTGTGTCAGCCTCTCCTCTGGAGAAAACAGTAGCAAGGCTATGCAAGATCCCAGATTTTTATTCATGGAAAGGCTCGTGACAGTAAAAGCTGCATCTATTCATGCTCTTAATGAAAGAAAGTTAATATTTCCCATGGGAAAAAAAAAAAAAGAAAAAAAAGGAAAAAATTGCTTGTAAGAATTTGATTAATTGCTCATAAGCCTGATTTTTGATTTAACTTCTGTGCTTAAAGTATAACATTTTTAACACAAGAGCACATCTCCAAACAAAATTCATTCAGGGGAAAAAAAAAAACAACCAAAAAACCAACAACAAACAAGTCAAACAAACAAAATCAAGAAAAAGCCCCCAAAACATTTTATTTGTTCCATTTTGAGAACATTTTCTAGGTTTTAGCTCTGAATTTCACCTGGATGGACTAATAACTGGGAAAATAGTTGGTTTTGATGAAAAGGTAATTTCTGATTAAACAAATAGTGGAAATCCTAGAGCAACTGTACTGAACTGTATTTTACTGAAATCCTTAAAATGACTGCCGCATTCATCAGTTGCATTCACCAGATCATGCCAGACATACAGGGTTTGATCTCTGTTAGTGTAAACTGATGCAGTTCTACTGGCTTCTGATGTGTTTTGATGCCTTCCATACAGCCTACTCAGGAGAGCTTGCGCACTGAATTTCATCCTGTGATTAACAGAGCTCTGCTACAACAGGGAATAAAAGTTTGTCTTCAATGTTTACTATAGGCAATGAAAAGAAAAACATATTTCCATTAGACAATTTTGGCTGGACTTAATCACCCTGTAAAGGAGCCAATAACCACCTTTGAATGTAGGCAGAAGATAGGGTGACCCTTCCTGGAAAGGTAAAAGATTGAAGCTGTTTAGAGTGCTCTTTTTATGTGATGAAGAAATATCTCCATGCCAGCCTCTGGAGACCTTTGTTTTCCCAGTCTTTGCAGCATCAAGTATGACAGTGACAAGGAAGAAGACAAATTATGAGCCTGAGTAATCCTTCCCTAGGACACAGCTATCTCTTATGAACAGGTGCAGTTTTAACAAGAGGATGGGGAACAGAGCTCTGTTAGGCACAGTTAAGTCTGGCATTTGTGCTATATGTTTTTGCTGCAAGTCCCTTTTCATCAACAGTGTGGTTTTGACTGTACTTGGCTTTTCTTATTAGGCAAATTCCATGGTTTTAATTTTTTTTTATTAATAGTCTCAGGTATAAGGTAGGTACTTGGATATACTCATGAAAAGATAAAGGACCTTCCCCAAAGAGGTTTTTGGGCCTATTCTCAACAGACATAGTTCAATTCCTCCTGTATCCAAAGTCTTTTTAAAAGCATCCCATCAATTTAAATCCCCTAGGTGAGGAATTAATAAGGATTAGATAAATTTAATAAACTATATAATCTTCAGAAGTGATAACATTGTTTAGCTTTCTATCTCTTTATAGCAATAATCTCTTTATCCATACTAACAGAAAATGCCAAAGTTTCTGTTACCACATTTCAGTCTGAAGTCAATACAAAGGCAAAAAAGTCCCTTGAAAAGAATATCAGAGAAAGGACTTTGTGACTAGACCAGTGGGTTATGATTCACTCTAAGGAAAATCCACACCATTTATATACCAAAGATTTTTAAGCAGTGTTTAAGTATGACATAGACTTGTGCTAGCTTTCTGTATGGGGAGAAAGGGAAAAATTCACTCTCACAGAATATCCCAGGACAATGACATAGGAAACTTGAGGATTAAGAACCTTCAAAGATTTTTAAAGATATATCTTTATTGGTTTTCACTTCATCCCTGGAGAAGAATTTGATAGTTTGCCCAATTAGCAAAGTCCAAAATTAATTTGCTTCAAGCAACAGAAGTAAAAAAATGTTTTCATTAAGAACACAACTAAAGAATTCATGTAAAGATATTTTCAAGAACAACAAAACTAAAGATTTCATGTAAAGATATTTTCAAGAACTTTTATGGAAAGTTAATTCTGTTGAAATCTGAAGAAAACTAGCTGCTTACACTAAAATACATGTGGGGCATTTTTTCCAAGAACACTACTTAATTAAACATCTATGTGTACATAATCTTCTGCTTAATTGTTATCAGTACAGTCAACAGTGTTCACCAAAATTATTGGCCTAGTTATGGACCTTCCTATTTTCTTCCATTTCACCACTAACTCAAGTCTCCCACCAAATAATTAATTAAGATGAAAAGAGAGATGGTAATTAGGATGATCATCTACAGGTCAAGCAACTCAAAGAGATTTAGTAAAGGCTAAGAGCAGAGTTCTAATCAAAGGAGTGTAATTTCAAATAAAACATTTAGAAGATAATTTTCTTGACTTGAATTTGCAAACATTTAGGTAAGTATTATAACAAACTTGAAATATGCAAATAACCCTGTAGAGGGCAATAAAACTAGTCAAAGGTGAAATGATAACAGTTGTAAGTGTAGGGAAGGTGCAGAAATTGAGCAGCAGAGCTTTAAACCACGAGGGAGATCCTTAAGATCTGTCAAAGACATTGGGGGGCAGTGGAACCAGGGTATATATGTGTCTAATGAGGCGCTGAGTACAAATGCATATGTATGTAAATCTATAGTGTCAGATATTCAGACGCTCTCTCTAGGTTTCTTCTTATTCTTCTGTTTTACACAGAAAGCAAAACCTTTTTCAGGATCAAACTCATACTCTCCTTCCAGTTCTTCCACATGGAACATACACATTTCAAAATAATGCTGAACACCTTTTCCTCTGCTCATGTTTTAAGGACCATTGGTGGAAGCCAAAGCAAATGTTCAAAAACTGAAGCTATTTCAAAGGCAGGGGACACACACACTGTAGTTTGTTGTCTTCTTCTTCAATGCTGCTTCTTAAACAAAACTTAGGTAACAGTGACCAACAGGGATTCTGCAGTCAGGTAAAGTCCCTTTGCTCATACAGGTCGAACAAGTTGTCACTCTTCCTTTCTAAGCTACACTACCACTGTGCTGCAATCAGGAAGAGAAACCTGATGTAGACAGTAAGGTGAAGAAAAGTGCTAAATAGGAAAGAAAATTCCATTTTATACTTGCTTCTTTCTGGACTATGGCAGCCTCTTATT
>JAWWLZ010000001.1:39208060-39232300 GCA_035041345.1 Poliocrania exsul | reverse complement strand
TTTTTATAGCTATCAAATGAAACTCTCCATGCAACTTCACCTAAGGTATACTACAGAAAATTATGCATTTCTGTTAATAAATGCTCAATGTATGCACTTGTGATATAGAAATTAGTATGAAATAGGTTAGTCCAAAAAGATAAAGATCTGGGGGGTTTTTATGCCACTGTAAAAGCAAAATTTATATTTTAAAGACAACTGGAGTGAAAGCTCTCCATGAAATAGCTTGCAGAAGAATCACCTTTACATTTTGCTTCTAGATATTTGGCAAAAATGGTCCTTCCCACAAAGTATGAATGTGTCTGCTTATCTTTATGTCGCTCTAATAGAAATTATTAAGATTATTTTCATGTCTACAGCACACATATGTGAATGGAACTGGTAACAGATGTTACATTTCCAGTGACTGCATTTACAGTAGTTGTGTATCCTGCCACAGTTCCTATAGCTGTTATACAATCTGAAAAAAAAGAGAGATGAACAATTTAAGATCTGTCACAGTATTATAAAAGGCAAAATAAGGAGTTATTTAGCAGAAACACATGGTGGAGGTTAAGGAAATCATTCTGCACTGCACTGTGACTCATTCAGCTTCTTCCAATTCTTCTCCTTTTAGTGCATTTCTTAAGTTTGATCTCTTGGTGGACCCAATCAAATTCTCTCACTTAAGCTTCTGCTAAAAGATCTATCACACCTCTTCATTCATTTCCTATGGGAAAAAGAGGCAAAACCAAATAGCTTCTAACTTAGATTTAGCAAGTGTATCTTTTTAAATTCTTATTTTTGCAGATTGTAGGAACATATTTTTAATGGGGGTATATTGATTAGCTGAAAAAAGCTGTTTATCTTTTTACTCAAAGCTCACTATCTTCATTTATATCATCTCAGATTTCTCTCACAAAAATTAATATATACATATATATATGTACACACACACACACACACACACACACACACACACACACACACACACACACACATTCTAATTTTCCAAGAGGTTTTGTAATTGTTCTATAAAGAATAGTGTTACTGACTCAAGAAGCCTGTACGTCAGACACTTGGATCAATACTCTGGCCATTGGACTCCACATCAAAAATTCTCAGTGGTTTTAATGGGGCCAGACTTCTATCCACATGTTTCGAAGTGCACAAGCTGACATTGCATGCAGAATTATAACAGAAACTGGAGGGGGGTTGGAGATTTTTCTATTTATTTTTGTAGGCTGTAAGCATTTGGGGAGTTTTGTACAGCACTTCCCACTTTATGTTCCAACTTACTCCTTTTCTAAAGGCAAGAGTAGAATGATAAAAATCAAACATGCAACAGGAGAGTATTAACAAGAAAATAAACAGGAGGCACATCCTGAACAATAATTCTTTGTAACCACTTCTGTTAAATCAAGTAGGACTTTCAGGGAGTTGTATAGTTACACCTCCTTGCCATGTAGCACCTTGGGGCTTATTAGTATTTTTTTGTTTGCATCCATGCTGCCTATTTTATGCCCACCTGGTGACTTTTAAAGTAATATTACATTATTTCTATGACAGATAGAGGCTAACAAATGAGAATTACATATTATCTGATAGACCTAAGGGGCAATCTGGGAAGGGTATCTTAAATACTGGCAGGTGAAGGCCAGTCTGCTTAAGATGCCCAGGACAGGACTGGTACAGTGAGGCAGACCTGAATCAGGATGAACTGGAATTCACTGGAGGTGCTTGATGCCTCCCCTTTTATATATCTCATTTGTATCAGGGGAGGAGGGTGAGGGGTCCAGCCTAGTGGTACAAGCTCTGAGTGCCTCAGGCACAGCTCACCATCACAACAGGTTACAACCCCAGAACTGTGACATTTATGTATATAACTCAGACCTGGACACACATTTCCTTCAAATTCACTCCTCCGAGTTCAACAATGTACTGTCAAGTGTATACATTGGATGGACCATAATTTCTTCCACTTTCCTCACAATTTAATATTCTCTTTGCTTTCTGAAGTACTGCACTTCACTGCTATAATGATAATGTTCAAGTACTGGAAATGCTAAACAAAAGCAGCTCAGTCAGTCACTGATATCTATCCCAGTGATTTCTTATGGGAAACACAAAGTACTCATCTTGCAGAAACACCAAGCTTTCCTATAAAAGTGTGTTATAGAACTGGACCCTAGAGAATTATTGTGCAATATGTCTTCCCTAAAGTGGTGATTAATTCACAGTAATTTACCTTGAGTTGTTTGAGTATATCTTTCACAATGGTGTGATAAAAGCTTGACTGTATGTTATTTTTTGACTGGTTTTGTTTCACTTGATGCCTGGTTTTGGTTTATGTTATTTTTTGTCATTTTGTTTCCAGGACAAAGAAATCTGCATCTGTGATGAGATGTTTGACTATGTGCTTTAGTCTTCCATAAATTAATGGAAGATGTGTTCCTGGCACACCACCACCAAACTCTCTGCCTGTTTCTGTTTCCTTCCAGGCACAAACAAAACTCCCTTTCACTTCCTCCAGCAAAGCAATTTGTATAAGTCAAATGATTTCTAATTTTCACAAGAGGAATTAATAAAGCCCAGCACAGCTCAGTTTTTGCTACAGCTGCCTCCTCAGTTATTTATATGGCAATACAGTACAGCAGAGCAGGAATGGGAAAGCTGTGCTGACAGAAAATGAAGATAGCATAAACAATACAGATTACAGCAGTAAAAGCAAAGCTGGATATAAACCACTACAAGTGGAATCAAGAAGGGAGAAAACTATATGAAATATCAGATTGCTGAGAGCAAGTTAAACTGCACAATTGGAGCTGGGAAGTGGAAGATACTGACATGATCTGGAGTCTGTTGCCTTTTCCTACTTTCTGTTACCTGCCTTTAATGTTTAGATCATGGTTTCTCTGGGATCAGAAAAGCATTTAGTTACTCATTTAAGCTGCATTTAACACACCAAGGCCCCAACTTCATAGGATTATTCTAAGCACTGCAGCAACAAAATGAGCAACTAAATAAAAAAAAAAAAAAGGAAAATTAAAAAAAATTAATTCAGACACATGTTCATTGTTCTTCCTCATAAAATGAGAGATGATGACATTCAATATTTGTGAGTGACACACTTGACTGGTCAAAGAACAAACACAGCATTTCTTTTTACTTTTTTTTTTTAAGAGCATGGTCAAGACTTCTTTGTTTAAAACTAAGTATGTCTAAGTAATTTAAAGAATCAGATATTTTAATTCTTTAGGCAATAGACAATTCTTTCAAAAAATGGATATTTTGGGTGTCCTCTAATGCGCTGGAGTAACCTTGCCTGCCAATATGCTGAGACACTGTCCAGTGTGAAAGGAAAATCCTTTCTGTGTGTGCACTCAATGCACCACTTTGGAACTGCTGCAACCAGAGACCCAGCTGCCTGGTGAAACCAAGGAGCATGTGTAATCATCCCTGCAACAATAAACAGAGATGGACATTCAGCTGCTCCATATCATCCAAGACATTCACACATCTTTACTGCCCAGAAGACACTTCCAAACTGAGGCAGCTTTTAACAGAGATTGCCTTGAGAGGTGGCAGCTTTGGAAATTAAGACTTGAAAGAAGCCAAGGCTTCAAATACACACTAAAAGCAAAGTCTGACTACATAGTTTTACCTGTCACATACTCATCTCTAGACAGTATAAATAAGCATCTCAGTGCTTGCTCAGTCTGACAGCTCTTCATATGTTAAAAATCAGGACACAAAGACAGGTGCCCAGTACCTTTTGCAGTCATGAACTTTTAGTCAAAGCAACAAGAGCCAAAATGCTTGGAGGTCAATGTTTTTTGCCATTTTTGATCATATGTAACTTGAAGCAATTTCAGCTTATTCCTCCTTCTTCTCGCTTGATACCAGCCAATACCAACCCTTTCACATCAGTGGAGCACTGGCTATTTACAGGGTGTAATCCTACTAAAAGAAATATCAGAGGATGAGGTCCTGATGCTTGTGATCATAGCTAATAGCCTTAATTAACTGGTCATGCTCTTCAGATTACTTGTGTTAATAAGCACAATGGATTCTGTTCACTCCCTGAGCAAACACACTTTAGCCTAAAGAAAAAAAGTCAGAATCCCAGCTATTATAAATACCAGTATTTTGGAAAGAACACACCAGGATCAAATAGTACTGTTTTAGAATAACTCTTTAGGACAACTCCTATAACAAATAAAGCCACTGCAAATTGAACAAAATAATATTGTTTACTATCAACACGCTTATTACTGATAGGTTAAATCATCAGAACAATTATTTTGATGAAATATATCTCTGATTTGGGACTAAATCTCTGTCAGAAGGAGGAAAACAATTTTTTTTTTCTGCTTTAGCTCTGCAGCAAGGAGTTGTTCAAACATTAGAAATGCCTTCATCAGGGGACTAGTCATGTCAGCTCATATTTGTGTCTCAAAACTTCAGGGAAATGGCTACTTAACCAAACAGGTGTTGAGGGAGAACAGAGAAGATGAGTTCAGAGCAGGAAAGAAAAAAAGGAAAAAGGGAAAAAGCAGACAATGACCCAGAGAAATTTGGATTAGTTTTGTGTGTATATCAGCTGAAAGTTAATAATAAAACCAAATCAAGCAAAAAACAAGGAAAAACCAAAGCACTTCACACAAAATACTCTCTTTAGTCAGGACCAGGAAATTTAAATCTTTTTGCATCCTGCGCTATAGCAACCAACCGTGTCCTGGGGGGCATCAGGCAAAGCATTGCCAGCAAGTCAAGGGAGGAGAGTGTCCCACTGTCTTGGGGTGAGCTGGCAAAGTGCCAACTGCCCAATGCAGAGTCTCCCTCCCCACACTGAGAAAAGGGAGGAAAGAAAAAAACCTGGAAACTCAGAACAGGTTTGAACCCAAACTAATTATATATATATTTATACAGAAAAGTGAAAATTTAAAAAAAAAACTACAATATAATACATTCACACAAGTCAGAAATAACAGAAAATAATTCCCCATTCCCCAATGAACACAAATCCCACTATTCTAACTACAAATCACTCTGGAGAACTCAGTTCTCCAGAGACAGACCCAAACAGAGAGAAAGACTAAAACAAACATTTTACTTTCCTAAGATAACATGGTGGTGAGCCCATGCTGGGCCTGGGCCTCCCGTCCCTCCTGGGACGGGATGGTGTGTCTTACTGGGATCCCAGCTGTGAAGGAACTGACCAAGACACTTCTACACCGGTTCCTACACTTTGAGAAGATGTCAGAATATGGTATGGAATACTATTGGCTAGTGGTAAGCTGTCACCTAGCCCAGCCCAGCTCAAGTCAGCTGATAGTCTCAGGCCTAGTCTGAAATCTAAAGCCTAAATTTAAGCGTACCTAACTAAACCCATAACATCCACTCTGCTCTGCACTGGGGCAGCCTCACCTTGAATATTGTGTACAGCTTTGGGCACTGCAAAATAAAAAAGATATTATGACATTAGAGAGCATCCAAAGGAGGACAATCACGATCTTGAGGGGAAGCCGTATGAGGAGCACCTGACATCACTTGGTCTGTTCATCCTGGAGAAGAGGAGACAGACGGGAGACCTTGTCGCAGTCTATAACTTCCTTGTGAGGGAAAGAGGAGGGACTGGCACTGATGTCTTCTCTGTGGTCACTAGTGACAGATCTGTGGGAATGGCCTGAAGTTGTGTCAGAGGAGGTTTAAGTTGGATATTAGAAAAAGGTTCTTCCCCCAGAGAGTGGTTGGGCACTGGAACAGAGTCCCCAGAGAAGTGATCACAGCACCAAGCCGACAGACTTCAAGAAGCATTTGGATGATACTCTCAGGCACATGGTATGACTCTTGCAGATGGTTCTGTGCAGGGCTAAGCATTGGACACATTCCTTATGGATCCTTCCAACTCAGCATAGTCTGTGATTGTGTGATTCTGTGGCTCTGTGGTTCTGTGATCCATCATTCCTCACCAG
The DNA here is from genome assembly GCA_035041345.1 of Poliocrania exsul. Classification (NCBI taxonomy): domain Eukaryota; kingdom Metazoa; phylum Chordata; class Aves; order Passeriformes; family Thamnophilidae; genus Poliocrania; species Poliocrania exsul. Next base: position 39,226,343 of record JAWWLZ010000001.1, on the reverse strand, counting down.
TTATTTGCTCCCACTCTGAGCTCATCAGAAATCAGGCAATTGATCTCAGTTATATAGAAATTCAAGGGATATAAACCAGAGCAGCTTATGCATTCACCTTCCCTCAGTGAAAGTGACAAAGCAATGAAGGATACAATAGCTTGTACCTACTTTTTCATTTAGTTTCCTTGATTTAACTTGGGCTTCTTATTACTGGTAATTAAATTTGGTTTTCCTGAGTATATTGAAAAACAGAGAGGCTGTACATGTAGCACTCAGGCAGTAGCTACCAGCACTGCAGGAATAGAGGACCTTTTGGCAGCTCACCTGCTCCTTCACAGAATCACAGAATGGTTTGGATTGAAGGGATTTTCAAAGATCACCTAGATTTGATTGCTCAGAGCCCCTTCCAACCTGGTCTTTAACAGCTGCAGCTCCTCTAGAAAACCTCTTCCAGTGTCTCACCACTCTCATCGTAAGTCCTTATGATAAGCCCTTATCCATCCAAGAGTACATCAAACCAACCTATATCTCTTCAACTGAGTGACAAAGATTCTGTGTGGGACCACCTCAAAGGCCTTAGAGATGTCTATATAAATAACATCCATAGATAATTATCCACTGGTGCAATTATTCTGTCATAGGTCACTAAGTCGAGCAGGATTGGTGAAGCCACATTGAATGTTTCTAACCCGTCTGTCTCCCTGTCTCACATATGCTTCAATGTGTCTTCCTGGAGGATCTGTTCCATGATCTTACTTGGCACAGTGGTGAGACTGAGTGGTTGGTACTTCTCATGATGCTCCTTTTGACACTTTTTTCTGAGCATAGAGATGACAAAGTGCTGAAGGGTCTGTCCCAGAGGACACAAGCCCGATACAAAGGTGCAGCCAGACAGCAAGGGGAGTGTAGGCTTCCTTCTGTTTCTAACAGCTGCAGGCTTTGTCTTACCTTAACAACACAAGCTTTAGGACTTGTCAGACTTGTCTTGGTCTGCCTCGATGTTTATATGTGCTTTTTTAAACTCTAATGGCAATTGTCAAATGTTCAGGTGAGAACTATCTTTATTTTTCCCTTTACATTTGCAAGATTGTACACTGCAACACTTTCATGTATTTAAAACTAATAGATAACAATAACAAGCAATGACCAGGCAAAAAGAGCTACCCACAGCTCTAGAACAAAACCTAGCCCACAAGGAGGATAGGAATGGGATGGGCTTAAAAGTACATGGGATGACACCAAGCATATGAATAGTGCACCCTAGAATCTGGGCAGAAACAGAGGTAACAAAAAGAACAAAGGTCAACTCTCCAAGGTGTGTAAAACAAATGCACCATATACAGCAAATACAAATGCAACATGGGCCTGCAGATAACTGAAGAAAGAGGAAGGTATAGAACATATTAGTAAACATATACGAAGGACCCAAGAAGATCTCAGAGGAAGGAGAAAGAAACAGTCACAATCAGTTCTGGGCTCTTCCCAATGAAGGATTCATTACACTGATGACTCCTTATACCTTTCACCTCTAACTGAAGGTCCCAGAGATGAGGACCACATCAGAGAATGAGGTAAATACCAGAAAGTTTGCATACAGGCCATTTTAGCTGCATATAATTTGCATTGTAAGTGTTAATATTGGTGCTACTGGAATAATGATAATTCTGTGGTTGGCCTATAAAAACTTTAATTAAACTAATAATAAACTCTTAACTATGCATACAAAGTATGTAGTTTCTGACTACAACAACAAGACTTTGTAATAAATCGTTGAGAGTTTAAGCAACTTCTGTAACTTGGATGCAATAAATAGTAACAAAGGGAGGGTGTAAAAAGTGGTCTCTGAGCATGTATTTTTGCCAGTATTATTACTACCTGCAGACTAACCATCAAATGGTGGAGGAAAAAAAGGAGAACACGTGAAAAAATACTAGGTGAGGTTTCTTCACAGGATTTCATCTGCCTCACTTTGCAAGAAGAGGTCTGTAACAAGAGAACTGGGTTTCTGCTGTCAGGGTCTCCATCCATGTAAAGTTATTCCATAGTTATTTAGGAAAGAATGCAGAGACCTTGAAATAGCAAAATGTGTCTCGATCCCTGGTCTATCATGTCCCTCAAATTCATAACCCCTATTGTTGTAGACTCATACACTGTTCACCTTTTTCTCCTTTACCATGGGCCTTCCTATGGTAGATAAGGATCAGCTCCAAGCTACGCAAGAGTGTCTGTTTCTTGATTTGTGCCCACATCCCAGAGCAGCTCCCCTTGGACTCCTCCTTGCTTTGGCCAAGTAACTGCCATTACAAAGCCAACAATACAGCATTTGTCTGAAAGCAAAACATCACTGGTGAGCTTATCAAGGTAGTTTTTTTCTTAAACTATGTGTCTCCGATTCCATTTTCTTTGCCTAATAATTTTGTCCCACACAGCTTCTCTTCTATACCCAAAAGTATTTCTACCTTTCCTAAAACTTCAAACACTTCCTTTTGTAGTGCTGCTCCGAAATAACCCACATGCCACCTCTTCAGAGGTGGTAAGCAGTCCATAAACATGTTTTCATGCCATAGCATCAATCTGTCTTCCTTGTAAGCCATAAAACAACTGATCATCCCTATTTTCCTTTTGAATGTCTCCAGACTAGAGGACTGTTTCTCTGTTGTTATGTTCCTTTCTTTTGTTTTACTGATATCACTTAGTCCTTTAAAATACAGATCTTTTCTCATCAGAGAAACCTGGAGAGGATTGTTTGTACTATAGGGCAGCAAAGTATGTGTAACTCAGAAGAAACAGGATATTCAGCTCAAGATTGTTCTTCAACATGGACTTCTCTTGTGCAGTAAATGAACATCAGTATACAGGTGAAACAAAATCACCTCAGATCTCCCCAAACTGCTCCTATGTGGCTGAGCATGTACATGAAATCTGTTTTCAAAAGTGCCTTCAACAGTCTGCATTTCTTATTCCAAGCTGGAGAACATAAGTGCATCTGTAAATTTACTACATTCAGGGAAATTTTAACATGTATCTAATGTAACAATGGGGCAGTTAAATGCCACCCTGACACCTGATCCTGTCAGATCTTGGAAGCTCAGCAGGGTCAACCCCGATTAGTACTTGGATGGGAGACCTCCCAGGAATACCGGGGGCTGTGGGTTCTAGTCCTGAGGATTTCACTGTCACCGTACAAGCTCGCTCAGCCGTGGCAGATGAACCTTAGGAGTTAAAGGGTGGGGCCAGTTCTGTGCACGCTGTGCCTCACCTAAAAAATCCACTGGGCAGGCTGGAAGGGCACACCCATGTGGGGAGAGCCCTTCCCAAATCTTTATTTGTGAAGCCTAGCCATGATGATAATGATGAATGTAACAATATCATTAGAGACATGACTTTTAACGAGAAAAATATATTTCTCTGTCAATACCTTTAAACACGTAATTCCCATATGTATGCACATCACTAACTAATGAAAAGGATGATGGTTTCCTCATTCAGGGCTTAACGCTGAGTAGATGACTAATCTATCAAGTTGCTGAATACCTTTCACTCTGAATGACATTAGTGTAAATCTGATAAGTAAAATTCCAACAGTACATAGATAAATATGAATAAGAGAGTTCAAATGCATTAAAATCTTCATTTATGGCTTTGACAATGTATATAGTAGCAAATAAATAATGCCAGATTTGTGGCATTAATAAGTAAAAATACCCATATTGGCACATTAGCCACAAATAAAAAGAAGCAGCCAGTCTTTTAAAAAGAAATAATTATTATTTTGTCAAATCAAGCAAGATCCCATTAATAAAATAAGGATTGTGCTCCAAAGACTCTTTGTCATTAAATTGTAAGCCAGCAAGAGAGATCACATTGAGGAAAGCACTGATAAAAATAACTTTAGAAGGTGAGTCTTTGCTGCCAGTCAAATCCTGCATCAATTATACATTATATGTGAAAGACCTTGCTGGCTGCAACCTCCTCCTGCATTAGCCAAATCTTACAACCAGGCAATGGGAGAATCCTTTCATTAAAGAACAGTCTGGATCACACTGAGCCTTTTATTATCTCAAAGTGAATGAGGTGCCTTGGTACTGCTAAGATAAAAGGGATACAAAAACAGTTCAACTTCATTGTATGGAATTCCTTTATGCAATCTGATGAAGTCTGTCCTATGTATCAATATGTTCTATTTCCCTTTCAGACAAGATGCTATAACAGGGCTGTGCCTCCACAGACACAGCATAACCCAAGAAATAAAAAAATCCAAGCCACTTTCTGAAAAATACGGTACAACTTCAGGGTGTTGGCAGGGCAGGATAGGCAAAACCCCATCACAATCTATCTGAAAGAAAATGAAGAAAAATTTAGAGCATTAAAACAGATAAAGTGCATAAAGCATCTCTGCTGTAGAGGAGACATTATGCCAGCAGAAAGGAAAAAAAGGAATAGTTCCAAAAAGAGAACTGCCTGTAGTCATAACATATCAATTAATCTATCAATCAATATTTTATGGACAGATCTGTCTCATTACTCAGTCAGGCTTTTTCTTGATCTGCCTACAGCTCCTCAGAAATACCAGTTCACTTATACATTCCCGGTACACTGTTTCTGCTTGTATTTAAAACAGACCATGCAAGCTCAGATCACTTCTAATAAATTAATTGGAGCAGAGGACTGAACTGCAGTTTCTCACATTCTAACAGAACGTCACATTTGGAGGATTGCAGAATCAGTAACTTGTCATCTTTTCCCCTGGGTCAAGGAATATGCAAACTTTTTTTACAAACAGATAGCCTGCCAGATAGACTCCCAGGCTTCTCTCTCAGAATACGGAAGATAAATCCATAGCCTGAATTTGGTTTCAAGGGAATACAACAAAAGCTTCCATCTACCTGTGAAAGACCTTAGAGGCATTGGGTAAGACTCAGTTCAAGAAGCTCAGTCCAAATGCTGTCACGACGTGTTTGTGTGTGGTACACATGGGTTTGTCCATGTGCACCAGTTCTATGAGTTCCTTGTATAATTAATGAAGATCCAGACCACAGTTTAGATGCCTGTACTCAGGTGTGTAATTTCACTTCAGAGCATCCCAGCTGGCCTCCAGTCACAGATGGGGCCTTCCATAGGTCCTGCTTCACATATGGCAACTGTGTGGAAGTGGGCTTTTTTAATTGCCTCTAAACATTGCTACTGTAACAAGCTGTTCGCAGCAGCCTGCCAGGAGATTCAATATAAGGCTGTGGAGGGAGGCCATAGCCCACAGACTTAGATTTGTGAGGCCCTAGGGGCAAAGTCTTGGGGCTGTGATGCTGCTTTAAGTGTGTGATGTTTATCTAAATTATCTAAAGGAGAGCAGTGGCACTCTCTGGGTATGTGATGCTTCTCCCCTGTGAGCCAGGCTGTGTCCAAAGGGGCCCTGTTTGCACACTACCCAGGAAGGCCGCTTAGCAGAGGCGCCTTCAAAGCACCCCCTCCCCAAGCCTAAATGACTTTTCAAAAAGCGAGCACCTCCAGACACTGCAAAAACATCATGCCTCTTCAAATATAGCCCCCATACACACACGTAGGGGAGGCACCAGGATTTCTCAGGGTTTATAAACCCATCAAACTTCATGTTTTGTGGGCTTCTCTCGCCCATCACTCCCTGACAGACCAAGACAACAGGGACAACAACCAAGTTCTCTGAAGACCTTTGAGTCTGACTGTAACTTCTTTTCTCTCTTTGTTTCTCTCTTTTCCCTTACACATTTTCTTGGTTGATATCTTTATGTTTTTAAATTGCTTTATTACAATCAAAATGGCTAAATACTTGTTTTCCTTTGCCTTTGTGCTTTATATTGCTATGTTACTATAGACAATAGCAAGCAAAACAGCTACATACCTATTTTCCTTTGCAACCAAATTGTTCTAAAATAAATCCTACATAGATATAGCTACAGATATAGATAGACATAGACAGATATCTATATATCTGCAAACACTGATAATCTACTATTGTTTTAATTCACACCAAGGGATTTATTAATAAAATAGGTTACTCCTGCCTGGAAGGGCAGATCATAACACCAGCTTCAGTAGGAGGCCCCAGAAACCTCTGGGCATCCCAACTGGCTCTGTGTGACTGCATCTCTCATTATCCCATTTAATGGAGCCAAGAAAATTATTTACAAGTCTGTAAATCATGGAAGCATAGAATGGTTAGGTTGGAAAGAACCATAAAGATCATCTAGTCCTAACCTCTCTGCCATGGGCAGGGATGTCATTCACTAGATCCAGTTTCTCAGCGCCCCCATCCAGTCTGGCCTTGAACACTTGCAGGGATCAGTTCTCTGGGCAACTCATCTGGAACTGTAAACCTGCTGTATCTACTCCAGTCCAACAACACTGTGGGCCCTACTGGTTATAGAGCAAATGACTCCGCAGTGACTCTGTGAGAAACCTTGACGCTTTCATATTAAACCCCAAATACAGAGGAACTGAATGCCCAGAGAAGTATTTCATCAGTGGACATTCTGAAGTAGGTATTCGCCCTTTCTGGTGAACTGGTCTTTAGTTCTCCCATATTGCCTATTCTTCAATCTCAAATCATCAACTTGTCAGCACTTACAGTGCAATTCTGCTTTGGGCCTTCATAGGACTCTCCTGGCCATCTCTAAATTGCATGTTACACAAAGGCTTCCAGCTTGAAAATACTTGTTCCATGCCTCACTCTGACTCACAGCTCAAGTCAGAAGGAGATAGAGATACCTAACTTTGAACTAAGCTGCTACATCTTCATTTGTCTGCGAGGACCAATACTAAGATAAGCTCAAAGCCTGACATCAAGGTCAGTAAAAAAGTTTGAGAAGTAGAGGTATACAATTTATGTCAAAGTAGAGAAGCACCAGTCATATAGAAACACTTCTTATGCAAAGACTTCCTTGTCTGTCAGTCCAGCATCTGGTACAAAGCCTGCCTCTATATATTCTTATTAACATCTCAAGGTATTGAGACAAACCCTTCTTCTGTCAGCCCAAATGATTTGGGGTAAATTGGGACACTTTTGCTGACATTGGGTTAATGTCCTTTAATCAGTTTAGTGACACAAAGAGTAAACTACTGTCCCTTACAAGTAGGGGAACAGAACTCTAACCTTCAAGATCTTGAGGAATGTGATGGTAGTGTTGCTGAATTATAAATCATGCCTGCAGAAAAAGGTGGGGGGAAAAATGCTACTCTTTTTTTTTTCAATAAAGAATTAGCAACAAGACATTGCAGGTCTGTAATAAACCCCAGAAAATTCTTCCATTAAGATTGCAGACTTCTCAAGTGATCTGTGGTCTACTAATTACTTAAATGCATTTTAAACCAAGGATTGTAGTCCTAAATTGATATTGCAACAAAGCTGTTATATGGGATCATTACAATGAGCATGATAATAAAATCAGTAAACATTATCTGCTAAGGGGGGTTAATTTGCAATTTTGTTATCTGCTTAAGTTGGGAAAGAAGAAAACCTGAGTAGACAAAACAGGACATCTTAGGAACCCTTGAAAATTACACCATTGGGTTGTATCTTATTTCATTTTGCATTGGTTTTGTGGTACACCTGCTACTTGATAAACTTCAGCTCTTTATTAATTCAGAGGTTTTGGAGCCCCTGTTTACCTCCGTTCAGGTTGGATTTTGAAATTATTTAAAATTCAATCTATCGAATTCAGCATATGAAGCAAAAGTCTAATGAATAGAAAGCAACCATGTCACAGAATGATCACGAGATTCAGTGAGTCTCATTATGTACAGTGCATGTTATATCAGTTATGCAAGTTTACATCAACCATAAAAGATTGTAAAACTCAGGGCAAGCTGGGGATGTGCTTACAGTGACTTCTTACAGACATAACAGGGCAGTTTACCACAGATCAAACCAATAAACTGTTCACAGTTTTAGCAGCCAGGGTTGGTCCTAAATGGTTCCATAAAGAAGAAAGAAAATCTTTATCTCAAATATTTCTCCCCCCTCCAGAAATACTCCCATGCTAGAAAGAAAGCATGAAATCTGGTCACTGCATTATATTTCCATTTGCTGCCACTGACTCCATCTTACTAGAAACTTGGTTTCTTCATTTATACAGAAGGAATAATCTCTTTCAGAAGGATTACAGAAGAATTTTAACATGGTTATACCTAATTTGAAAAATCTCCTCAATTCTGAGGACTCACAATGTCATTAATTGTTAGACCTTCATTCTTTCAACAACTAAAGCCAACATCTTCTAAAGCATTTTGCAGCATTTTCTGAGTCCAGATTTGGTTATCTGCCAACGTGATAGTGATCCACTTTGAGGGACTGCCTAGATTTCCCTATGTGAAACAGTCCCAAACTCAATTTTTCATGTAGTTGTTGAAGTTTCTCAGTTCACTCCCTCCCTGCCTTTGCTGTTAAACTCAATCAGGAAAAGAAGGCCAGAGAACACAGGTTGTACAACTGATGTTAGGGACAGGACCAATCATATAAAGAAGAGGACAGCTTTTTTCTTTGATGCTGTGCTGTTTTCTCAATAGACTAATATTCAGATGGATATGATGCTTCTTTCCTTTCAGAAGAGTATCTGCTTTGCTGCTTCTCACCTTATTCCTCTTTGAAATAGAGGAATTTGTACTCCTCTCAGTCTTAGCTGCATCTTGCTAGCATGATCTATACCTGTGAGGGCACTCCTTATATTTTCTTTGACTCTAGTATATTCAGACAGATAGCTAGTTTTCTTTCTCAGTGGAATAGAAAACCTCAGGCAGAATTTTCTTCACCCAGTATGACCCCTAAAAATTATTCATCTGACTTGCCTCTTGTTCCTCTTCCTTACTATCACATTTTATATCTTGTTTCTTCATAAACTTCTCTTTTTCTCTATTTCCCCTTTTGTTTTATTTTTTGTCTTAAAACACTACTGCTGTTGCATTAGAAAACAAAACAAAACAAAACAAAACAAAAGAATATCATTGAAATAACCTCCTCTTTTCTTAAAGTGTTTTTCTGTCATTTTTATTTACCTCAATGGTGGAAGACTGCAATGCAGACTAATCATTAGAACAAAAGGTGTAAGTATGATGACTTGTTTGTGCTGTTTACGACAGAGAGTAGATTTTTCCAGACAAGGCTGATTGTATCTAAAACATTTTAGCAATTTTGTAAAAAGAAATATCTTCTTAATTCAACCTCACTCATAGATGTTTCTGTTTTCAAATACATGTCAAAAAGATAAAAAGTTGTATAAAAAAAGCGCCATCATTACATACAAAATTTTCTTTAGAACTGCTCCAGAGTCTGATTACCAAATTGAGTGACAGCTAATTTAAAAAGTGTAAGGAAGAATGACACCTGTTTTTTTTCTTATGGTACACATGGAACAATCTGCTATACAGAATCAAAGAATCATTACGGTTGGAAAAGACCTCTAAGATCATCAAGTTCAACCTTCAATCAAATATCACCATGGTAACTAAACCATACAGCAAAGTGCCACATCTACTAATTTTTGAACACTTCTAGGAATGATGATTCCACTACATCCTTGGGCAGCCTTAATCACTCTTTTGGTGAAGGAATTTTTCCTAATATCCAACCTGAACCTCCCCTGATACAATTTGAGACCTTTTCCCCTTGTCCTATCATGCTAGGTTGTTTCTCCATGGAATGGAGTATGTAAATGCGAGTTCTGATACACATTTCTCACCTTTCATGCTTATTCCAGGTGATGTAAGACATAGCAAGATATGTACAAGGCAATGTAAGACATATGCAAGACATATCTACAAAGGTAAAAGAGACAGACTGGAGCCATAGAAAATAAAATTAGGAAAATAATGTATGCCAAAAAATTGCTAAGGTCTGTGATCATTCAAATGGAATGGTGAGGCACAGGTCTTAACTTTCCCATCAAATTTCTCTAACATGTACCTCTAAAGAAGCTTGAAAAAGTTGGGGGTCTTCCAGTTAAGTTGAAGTCCTGCTGCCAGTCAGTTGCCAGTCAATGAGAACACTAGTGAAAGAGATTAAATGAAAGCAGAAACTCAGAAGCTCCAAGAGGGTGGCTCTAGCCTACATGGGTGACTGAGGCAGCCCTGCAGAGCAAGCCCAGCCAAACTGGTGGATGTGAACACATATGAGCAGCAGCTGAGATCGAACAATCTTCTCTTTCTTGCTCTCTAAGACAATGTCCCAGACCTTTGTAAACCTGTCTATAGACAGGTATCCTAAGGGATACCTCAGAAAAAGAGTCTTAAAAGATTCCTCTGAATCACCATCGAGGAATTCCTTTTTGTTTTTTTGCTTTGAATAAAGCCAAAATTTAGTGATACCAGCTAGCTAAGTTAGGTATCTGAATTTTGATACTGTTGCTATTCCTATTATTCTCTGTGCTCTTAGTTTCTTATCTGTAAAATAAGAATAGCCATTCTACATGAATGTCAAAGGAATATTGCAACAATAAATGTCAGAATGGTTGCAGGGTTATAGTTAGACAATGGAAAAAATATTGTTGTGCTTCTAGATAAATTGTCCTGTAATGCCATTACTATTCCCTCAGATTTATCATTTTTATTCATAGATAATAACATAATGTGCCCTTGGCATATATGAGGAAACAGTTCTGCAAAAACATCACTATCAAATATCAAAAAATAGATTTTTCTCTAAGAGTTGGCAACCTAAGATATGATAGTGGGAAACAAAGCATGGCAGTATTAAGTTTCAGCTCAGAAAAACAAAGGGCAAAGCATCTTGCTATCATCTGATGGAACATCATCTAATATGAAGATATGTCCCTACCCCTAAAAAATGCATAGCCAAAAAAAAACCCCAATAAATAAAATACTTCCCTCTGTGTTACATTCATTAATCACATATTTCCTCATCCTTGTGAGATGCAACAACCTGATTTTATAAGATTCTTAAGACAACAAGTAGGTAAACAAACTGCACTGGGAACAACATGCACAGAAAATGCAACACCTGATAAAGCAAGTCAAGCAAGCTGTAATAGGAAATGGTAAATTAAGGTGGGAAGGTTAGAGGCAATGACAAACCTTACTCCCAGTGCTCAAAAAAAAATATACTTTCCTTTTGGAGTCTTCTGAGTTACATCCAAGAGCAGGTAGAGTGTTCAAGTGCATGTTTCTGAGCTTGTCTAGGGGAATGATCCAAACCTTAAGCAGTCCATGGAAAACTCCCTACTGACATTAAAACCTTTTGAGTCAGATCCTTGAGGTTAGCTTCATCTCACCTAACTTTATCCATCAAAAACTTATACATATAGTCTAAGACAGTTATCATTATACTTTAAGCTGTAAATGAAGAGAGAATGACACTTCAGGAAAATAATGCATTTATGAAAAATATGTGGTTTTTTGGACAGGGAAGGAGCCCTCTTGAAATTCCTCTATGAACTATAAAGGAAGCCTAGAAGATTAGTTAGAAGGACTGAAATATATAGCAAAAATATCATCCTCATTTCAAAGAGTCATGAAAGACAGTATAAGATTACAATTCTACAAAGAAGGTATAAATTTTAATTTTAAGTTTAACTTCATTCAACTGCCTTCTTGAAAATCCTGCCCTATGGCTTGAAAGCACAAGTAGGAATGGGAAACTTGAAATCACAGCCAGAAAAAGATGAGTAGTGATATTGACAGACAGCTTTAGGACTCTAGGATATATGCATGATTTTGAAGGGAACCCATTTCGTGTTCCAAACTGCAAGAGTATAATATCATCATTCACTACTGGTTGCATTAGTTGTCAGTGCCTTGGTTATGTGGATTTGCATAGATTTTTAAGCCAGAATTTTTGTGCTTCACTAGAGCAAACTCCTGAAGCTGGAGAACCAGATCTTCATTTGTTCTATTTATTTGTTCATTTTTTTCAGGCATTATTTTGCTATATGCTGATATAGGACAAAAAAATTTATATAAAATCTGACTTGTGGAGCTGAAGAATTTATTGTAAATTTTTGCATAAGATAGATACATTGGGATTTCAGTGGCACTGCATGACAGATGCCTGCAACCTGCTGATGCCCAGAGCAGTGTGCCAGCTTCAGCATGCTTGTGCTGCTGTGTGCCATCACTGACCTGGAGACAGATGAGTGCTTTCAGCATGCCGACCACAGAAGGGAATCCAAACATTGGATGAAATAGAAGGGACTTACACGAGTAAGGAACAGTTTGTTCAAAGAAAATTGTGTCTCTTTTACTCATTTGAACCATTCCAAAGTCTAGTGTAACTGAAGAGCAGGAGAACCATTTAGGAAAAGGTGGCTGGGGGTGGTGGGGAAAAGACTAAACACTCTCTGTGTCAGTGCTGTACAGCTCTCCACATGGATTCTCAAACATGGTATTGCTAGCTATGGCAGAGCTTTCCCATTTATCCCATCTTCTGGAGTTCTTGAAAGCAATGATGTAATTTGGGTCAAATTTGCAAACCAAAGTGGCAACACATAGAGTTAATTCTTGCAAAATTTAGATTATTTTGTGCAATTCACATTCTTAGTTTGTGAGTATAGATTATAAGGTTTTCTTGAGATCTGTACAATCACCAAGACACCTTGCCCATGGGAGAGGTAAGCAAATGAGAACACCAATTCATTTCTGCACTTGTATATCATCAAATCATTTAAAATTTTTCAAAATAGTGCAAAAGTAAATTTCCAGAACTGAGAGTCCCTCATACACACTCTGCCATGCTGTAAACCACTCTATCAGATGCAGAGCAACAAGAAATCACAGCTGCTGCAGATATCAGTATCCATGTTGGTATCAGTCACAGGGAGGATAAATCTAAATATTTTATTATTGCTCATGGAGTCACAATGCTTCATTGCCTTCTTGAGAGCTAGCAAATAAATAAGATGGATGTACTGTAACAGCAAGACCCAGAAAATCAGGCAGCCAAGGTTTGCCCCATTCATTTGTAAAGTTTATAGCCTTGGATAACACAGATCTCAGGAAGTGTAAATGGTCCTCTACCAGAATTTACTGACCTGGAAGGAAAAGGGTGGGAAATAAACACCTACACTGATAATAAAACTGGGAGCATGGGCAGTCTTGTCTGCCAGTTGCCTGAAATATTTTACTGTGATTCAGCACATCCTCACTAAGCAATTTATAGTCCTGTGTTATATAATTAAAAGAATTGTCAGCTAAAAGTTATTTTCTTTGCAGTGAAGTCCCTGAGTAGCTATGGCATTTCTAAAGCACCCTGTGGTGGGCAGGTTAAATCTATCTGCTCATGTGAGAGTGACAGTACAGGATGCAGAAAGGTGATTTTTTTCCTTTATAGGAGTGAGGAAGCTTACATGTTCCTCTGGGCATACATACCTATACAGAGGTTCTGTATGTCCAGAGGAAGTAAAGAGAAACTCTGTCTAGCTTAGATGGTCATCATTTTTTCAGATATTAGTCAACTTGCAAAACAGAAAAATACAATAAACCCTCTAAAAATGTCATCCCAATTGTATTTAAAAAGTATCATTAAAAAAGATCAAGGGCCTCAATAAACCCTGGATCTCAATAGTATGACTAATAAGGTAACAGACTTGGCTAATGGGTCACACCTGGTTCATTAAAAGGAAGCTTAGTAAGTAAATATGTAACCATTGATGTTAATTTGCCTGAAAATTGTTCATAGGTTTAATTCTCAACACATGAGCAGATCTCTTGGGGTGTTTTGTTATTCGGATTGTTCACATCTCCTTTCAAAATTCTCTGTCCACAATTAAATCCTGTTTCTCCAATAGCAGAGGAAAATTTCCTAAATGTACTAATATTTTGTCTCTTAGGATCAGTGATAAACCTCCTTGAATCTTTGTTCCTAACTATTCCCAGTGTGTCCCTCTGACTATGGCACCTTGACTGTCTGCACAACCTTTCCTTTTCCTACTCCCATTGTAACTTCTCAACCTCCTAACAAGTATCCTTGACATATGCCAGACCTTTTCTTGGTCAAAATTTATGGGAAGCTCAAGAACAAAGCAGTGTGAAAGGAGTTCTCTGTTCACATGTGAAGTTGTTTCAGTAATGAAGTGCTAAGAGTCAGTCTGTGGAAGATGAACAAAGTGACCTAATATATTTTATCTGCTTCTATGTACTACCTCAAAAAATCTAAACATATCTGCATTTGATTCAGAAAGAGTGCCTTTCACCTCCATGAGAAAATGGAGGTGATAAAGTAAAAACATTTGGCTTTTGGAACAAACACAAAACATCCTCAAAATCCACTAATGTGATTTTAATCTGTTTTAATAAAAATTGTTTATAACATACAATTTATATTCCCCTGACATCTAGAAAATTAGATGGAAATCAGAATTACCTTTTCCTAGGTGCAATACATCAAACAATTAAAATTGGATGTAGGGAAAAAAATACAGTTAACTTCTTCCTTTAGAGGAAAGATGACACAGAAAGGTCAAACAGGAGAACTGTGATAGATCTGGGACTTGAACTTTTTTTTCTACATGGAGTTCACTACCTCAACAGCAAAGCTATTTTGTTGAAAAATACTAAAAAAAAATCAATCCAATTTTAAATCTAACTTTTCCAACCCCAACATGATAATACTTTAGTTTCATACTCCGTGAGTACATTTTCTCTTCATTAAACTGAAGGGCAGATAGTTAAAAAACTCTCCTAATTGCCTACCTTTCCAAAAATAAAAACATCTACTAAGTCACTCTTTTCAAATAATGAAAAGACTTATAATTATTTTTCAATTAAAATGTCCCATTCTTCAGAATGCTTATGTTATTTACATAAACCTCTCTTATTTCCCTTCAACTTAAACAAACTTTTTCACATATTGCTATTCATGCAGTGCTATGAATTATTTCTATGACTACTCTTCTGGAGAAGGAAATTTTTTAATAATTGCCTTAAATATTTCTTTGCATGACTAAGTACGTCTTTGGTAGAGTAATGGAGTTTACAGGGCACATAATATACAGTTAAAGTGATGAAAACCAGTAAATTTAAGGCATTTGTTAACACTGCTAAGATTTCATGCCATGTCTGAGGCTGAACAAGAAAGCTTTTAGCTTGGTGAACCATATTTAATTTTTAAATATGACAGCCCTTCAGCTGACCGATACCATCCTGCCACAGACTTCTTTATCCTTCAGAGTAGTGTAAAGATTTATGTCTGAAATGGGGTAGTGTAAAAAACCTCCTCAACTTGCCAACAACCTACCAAAAGTATCAAGTTCTCCATTTTAGAGAAGACATTGCATATAAACACACTAAGCATTAGTAGTTGCCGTGTTCCTCTAATGTAACTTGTACATGGACAAACTTCATAAATTACAAGTACCATAATGCAATAATAATGACACATTCTCTAACACTGTCTGATGCAGTAGCTGCTGAGGAGATAAACTGCATTACTGATATTTGATTCAGGTTTGCAGAAGACAGGTTTCTCCTGGATATTGTCAAAGTGGTTTTAATGAACCTTCAGTTCCATTTCAACTCTATCTATAGTCCTTTGGAGGTTTTGCCACACAGTTTAAAAACATATTATAAAAAATACATGAGGCTGAGGCAAATTCATCTCTCTAGAATTGTTACACTAAAGCATCAGAATCCTTCCTGTCCTTCCCCAGGAGTACTGTCCTGTTTGGTCAACCTGCACATGGTACATGCTTTATGATTAGACAGTTCCAGTAGCAAACCTAAAATGATGGCTTTAATAAACTCTCTCCTCACTTGTTTTGTGCAAGGGTGACACCTCACTCATCCCTATGGAATGGCATTACAGCTCTCCAGAGTCAAAACCCATGGCTACTACTAAAGTGAACCCATGTGAACTAAAGTTTTGCAGCTGCTGGAAATGTCTATTCACAAAATTGGTAGAGCACTGTTGAAGTCTCATGACACACTCCTTTCAATCTACCAAAGGATTTAACTTTTGAGATGTGTAAGGATGGAAAAGCATAACTTCATGTAGGTCTTCAGGAGAGGGAGAGATGTGATTCTTACAGAGTTGCTCAACACTGGACCTGAAATCTAATTCTTTATACCCTTTTCTGTCACCTTGAATACATGTTTTCACCCAAGGAAATTAAGTGTAAAATGCCATCATTTTTAGATAGCATTTCTGACAACTGTTTTGCACAGATGTAAGTTACTTCTACTTGCAATGCTAAAAAGGTAGGAATTAGGGCAGGGAGCAACCATTCAGGGATGCTTCTACTAACCTAAAACAGTTGAAAAATTTTAGTTTTAAGGACCAAAAGAATCCTTACAGGTAGAAAGGTCTCCTTTTTTTTTCTTTTTTTTTAAAGAAAAATTTTAGAAGATGGTATGAAGTTACTTGAGATGAAGATGGGCTTGCTGGAGAAGGATAGTAGTGAGTCTGACTGGGATATAAAAGAAATCAGCCTTCATTTGGACAACTCAGGCCTCAAATGAAGTATAAGTCTTGCTCACTTACAAATGCCACAGTGTAATCTTTCTTTAATTTTTTGATAAACTTTGAGCACCCTCTCCGACATTGCTCAGAAAAATCAGGAGCTCTTGAAATGAAACACTGATTTTTCAAATTCTTTTTGGTTCTTGAAATGATATAAAACAAGGAATGTGGTGATTATTTGATTATTACACAGTTTGATGTCCCAGTGCACTGAAAATTTCAAAAGGATGAAAGTGAGAAAGAGCTGGGGGGAGGGGGGGTGGGGGGGGCAAGAGTCGGGAAGAGAAATAACAGCACTACAGATGGCAAAGGTAAAACAATACTTAATCTGGAAAAAAAAAAGAGTAAAGATTAAAAAAATAAACAAAAATTAAATCCATATTACAGTCACACAGGGGTAGAGTATGATAATATGAAAGAGCTTTTATAAGAATAACATTCAAATGGTTGATGGCAAAAAAACCATGAGTAGCAACTCAGAAACTAAAAAGAGACAAACTGTAAAAAGAGCCAAAGAAAAGGAATCAGATGTGTAAAATGAGGTCACTGGACAAGTGAGAAAAGAGGTGAGATCTCAATTGTACTGTAGCAGCCACTAGCTTGTTCTGGGGCTCCTACCAGCCTGTGTGGCATACAGGTTGGATGTGACAGGCAGCACAGCAGACCGAGGCTGGCAGATGGGCAGACTGCAGGCAGGGACAATACACCCTGCCAAGCTGGCAGCAGCAGGTTAAACGCTTTAACCAGTGTGAGGAAAGAGGCCCCCACACCACATACTGTTTCAGCTAACAGGTGTGGTGAGATCTGACAGATGAAGCTTATTACAGTCTCCCAGCAGAGCATGGAGCAGGTAGATGCTTCAAATGACCATATACAAGGTGACTGGCTCACTCCTATCTGTTGAACAGCTTGAAACGAGGATAGTTTACTCTGAGGAAGACTGACCTTTCTTATTCATACCTTTTTTTTTTCCTTTCAGTATTTAGTAACGAAGGCTTCCCTTCAGGCAGCAGATTGGCTGCTGCCATAGTGTCCCCATGGCCATGAAGCCAACAGTGTCCAACAGCTCTACATAATCTTTGCCCTGCAGAAGCACACAGAATAGCTCTGTATAAAGCATTTGGGAGGGCAAGAGTTATACACAGGAAACTCGAGAGGTTATTACCAGTGTGTTGATCTCTGGTGTAGAAGTCCCACTACACTGCTTGAAAGCTGCAGGACATTAACTCTGTGCCACAAATTCTCTTTTTCTAAGCACTGCTCCTGTCAGGACTGCTAGATAATACTTTCATATATTTTTGCTTGTCTTATCTGGTCTCTGAACAGTGTTGAAACTGGTAATGCATTACAAACTACTCTTGGAGAAAAACAGGCTAATGTTTAAGGAATAGACAAGCCACAGGGGTTAGGATTATAGCTGTTCCAGGGAGACAAAAAGAATGAGATTTTATGCAGGTCACAGTGTGTGTAGGAGAGACACAGATGTGTCTTCTCACTGTTGCAAATACACTTTTGTGTGTTTATGACTGTGTCTGCCATGGAGAGAGAGAGAGCAGTACTGACTAAAAGCAAATTTCCACTTGAGTATTTGAGGAGATCTGGGACATGATGAGCGCAGATTGTTGTCTGACATTCCTAATAACTATTCAAATTTGGCCATTCCCACAATGATTGTGCTGTGGTTTATTTTTCCCATATGTAAAATCAGCTACAGCCCAACTCATATGCCTAGAGATATTTACTGTAAGCAAACAAGCTATTTCTACTCTCTATAGACAAGACACATTTATTATAATATACAGTATAGCCCAGGGATAGATTCCCTTGCAGGATGCTCGGAGAAGTATCAGCACTGCTCTGTAATAC
>JAWWLZ010000001.1:39172273-39201622 GCA_035041345.1 Poliocrania exsul | reverse complement strand
CTGCACCAACAGGTTTTTCACTTCCTTTTGCTTTGGACTTGGGGGAACCACGTGGGTCTCAGCACAAGGGCTAACAAGCCCCTTTGGGTTTGTATCCCAGGGTACTGGGTTATACTGCAGGGTTTTGGGAGTTGAAAGCAACTTCCCCTTTGTGTCAGTGTATTTACTGTATTATTATTATTAAATTGTAGCTCTGACTTATAATTTCTCTCATGTTGAGTTCATTTCTCCTGCTGGTTTACCTTTAAACCAGTACAGCCAAACACACCCATTTTTTCTGGTCCACTGCAGAGTGGATCTGTTCAAAATAGGGGTTTGAAATGTTCAAAACCACTTTTCAGGAATTGATTTGGAGATGGGATATGTAGAGCATATGTGGTGTGCAGGACTCAACATGCCTAACCAGGATACAAAGATAAAAATCTGTGAAAACACCACAAAAATCATTGTGGGCCAAACAAGTCCCCAGTGCTGTGTAGTACCTTAGTATGTTTATAACTTTTGTATGATAATGAGTGTCAAACTAAACTGGACATTGCTTTTAAGAAAATCCACAGGTACAAGGCTAAGCTGCATCCTACAGGCTGAATATCAAATTCCTCTTACTGTCTCTTTCCTCCAGCAGCTGCTCACTTTTATACTGGTTCCTGAATTCAGAAAACATTTCATTAAATGGATAATATGGACAAAGAAGGAACAACATTTGGATATGCAGAGAGCAATCAAAGATTTCACAACTGTAGCCATAGTATTGAATAGAATGTCATTAGAGAAGAAACAGAGGAAGGTGGAAAAAACATTAGAGTCTAGATAACATCATGGTCTATCTTCTCTGAAGACTCATGGCAAAAAATTGACTAGAGCCTGCAGCAAGTTCCCTGCTAGGCATTACACCTGTGCATGACTGCTCCCATCAGAGGAATAAAAGGAGCAGGGGAGAAATAGCTTTTGTAGCCCCCTGATTCAACTAATCCTCTAGAGAGCATCAACTTGTGTCCCAAACACGCTTTCAACTACGTGATATGAGCAGTCACATACAGAAGAGTTTCACTTTCATGTACACAAGGAAATCAGAAATAAAGACAACTTTCAACAAAACAGGCTAATACATATAATGGGCATAAAATATGTGAAAGGCATAAAGACAGCAATCCTGTCTAGGATCTAGGCCAGACTGCCTGATGAATGAGCCAAGGACATACACAAAAATAATAAGTATTTACAGTCAAGGGGAGAGGATAAGAGTGGGTTCCTACTTTTCTTCAAATTCATTTCCTGTATAACTATGCTTCATTCTTATGTCATTTAAATATTTCAATTCTGTACCTTTGCTGAGTCTTATGATCAAATTCCATTAACTCTAAAGTCTTGATCTTACAAATTAATACTTCCTTCCTTGTGAATTATGGTACAATACTCACATATGACAAGACTTATGACATGTAAATGCATGTGATTTACAGCCCTTATCACTCTCTGACATTAATTTCTTAATCTCTAATTTCAAATCCTGGCCTGTACCCATTATCCTCTAACTAAACTCTGATAAGATTAATATCTTATTTCAAGTTTCTTATTATTTCTTAAAGCTGTTTCCTACCTCTCAACCTTTACTCTATCAATATAGCTGTCAAAAAACTGGTCATGAACCCAGAAATGAAGTTTTCCTATATTTTATATATTAGTGATGTTGTTATCTCTTTGCAGTTATAGTTCACTATTGTTCATTATAATCTGTTTCAAACAAATCAGCATTTAAAGACACATTTTGAAATAGTACAAATAAGTAATTTTTTATTTGCCACCCATCCAATCCTGTATTTTAGCTTATACATACACCATAGACAAATGAGATTACTCATTGAGATGATAAAAATCTACATTTGTATCTGTTACGAAGGTATGTAAACACTGTTATGGTGAAAGGATACTGGTTCTTAAAATAATCACAATTATAATAATACTAATAGCACCACATAGTACTTACAGAGTCTAGAAGCAAAACAAATATATGAAGTATAGCACTGAGTTTTGCTTGAGACACTTTTGGTTCAGAGAGTTGCTTTTTCCTTATGCTTTACAATAACAGAGGGAAAGGCAGAGAAATAATTAAAGAACCAGATAAAATAAAGGTGAATTGGTCCATAGTACTCACTAAAAGCCATGAAATAGATGAAAACACATAAAAGAAATTAAATAAATAGAATAAAAATAATACACATACAGAGCTAGTTTAAAGGTCTATTTACTGCCATGCCATGTCTGCTAAAGACAAGGGTAAAGAGTACAGGAAACAAAGTTTGTACTATTCTATTCTGGTACACCTCCTCAGTCTGTGAAAATCTGAAATTACTGTCTTCAAATACTTGTAGATACATGCAAAACAGCATCTAGAGACTGATAAATGTATCTCACATTAGTTTCTCTAGCTGACAAAGGGAAGATCTGGAGATGTGATTCAGGGACAAAATACATGTTTTAGGGCTTTCAAAGAAAACTCAACAAATGGAAATGAAATTTAAAAAATCAAGCAATTCAAGAGCTAGGTGAAAAGAGGAAATAAATGATGAAATCAATACAGAAATGGCAATCAGGAATACCCTGTTATAAAACATTGAACGAAGAAGTGGAGCAGAACTCAGTAGCTATTAGCTATAAGGTTTAAAGTGCATACTTTGTTTGATAAAAGACTTCATAAAGCTGATGCCTTCTCTGTCAATAGATTTGAAATGATGCTCTATTCTGACTATATTGTAGAACCACTTGAGGCGTTGAACCGAAAATCCAGGAGTTTTGCATCCTTTATGTGGTTAAATGTGAAGTTAGTTCTAACTGAAGCTGACTTATAAACAAAAGTCTTGGATGTTGACTTAGGTTTGTTTTACAATATTGATAGTGTCTGAAACCACTCCAGAAAATCCATGAGACTCCACATGTTCTGGAATCACAATGTAAATAAATTGAACACTGGTTGATTAAGGAGGAATTTTGGAAATGTGATTTCTCCCTTCTGAAGTTACACATTCCTAATATAAACACTCGTTTATGTGCTTTCAACTGTTGGCGTGTTATACATGTCCACTTCTAAAGGTGTGCATCCCACTTATCTTAAATTTATACTGTAAACTGAATTTATATTGCAAAGTGTATTCTGGAGGTACCTAACACTTCCTACTGATAATTTAGACAGCAGGAAGTATCAGTTTAGAATAAATATGTAATTTTTATGTGGCTGAAGGTAGATTAAATAAATCCCTCCTTTGTAACTGGTGTCATAAAAAGCAGTATTAATTTTCGTCAAATATTTGAGGTTTAATTCCAGACCTATCTTAGAAAAAAACCCAATGTTATGATTTACTTAAACATATTTCACTGGGAAAAAAGCTTCAAAACAACAAATAACTCAAGCTTATATTAACTATCTTTATTATTTTTCTGGAAAGAACAAGATATCTTATTCTGAACAAAAGATCATGTGTATCCTGATAACTACCACAGAAAACTTATATGTAAAGGCCCAGAAGCATTTCTAGGGACATGGAATTCACTCTTCATTCAAGTATTGTTTCTGCTAAGTAATGGATATTCACATGGCATAATCTGGAGTACATTCCTGCAACTTTCTCCTGGCATCCCGTTTCTGACCCATTTTCCTGCTCATTTTCCAGTAAGTCAAAAGGATCTGTTTTGTTTGAGTGCAGTGGAGAAAGGGAAAAGAGAGAACTGTTCCAGAAGATGAATTGGATATGAATGAGAGGGTGAAGAAAGCAAATGACAATAGAAAACACAGAATGTGGTGCAGAGATGAGTGTGATGTCATAGTAGTACCAGTTTCCCAGTCACTTTGGTAGTGTGTCTCATCACTATACCATAGTATAAAGGATTTATGGAAAGAAGTATGTAAAAGAAAATAACAAAAAGCAAAGAACTCAGTCCTACTGACCTGAAGAACTATAAAAGCAATGGACAAGAATTTTTTTCCTAGAACGATGAACTTGATATACTTGCAACTGGAAAAGCATCAACAGTGTTACATTTGCTTAACTGTAACTATCACGCCAGGGCTGGCATGATAGTTTACTTGGGATACCAGCTCTTTGAAAGAGGGACATTCCGCTGCATCATTTACCCTGGTGGCGGCAAATCCCTCCAGCAGATGCAGATGTAGGAGGTGATGAGAAGACTGTGTAACATCACAGAAGCTGAGGAATTGGATAGCTGGTTCCAAACACAGTCTACAGTGGACTCACATCCCTTGGCCAGCACACACAGAAGGTGTGGGTGGGCAATAATACAGAAAAGTGGAAGTGTGGAATGGCAAGGAACAGCATGAGGAAAAGACTTCTCCTGAGGTCTGAGGTGCCCTTGCAGAACCCTGTCAATGCTCTGCAGACTGAAGAGGAAAGACCTCTCACAGCAAAAAAGACACTGGAGCTGAGTAAGGTAGCCCCATCAGCTCCCTGTATAACAACCAATATAAGAAAAGGTGATGGATAACAGTAGTGTGCAACCCTCTTCTCAGGAGTGTGAAGGAATCCTTTTTTTTTACCTAACACACTAGATGAAAACACTCCAAGAGTTGGGGTCAAAGGCTCAATATCCAAGTGGAAACCAGTCACAAGTGGCATTCCTCAGGGATCAGTGTTGGGACTGGCATTGTTTAACATCTTTGTTGCCGAGATGAACAGTGGAATTGAGCACATCCTCTGCAAGTTTCTGATGATACCAAGCTGTGCAGTGTGGTCAACACGTTGAAGGGAAGGGATGCCATCCAGAGGGATCTGAATAGGCCTAAGAGGTGAGCCTGTGCAAACCTTTTGAAGCTCACCAAGGCCAAGTGCGAGGTTCTGCATATGGGTTGGGGTCATTCCAAGCACAAATACACTCTGTGAAGAGAATGGATTGAGGGCAGCCCTGTGGAGAAGTACTTAGGGCTGTTGGTTGACAAGAAGTTCAACATGACCCAGCAATGTGAGCTTGCAGCCCAGACAGCCAACTGATTCCAGGGCTGCATCAAAAGAAGAGTGGTCAGCAGGTCAAAGGAGATGATTTTCTCTCTCTCCTCTCTTCTTGAGACCCCAACAGAGTACTGTTTCTGGCTCTGGGGCCCCCAACTCAGGAATTACATGGACCTTTTGGAGTCCATCCAGAGGAGGGCAACAAAGATGGTGAGAGGGCTGAGCCACCTCTCCTGTGAAGCCAGACTAAGAGAGCTGGAGTTGTTCAGTCTGAAGAAGAAAAGGCTTCAGGGAGACCTTACAGCTGGAGAGGGACTTCTGATAAGGCTCTGTAGTGATAGAACAAAGGGTAATGCCTTTAAGCTGAAAACTGGTAGATATATATTAGATATAAGGAAGAAATTCTTTACTGTGAGAGTGGTGAGACACTGGAACAGGTTACCCAGAGAAACTGTGGTTGCCCCATCCAAGGAAGTTTTCAAGGTCAGGTTGGATGGGGCTTTTAGCAACCTGATCTAATAAGTGGCATCCCTGTCCATGGCAGGGAAATTTGAACAAGATAATCTTTAAGGTCCCTTCTAACCAAAACCATTCTATGATTCTATGATGCATAGAATATGACAAAGATTTATAAACAGATACATGACTAGAAGTAGATTGGGATGTTTGGAGGAAAATATTATTACAAGGAAAAATATCCTGTTTGTGTTCAGTTCTAACCATTCAGTAAAGTATTGTCTAGTCTAAATCAAAGCCTTGAGACCTCAGTGGTGATGAATCCTAAGGATTAGAGAGCCTTTCTTAGCCTGAAACACTGCAGTGGAGTAACTGTTAATGTAATTTTGACCTAGTTATAGGAATGTGAACAACTAATAGAGTTACTTACAGTAGTTAAAGCTTCACTTTTATCCAGTGAGCTGAAACTAATCCTTTCAAGTCAATATAAACATAGTTTTAAACTGGTTTGATTGTCCAGAGATATGCTCTATGTAAGCCAATTGCCTTAGTTACACTAGGACAACTTGTATAACAAATTCAGTGAGTTAGAAGTGCATCCAGACAAACATGGATTTACCTTGGGGTGGAAATACCATCGTCTTTCAGTGAGCAGCCAACCATTTGCAGCCGCCCATTTGTAATTCTGATAACTTTTAGAATGAGAGCAGAAAAAGAGATTAAATTCCAGTAGGTCAAGAAGTAATTACAGATTTCTTTAATTAGCAGAAATCAAGAGCTTTCTGAAATGTGTTTTTCATGAGAGGAACTCTCATTCCAGATGTCTGCCTTCCTTAAAGCCCATAGCTGTCCTCTGCTTGATCTTACAGTGCCCCCAGGACTGTCCCACAATCTTAGATGGCCCGTGGATCTTCTAGGCCTGAGGTTAGGGTAGGGGATCCCTTGATGCTTCTTAAGTCTCTTGAAATCTTTCACAAACAAAAATATTTGCAAATTTTTTTTAGGATACAAGGACCTAATTTAAACTGAAGCAGTCTTGGCAAAATTTTCTTTTCATAATTGAATTCATTTGTATCTAGTTTAAACTTCATAGCTCAGAAGTGGGATTTTTTTAAAAAAAATATATTAATAAATTAGTCCATAGTTAATCAGAGTGGCTTGATATCCAGAGGTACCATCAGCAGGCAGGAATGCCTTTCCGTAAACAATTTAGTTGTAATACCTTGACACCTATGGAAGTGAAGAAAAGCCGATTCCAGATGTATACTAAGATACTCTTTCCTACATATGCCAAAGTCAATGAAAAGGAGGGAGGACATGTTTCCACCCATACAGAACATTTTTCTTGTCAAGAACAGAGATGATGAAGTTCACAATGGCTTGCAGAACATCAGGGCTACATGGCAAGCCACAACATGAAGCAGGTCAAGGAGTAAGTATCAGCATTTTCCTTATCACTACCAGTCTCTAATCTATTCTCTGTACATGGCCCTTTTATTTCTGACCTACCAATGCTGGTTTAAACATCTGTGGCAGAGTCCAAGTCTGAACTGAAAAGCATAGCAACACCACCAGTAGCCCCAACAATCACTTCTCTGCCTATTAAATGCCTTGAAGCATCCTTCTCTCCAAACCAATGGAGTCTATCTGCCACTTCAGAATGCCAGTTTATGGTCCAAGAGCAATTGTTCTCCTATTGCATCCATCAATGATGGAATATCTCTCTGCTATCCAAAACTGCTGGAAGATCAGAGGATGATCTACCATTAAGCCCTTTTTGCTGTTCAGCAAGAGCACTGCTGAAACTATAATGAGATTATGGGGTTTTTTACAAGGACAGCTTCAATGGTCAACATCAAGTGGGAAGAAAAATTACTGCCATCAACATGCAGCACCTGTCAGTGAGGTTTTTATATCAGGGAAATATAATCAAGTTTTTAAGTCAGAACAACAAAGCAAGCTCAGCACTTTTGCCATTATTGGAGATACTGATAATAATTACTCTCCTAATGGCAGGGACAGGGACAGGGGGCTTCTCTCCCTTTTGATTTTGACCTTTGCAAATCTTTTGGCATTGATGCAGCAATTGCTGTTTAAGATCATTACACGCACAGAGATGGAGTTATCATCAATCATTGCTTTTTGAAGGACCAGCATCCTGTTCATACCCTGCACGAACACCAAAAAAAAGCCCCTTTTCTTGTTTAATAATCAAGGAGGAAGCAGCTTCCTGGGAATCAGACCAACACGTTATGTCTAAAGCGACACCATTTCTGGCTCTATGATGACCTTCCAACATCTGTTCTGTTGTCTATTTACAGTTTGTACCATTTATACAACTGCATTAGGAGAGCACTTCTTTTCTTTTTTTTTTTAATGGTTAATGGTCAAGCAGGCAATAAACAAGCAGGTAAACAACAGTTTCCTTATACCTACTCCATACAGGAAAAACAGGCCAGAAATATTTTTCTTTGTTTTAATTACAGATCAGGTGCTTTTGTAAAAACACACAAAGTGAAGTGTACTCTAGTAAAGATCTGTGGCAAACTGCTGCTGTACAGGGCACAGTGACTGCTGTCATAAAGGTGTAAAACAGGTGCTGGAGTTACTGCCTGAGCCGCAGGTAAAGAATTCACATAATTAAACATTTGAAAGCTGAGTGGCAATAGCTGAATAGGCTTCCTGAAAGCATAGGAAAAAGGTCCATGCCAAGAAAAGTCAGATAACTTTTCATCTGTGCCATATAGAGGTGGGAGCTGGTTTATTATTATATATAGAAAGAAATGCCTTTAGTCTCTTTTTAAAAGTCTGTATGCATGTATATATATATATGTAATAAAACTTCCATAAATATAGGCTTATAGGCTTAGATACATATACAGACAATGTTCATATATGCTCTTTAAATAAGTACCTTTAAAACCTAGTATTTGTTATTTTCAAATTTCTTTCCTTTTTTGAGAGGTTCTAGGTAAATTTCTAATTTTGGGAAAAATAGAAATTGTGTAGGTGTTTATGAAGGTGATTATCTTCTGGAAGTTATTAGTGATGGGTATAGTTCCAGAGTATGTTGAAGTCAACAATGATACAGAAATTTGACATCTAAGTTTAGAAGGAATAAATCTTAGTGTTTCCAATGCCTTCGTTTCAAACTCTGGTATGGACTGAAACCCCTAAACAAAAGGTCTTTTCTCCATGAAAGTGAGATAGCTGCAAAAAGAGACACAGAAAGATGTAAAATATGCTTTTCCTAGAAATGTGTATATAAAAACTCCTCGTCCAAAAGATAAGTGGTTTTAACCGATGGTACCTCATAGGTTTTTTCGTCCCAGAATTGTGAAAGCTTCAGGTGTCTGTGCTCCTCAGAATCACAACAGCATGGAAAGGCAGGGACTCTAAGCCTCATACTGTGTCCTGAATTGGTTGGAAATGTGGGGACTCAGTTGTTCTGCGCCAATAAACTGGACACTGGCATCTGACTCCTCCAGCGAGGGTTAAGGCTGGCAGTGTGAGAAAGCTCTCACACAGACCTCTGCAGGAAGTGTCAGCCCCTGGAGTTTGAAGAAGTTTTGAAAGGGAGGAAAACAGATTTATAAAAGTTTTTGGGAGAGGGAAGAATGGGCCATTTATTACTTGAATGTTTTGGAGGCATCCAGGGAAAGTGAATAAATGCCTGGCATAGTAAAAATAGCTCTTTCATGGGATACTTGAAGCCAGAGAGTCATGAGAGGCAATCTGGGATGGGAAACATAGCAACTGACTATCTGCTTATTAATGAGATCTGGCACTTTCTGACAGCAGTTTTACAGATATTCAACACTTTAAAGGACCCACCAAGACAAAAATCTTCGGCCCCCTTATGTCTGTCAAACATGCATGTGATTCAGCTGTTACAGAGGAACAGACAATGGCAAGAACCCACAGCAAAATTGCAGTTGGTGACCCATCTCAGCTTTTGCATTCTCCATGTTGCAAACATGAGAATACCTCTAACACTCTCAGAGAAGTTAGTTTTCTCTTCCCTGCTTAATAATTAAATAGCTATTGTAACCTGTCCAATGGAAGGCAGTTGGCAAAATTGTCCAATTTTCTAAGAGAACTGCAGCTTCAATTTGCAGTTTTTGTAACTACAGACCTGAATTCAATTCTAATACAGGAATCTAGAAAATATCCAAAGGCAAAAGAAGAACTAATTTGAGGGGAAAGGTCTCCCAAACTACCCGTAGGCAATGACAGCTCAGAAATATTTTATTCATCCCCTTAAAGCATATTTATCAAGAAGAAATATCTCCAATGATATTTCCAAGAGAACTAGACATGAGGGATGATCTTCATAAATAAAGGCAGTCAGACTCATAGAAGGTGCAAGGTATACATGCATTATGGCTCTCTCTGTCTCTTTCTTCCTATTAAAATGGAACAAAAAATAATGAGAAGAATTCTCTATTTGATGGGGTGGTAACTTTAAAGCCTTAAACTTTTTTACTGATTCTGAATTTGCATCAGGAACACCAAAACATCTAAATTAAACATTTTTTTTCTATTTCCCACTCCCTTTTGTAAACTAGATAACAAAATACTGAAAAAGGCTTGCAAAAATTAGACCAGTACACTAAAGGCAATCGTTTCTGAAAGCAGTCATGCAATATGACAGAAACATCAAAGACCATAAGAACAACTTGGGGCTGTATTCCCTGCCTCCAGTCTACAGAGTTAGGAACCATTTAACTCTCAGCATAATTTAGAGCAGCTCCTGAAGTTCTTAAACCTCTGACATCCAGTATTGACCACAGCCACACCAGCACAACCACTGACATTCTGCAATACTTTTGTCCACAGTATGCTTCCAGCACATCTCCTCCCCAGAAGCATCTAGTAGGGATCAAGGCAGTCCTTCACCTTAGCTTCTCACTGACCTTAGACTTCATGGAAGAAGGGAAATGCTCAGCTGTCCATTTAGGGAATATAAGGAGTAATAACGGCAGGACCAGATGCAGGTGAGACACAGCTTATGTGTAAAAAGTATCAGGATACAGAGAAATTACTTGGAGGTGTTAATAATGCAGCAAAGCCTAGTTCATCTCATCAAAAAAGATAGTACAAAGTCAAGGCTTTCATGGCTGCAAATTCAAGTTATCCAGATTCTCCAGAAAGGCACTAGGTCTTCACAAAGCATTTTCTGCCTTTCAGACCAAACGTGTTTTTTACAGAACACACTGTGTAAGTGAAATTTTATCAATAGACAACATCAGAAACAATTCTTCCTTCTCTTGTCCAGAGCTATTCATTGTATAAATGCCTCAGTTGTTCGTTATGTGTTGCCAAGACTGAAGCATGGTCTAGATGCAGCAAAAAACCCCCCCCACTGTTTGCTGTCAAACCATCTCTTTGTTTTTGCCTTCAAACTTTCTTCATCACTCAGTTTACAGTAACCATTTTCTAACACTCATGTGCACCATGATTATACTGCAGTTACAAAGGATAGCTTTTTCTCTATTAAATATAAAAGTCTTTAGTAGGTTCTTAGGAACCTTGCTGTCTCCATTGCCAAAAGCAAAGAACAGACAGGCTTACAGGATGATGCTTCAACCCGTCCAAGCTGCGGACAAGATGTTGTTGCCTGGATATAAAACTATCAAGAAGACCCTGCACAGAGAGAGATTATCAGTCATTCAATGTTACCATGAAAAGACAAAGGACCTCAGGTTCTGCAAGTTTATGTTCTGGGTATAGTTCTCCTCATCAATCAATTCATCTACAACTGCAGTGGTGGAGCACAGAGTTTATTAAGTTCAAAGAGGATGATGACCTTTGAGTGTCAGGGCATGAACAGTAGATACCCTGAAGGACACATTTCTTCATAATTTGAAAATATGAACTAGAAATATATGAAAAAAATCAACAGAGCCGAACACAAAATGTTGCAGGTAGCTAGAAATAATGAATTAGACTTAGTGGAAAGAATTGTGAGATGACATATTAGACGACACCTTGAGATCTTTTCTGTTTCTCTATGCATGGTTGCCTGAGGGTGCCTGTCTCCCCTTAAGGGCTGAAAACTGCATGTATGTAGAGTGTTTAGAGTATTAATATGTGCACTTTATGTATGTAACATTACGAGAAATAAGAAGTAGGTCACTGTGTATTTACTCTTTATAAATAAATTATTCTTGTCACATGCCCGATCACTTTTTTTTTTTTTTAAGAAAAGGGTCCTCACTTTAGTGCACCAGTTATTTAAGGGCATATAGTTAATTACTTTAATGCATAGTATAGAACAGGCAATAGGAGAAATATTTCAGTATTGTCCCTACTCTTTCATGAGCTAAATTAATTTCAGAATCTCCACTTGAAACATAGGATTTGTATTGGTGTCTGATAGCTACAAAGTGCCCCAGACAAAACACCACAAATAAAGAAGACATGGGATAATGGTTACAACCAATGCCAGGAAGAGGAAGGATCATATTGCACCCGAGAAAGAGAATGTCTAAGTAAAACTGCAAGGGACTTGAGCTCTTCTGGGAATATACAGTTCTGCACTGTCTGTGACTGTACTAAATTTCAACATAAAATTAAGGTGAAAGAACAAGGAAAAAGAGTGCAATATTTACAGAAAATGTTTCTTTGGTAAGCTGTAACCAGTACATAAAATCACAAGATGATTAGTGAAAGTGATAATTTGTTCCTAAAGACAAATTAACAGAATAAAGAAAGAAAAAAATAGTATCATAAGTTGTCCTTGTCCTTTCTATTCACAATGCTAAGCAGTATTTAGGTGTGCTTAGTCAGAGTCCTGTTACCTGGACTTCGTTTCTCCAACATGTACCAAACAGAGGGATCTTCTCTATGCTAACTGGGTCCTTCCTGCCACACTCTCAAGTTAATTTAAAAGTGAAGATCTGGAAAAATGTCTTATGCAGCAGCAGCAAGCTTTTTGTCCAAGGATATTTTTCTCTTAATTGCCAAACATCTATTTTAATGGCTGGAAGTCACTAGTTGTTGTCTTCTACCTTACTTGTTAGCGCACACTTTCTTCTAAGTCAGAATGAAGACTAATGACAACTTAAATGCCAGGAACAGTCTGAGAGGCTAAATTAAGCTCATGCCTTCATCTAATTAAAAAAAAATTGTGATTTCAGATGAAACTCATGGGTTGCATGTATATAATTCCCTGGAAACATCACAGATTCCAGCTAATACCTGATGCCAAATTTTGCACTGATTTACACCATCTGCCACCATTTTAGACTCACTAAAATCTGTGGCAGATTTGGCTCATTACACAGAGATTCATTTTTTTTTGGTATCACATACTGTACAAGAACAGAAAAAAACTTCATGTTGTAAAAACCTTTAATCCTGTCTCATAACAGCAAAGCTTAAACACTTGCTTTCATTTGTGCTGACAGAATTGTCACTATACTTGTAATCATTTAGAATGATTTCTTTCACCCAGTTTTATCTTTTGAATTGCATGTTTACACTTACACATTAAACATTTAAGAACTTCTTAGTTGCTATTTTATTTTTGTAGTTTGAGTCACTATTGTCAGACAGATGTGAGTAGTTCTATATGAAAGAGATGTTAGAGACTTTTTTTTATTTTTGATCTGAACACACAGTTGAGTTTTCATTGCTGAAAAACACTCTGGTAATACTATGATTCATAGTAGTAGACATTCATTGTAAAAATTTTGTCCTTTCGTGCCAACCAACTTGCAGCGATAATGGCAGATACCAGGTGCTGCAGTTGCAGTAGTTGTTCTGAGATATGTGATTCAGTTTAACTAGGCACTTTATCCACTGGTATCCTACTCTTTTACTGCTCTCCTATTGCCCCTCCAGTAGCATCCTCCAAAACTGTTTTGTCAGCTGCAGAAATCAAACCATCCATTTCAATTCTCCCTAAGAAATCAGGGCAACTTAGTACCAATCTCTTTTCCTCCTGCTGTCTTTCCAGAAGACTGAATATGTAGCACTTACTGTTAATGCACTGAATAATTATCTTCTGTGTAATTCCAACATTATGTTGTCAATCCTGAATGTTAACTGCTCCTGAGCCAAGATCAACAGTTTCAGATTTTTAAAATATTTTGAACTTTTCACCAACTGTGAACTTCACCTTCTGTCTTTTTTCTAGCTTCTGGTGGGATCTTATATCATGTTGAGTAATATTCAGGTGACCTACAAAAGTCTCTAACAATATTATTATGAGCAAGCAATTCAGTCCCTACTCTTTGGAATCATCAGCTTCTGAATCCACATAGAACAGAAAAGTTGAAGGTAGATGCCATATCCAAATTACAAGGTTGATTTGGTCTGTGCTTATCAATTCCCACTGAATACAGTCAAATAGTGTCAAGGAAGTGTAGAGGATGAATGGAAGATGGTCTGGATCACCCACAGCTCTCATGCATACAGATTAGGAGACACTTAGTCCAAAGCCAGATCTAGAGATCAGAACATAGAAAATGGTGCAATTTGGTCTGATGGAGGTGAGCTGACAAAGTCCATACCAACACAATCCACCCTTCAATAGTGAACTATAGCAAAGGTGGCAGTCTTCCCCATTTCACACTTGCAAGGTCACAAGCTGATGCTAGAGGAAGGCAACCCAGTCCTTACTTTCAAGCAATGTGTGACATTGTTTGATTCATATAACTGGAATTGTTTACACATAAAAAATGAGCCAGAAGAGTCAGAAGTCACGAATGATGATACTTTCAGATAGGATGAAGAAATTTAGCAGCTATTTTGCCTAGACATTTCTAGACATACACTTTCACTGAACGTGCCTAGAAACAGAGCAAACATTAAATGGGAAAAGAAAAAAAAATTCTAACAAACCCCCCCCCCCCCAAAACCCAAACAAAACACCACCCACCAGCAAACTCCAACCTCTCCCCCTCCACCCCTCCAAACTTTATTTTAGCGAAGTCCTCCTAAAAGGTAAAGAGCTGCATGGTTCAAACAAGATGATTGAAGACCAAGGCTTGTGAATACCTGCCAAATTGAGGTACTTCTATTTTGGGATACCCATCTTGAAAAACTAGCACATTTAGTTGTTTCAGAAACAGTGCTAGTTCTTTGAAAAACAGTGATTTGGGTGACATAGCTGTATCATCATTCCCTTGGAAACCACAGTTGTGTTTTGAACACTGATACTTTTGGCTTTACGTTTTAATTTGGAGAGACTGTGAGCTCAGGCACAATTCAGGCAGAGAAGGCAAAATAGAAATTAAAAATTAAACTAGTTATAAAAAGATACAAAACTCCATTTCTGTCATGGTCCAGAACAGATTTCAGAAGGAAAATGGAAGAGTTTTGTTTTCAATGGCTTCCCTTAGTCCAAAAATTGTATTTATGAGAGAAGTTAAGAAACATTGCGATGACAGAGGATGGTCACTCTGGCTAGTCTTGGGAAATGTGAGATCAAAAATAACAGTTTTGAAGATGTTTCGGCTCCATAATGTCTTCCCATTCACTTAGTACCATGAAAATCCTTCAAGTCACCAAGATTTCTGAAACTCTCAGCTATTAGCCAATGTGCTATAAAAGACCTTCATTTGTATCCTTGGCTTTGGCACTATATAGTCTGCCTCTCATTCCTGTGATGAACCCCTGAACTGACATTCCTTCTCAGCAAATAGATTTTGTTACAAACTATCCCATTATTGATTTTGTAGTAAGTCGAGTAAATCCTAAACCTTAAATACGGCATGGTGGTTATGTTTCACAGCTCTCAGTACCTTATTGGCATTCAAGTTGTGCTAACCCTTACTAAAATCATTCCATTGTGGCAGAAAGCACAAACACATTTTACCGTTACACTTGTTGCAGTGCTGCCAATTATTTTAATGCTGCCATATGAGAAATAATGAAAGCTTAGATGTTTGTTTCAGCAGTGGATTTTTAAGCAAAATGCTCCTCTGCATTCTTAGCAAAACATGCTTTGATCATGAAAAATTCTGAATCATGGAATCTAGCAAACTTCTTGTGAGAGAGGTAAGCCTGCCATTTATATACAGAAACAACATGCTTCTTCTATTATTTTTGAGTAAATGTATATTGTTGTATTTAATACATTAAAATTAGCAAACTATGCAACAGCAGATTGCAAAACATATTTCATCATATTTTAACCGCTATGTCTTTCTTTGTCAATAGTGGCCATTACAACTAGAAGTGAGTCTTTTTTAAGATCACACACTAAAAACATTAATCATCCTTACTCTGCCTTTCCTCGCCTTCCACAAAATGTTTTTTTCTAGTTCCAAAGGGTGCTTGCATTTGAATGACAGACCTTCAGTCCATCACGTGTCACCAATTCCTATGTTCAATAGTAATGAGGCCTGTCACATTCCAGTTTGCTGATAAAAGGCTAAACAGGATTGACAGGTAAATCTAAGGAAGTTCAGAGGTCAAGAGGTTAGAAACCCTCCCCATGTACCTATTGAAATTCAAAGATCAGTCTAGCACTTTTTAAAAAACCAAATAGACTGAAATACAGCTTAGCTTCTCCAAATATGGTAGAAGGACACAGCTGCCAGACAGACAATCTAACATACTCTTTTCCCTGCACACAGTGGGGGCGTTGGAACTAGATGATCTTTAAGGTCTTTTTCAACCTAAACCACCCAATGATTTGAGAGCACCATTTCTCTCCATTCCTGTGAGGAAGCCTGAGACCCAGAAAACGTGCTGAATCTTCTTGCTGGGCCAGACATTCTCTGCTATCCCAAGAATGATGTCTGAGTGCTGACCCTGCTAACTGCACTGCATGCATTCTGTCACCCAGAAAAAGGACAGTCATGGGCGACTTGGCAGCAAATATGACATTAACTCTTCAGCAGCTGGACTCCTGAAAGGGAAAGAGGGAAAGGGGTGCAGACCTTTCTCTAATGAGTTTATCTTATGAACATCTTGTGAAAATGTTCTTAGATAAGTTGTGCAGGTTACATAATTGAAAAAACAGAGACCAATGACAGAACTTGTTTCATCCCTTTTAGATGCCTGTATCCCAAATATTCATTCTGAGATCCCTGTATGGATAGTGCAAGAAAACAGATTTTCCTGGGAAGTACTTCACTTCACACTGACATGGATATTCAGGA
Source organism: Poliocrania exsul (assembly GCA_035041345.1). NCBI lineage: Eukaryota > Metazoa > Chordata > Aves > Passeriformes > Thamnophilidae > Poliocrania > Poliocrania exsul. The sequence goes on along the minus strand of JAWWLZ010000001.1, from coordinate 39,185,091 downwards.
CTCAGACCTTTCTGAGAAAAATCCCTTTGTTCATGGCATTTGATGACTGGCACAGGAAACTCAGTGCAAGAAAAAGCTGTTTGGCATCAGACACAACAAAATCACACCCTGATTTGTGTCTGTTTCTCAAGGGCAGAAGACACAATGGGTCGAAAGAAGCCATCCAGAAAGTTTTCTTTACCCTATATATTTCAATTGCTTACTAGGACAGTGTCAATGAGAGCTGCACTTGGTGACAGCCGGTGCTGTTCATTTTTGTTACACACATCTGCTGTCTTCTTTAAATGCTTTCTCTGTAATATGGATTTTTGTCCAGGACTTAGATTGCATTTCTAGGTAGCTGGGGAAAGGGAGAAGAAAATTATTTACAGCCTGCAGAAGGGAAGAAATGTTCTGTGCAGAGGCAAAATGAAGAAGGTGCCTGGCACAAAATCATCCTTCCACAGTGTGTTGTGCTTCCCCATTTGCCCCAGAGCCTGATTGTCAGTGTACACTGTGTAAGCGGATGTACTTGAAAGAGCTACTACAGTTTACTCCAGCCAAGAATTTGCCCCCCAGGCTATAAAGTAATTACTAGGCACATGATATATGTCTTTACCTACCATTTGCTTATATGTTATACATCCGTCAATGTAATATAGTGTTATTATTAAATGGCATAATGAAAGCTTGAAGAAGAGAAGCCCACTACATTGTGACATCCCATCCATATATTCACCAACAAGCCTTTCTTCTAGGTAAACTGGAGATAGAGCAGCACTACAGTGTTTCTGATTTGAATGCTGTGATTTGCACCTGGATTTTAAAAAAGTACATCAGTTAGAATTATGGAAAGTCCATTCAAAGGAAAAGAAGTCTGCTTGTTCATATTTGTTCTGGCAGAGTGCATGCTCCATGTTGACATGCTTTTCCTCAATTCCACAAGCTAATGCTTATAAAGCACATAAGAACAAAAGCAACACAAATCAATCATTACCATAGGACTAAAATGCTGATCTACTGCCGACCCAAAAGATAGGTACAATTAGGTAGACAACTTATTTTTTCTTACAAAATTCCTTTCTTTCATTTAGAAATTAAAGGCAAATGACAAATGATAGTTATCAAAGGTGCTTAGCCCACAGTTTAGTACTTTAGGGGCTCTAGAAAATCCTTCTGCTGAGCAGCCAAGAGAGTGACTATTTATCAAGGCAACAAAGTTTAGCTTTATGGTCACAGTAGGCATCATCTTGCAATGGATGTTAAATGCATGCATTGCCATTAGAATGGCATTTACTGCTTAAAAACAGAGCCTTTTTGAGCAAAAGACTTAAAAACAAACACAGACTGCTAAAAAATAAGCAAAACAAAACAAAACAAAACCAATCAAAACAGACTCTCACAAAATTAACTTTAAAGATTTCTAATAAATATAAGGCGCTAAGGGGAAATGCAATCCTAAGTAGCTAAGAGAAGGGACCATCCTTAGAGCTTGCTAGGAGCTAAGTCTCTAAACTGCAGCTTCAACACTACAGAGCTTTGGTGGCAATCACAGTTTACTGATTTTGTCACCTCTCCCATGTCTTCTTTCTACCACAGGACACTCTCCCTTTGGCTGTCCTGTAACAGCCATTTCTGGGGTTGCATAGTCAAACTGATATAGCTAAAAAACCAACATTGTTGTTGCTTACATAAACCAAGAAAGTTTGCTGCTGAGGTCAGAGCAGTCACTTGAGCAAGAAAGTATGTCCTGACGTAGTTGTAGAATTGTGAAGTGGTATGAGCAGGTGCAGCTTAATGTGATACCAATGCAAAGACCTTCATAGCTTTGATGGTTTTGACTGGAGTAGAGGTAATTTTCTTCACAGTGGCTCATATGGGGCTATGTTTTGGATTCATGCTGAACACAGGATTGATAATATAGAGATGTTTTTGTTATTGCTGAGCAGGGCTTACACAGAGCCAAGGCCTGTAACATACAGATCTGCTTAATTTGTTGCAGACAGAACTATTGATCCGAATATTCCCATGAGCAAAATTAAAACTCACACAAGTTATCTGTTAATACCAAAACCTGATTTTATTAATTGCTAAAGAGATGCAAAAGAAAATGAGGAAAAATAAGAAAAGGTTATAAAAACATTTAAGATTATTTTTTAAAAGCAGAGAAAAGTTACCACCAAGAAAAACTACTCTTCTGCCATATCGGTGGGGGGGAGGAGGGGGAGTGGAGGAAAGCAGATTCTGCCTTTTTCCTTTCTTTGTGTGTCTCTCTCTGCCATGTTTCAATGTTATCTCTTAGCAGCAGGGGGTAAGTCTTTTTGAAATGCAGGATGCGTGTTTTGACCCCTCACTCGTGTCCCAGGCCGGGCTGGCCTCCAGTTCAGCTGCAAAAAGCTGCCGGTTTTTTAGCCTTTAAAAGAAAATACAGCGAAAAGGATTTAACTCACACATGCAACAGTAAAAGCAGGTCTCAGTCTTTCTGCAAGTTGGCAGAGGTCCTCCCAAGGCCAGCAAGCTGGTGGTGGTAGAAGAAAGCTGAAGAGAGTTGAGAGGAGAGGGCAAAAAGAGATTCCTATGTAAGATTCCCAGTCTTCTCTTTGTTCCCCTGATTTTCAAATCTATCTTCAGGTCTTTATAGTGTTCCACAGTGGTGTACATGGCTTTGTGGCATGTAGCCAGTCCAGATGTTCGGAAAGATATGACAATGGCAGGATTTTTGCACAGGAAAGATTTCCTTGAGAAGGTTTGTGGAGAAAGCTGGCAGAGGGGTGTTCGTAGGATGTTTTTGACAGGCAGAAAACAATGGAGAAACATATTTTTGGCCTTTCTGTGTATGTTACAAGGCCTTTTCTGTTTTTCATACTGCTATACTTGCAAGGGGCTGAGGTGTAAAGGATGTTGGGAGAAGACACAGATAAGACACATGACCCAAACTGACCAAAGGGATATTCCCTACTATGTGACAGTAAGCTTATGAATATAGACTCAGTCTATAAGGTGGGAGGAAGGAGGAAGGAGGAAATGTTTGGAGAGATGATGTTTGTCTTCCCAAGTAACTGTTACATGTGATGGGACCCTGCTTTCATGGAGATTGCTGAACACCTGCCTGCCCATGAGAAACAGTGAATTAATTCCTTGTTTTGCTTTGCTTGTGCACATGGCTTTTGCTTTCTCTATTAAGTTGTCTTTATCTCAACCTATGAGTGTTCTATTTTTTACCCCTCCAATTCTCACCCCAATCCTGCTGGTGAAGGAGTGCGTGAGCAGCTGTGTAGGGCTTCATTGCTGGCTGGGGTTAAACCACAGCAATAGCACATAGTCACAGCCTAAAGCCTAAAGCTAATCATCCATGGAGTTCTTTCAGATATGAGACCTTCACTCTGACTTGTCAATATTGTCTACACAGGTGTTTTTGAACAGATATATATCTGACTCAAAGCAGACAAATTTGATGTATGTATATACATCTGAGCTCATTGCCCCAGGCTATCCATGTAGTCAGTAGAGAGACAGTTACATTCAGAATGAGATTTATATGAATTTTTTATTGCTCCTTCAGCATTAGGCGAATTGAACAGTAAAATGGAGAATCTGTCTACAAAGAGAGCCTGGGTTAATTAGCTCAAATAAAGACTGGTGTTAGCTTTTGTACCACTTTTGCTCTCCATACCCACTGCTGCACCTGATTCAATTTGCAGTCTGCTGACCGAATTCAGAAAGTCAGATCAGTAATTGTATATATAATAGATATGTTTTTACAGAGGAAGTCAGTAGAACAGTAGAAAGAACAAAGCGTGTGTGTGTGTGTGTGCGTGCGTGTGTGTGCGTGTGTGTGTGTGCTTGTTTGTGTTTGTGTGCATGTGTGCATGCACAAGAAAAGAGGAGAGAAAAGTCTTGATGAATACTGGAAATCACATGGCAGCAGTTGGGAATCAAAGCTAACTCTGAAGAAACCTGTAATTACCCAGAAACCAGATTTTCTTCAAACAGTCTGTGCCTAGGCTTGCCAGTCCCAGTACATTTGCAGGGTATTCACAACCAAGATAGGACTTGGCTATACTGACTCTTAGCTAGTAAGCTTATGAATACCCAGAAGAGTCATCAGAGCTTAAATACATAACATTGTGAATGATGAATGAAATGCAGGCACAGTGTAGGCATAGGGCCAAGGGTTTCTACTCAGCATGAGTTTTTCTTAACCACTTCATGATGTACCAAACTGCAATTGGTAGAATTAGTCTGTCTCCATTAATGAGTGAGGTAGCACAGATTAATAGATAGGATTGGATGCTGGATTTTCTGATAAGAAAATTAGATTAAATGAATCTCACAGTTAATTTGCTGCAAGTTATGAGGAAACCTCCAGAAGGAAGTGGCAAGATGGATTTTACCTTTACTTTTCTATGATGCATCCAGATAATTTGGAATCAAAAACTGTCATTTCTTTAACCAGTATGTTCTTTTTAAAATAAAAACTTTTTGTGACGGAACTTACCTGATAAAAAATATGCAGCCACACACTTACACTAAATAAGAAATCAAATTAATCAATTTCTAAATTTCTACAAAATAATGAAGTTAGAGTCAGACACACAACACTTTCTTGTTAGAAGAGTATGAATGAATTACATTAGTGTTTCATTAATGACATGGAGGGGAAAAAAACCCCTCTTTTCATACCTTCTCTGTTCAACCAGCCACAAAAGAACCAGTCATTTTGATGTTGAGTTTGGTGTTGTGTTTTTTTTTCTGTAATCTCAGGTTTTGATTTTAACTGCAAGACAAAAATTGACTAGGATATTCTCACTGTCATAGAGAAGAAAAAAAAATGCTTTTTATTTATAGAAAAAATGAATATGTTTCTGTCACATATTTCAAAACCCTGCTTAACACAGGCAGTTTTGATCCTGATTGTTTTCACAAAAGAATAGGATTAGATAGGCTCCAACATACTTCAAGACTACTTCATAAAGCCATTCTAATTTAGCTCTGAGGTTACCAGTCTTTTGGGAGAGAATGATCTTGTACTTTCTGAAAGACAAGTGAAAAGTAAACCTTCTCAACACTGTTTATTTGCACTCTGGTTTCTTAGAAAAAATATTTATTTGTCATAGCACTTATTGCTAACTTTATTGCATTTTTAGGAAAAAGAATCAGATCCTATTTTCAAGGATATTTTATAAAATGCTCAAGATATATCTACCCTTCAGTGTACATGTGCACACTGAAGTGAGTTGGTGTGGGAATAGGACTTAATCTTTACCTTAAGTTAGTAAGTGCTGTACTTATGCACCTCTTTCCAGCCAGGATCAAGCTCCCAGGCACCCCAAGTCCGCTGAGCAAGAAAGACAAATCAAGTAAAACTCCTCATCTGTGTGAAATAGACCTGCTTTTATCTGCTATTCTTAGTGGTAATGTAAGCAGAATGAAAAGATGTTGGAATTAAACTAATACATATAACTGTAGAAATCAAAAACCTGGCAGCTACTCTGAATTATTATTCTAGTATCCCTGTATATTTCATGGAGTGAGGCTAAATCAGTGTTTTCCAGGCCCAGAAAAAAAAGACATCTAATTATCATGACTATGCAAGTGAAACAGAGAGGAGCCTGAGAGTGTGACTGATCCAGTTTAAAGAGAAATGAGCAAACCTGTAGTCCATCAAGTAACTCACAAAGGTCTACAAAGAGAATATTGTAATTTGTGCAACTTATCAAAACATTTCAGAATGTATACAGAGTATAAACTAAATGCATTATGCTGCTGTTCATTGGAGCCTGGGCATGTGTGCCTGGAATGCAAGTAGTTAACTAAGAACTGAATTACCTTATTAAAAAAAGGGGAGTTTTTTTAGCTCAGATTCTTTGGACATGGGCTGGTGGCTGACTGCATGCTTCTGGTTGCTAGCTGGTGCCAACACCACCATGTTACACTTGTGACTTACAAGATGACACTTTTGACTTACAGGATGATCTGTGTAATGAAACCTGTACAAAAATACAGCCTTGAATTCTAGCTGAATGATGCGTGGTGATGGAAAAGAGGCAAGCTCTGGAGCAGACAATGTTGTTGCTGCCTAGCAAATTAAGGGCCAGTCCTGGAATGAGAGTAAGGCAATTTAAGGGATGAGAAAAGAAATCTTTAACAAGAAGATAAATTCAATAAATGACCAGGTGGCTCCAGAGGGTGACATTGGTTCAAGGGGGAGCCTGCTCGTAGAAATTCAGCTACATGCTTCATTTTTACACAGCTGAAGTTATGTGAGAGGAATTCCATTATAAGTAAGTTAATACAGGAAAATTTCCATCTGTTCTTGTAGAGTAAAGCAGTTTCCACATGTATATGTTATGCTTTTGGGAAACAATGGGTGCAGTGGCAGACAAGGCTTTTACAGTCAAAGTGTCACATATTGGAATAGTATTTGTTTCTAAAAATACCCCTGTTACCACAACACAAAAAAAATAATCATTTGAAGGGCAAAAGGATGCACTGTATACAAAGTTTCAACTCAAAATAAATATTTACAGCAACAGGTAGGAAACTGATACAGAAGAAGCCTTCCCTATAGCAGTATGAATAGTGCTGCTTTAATTTTGTTTAGAATTTTGGCTGGAGGCAGTGAGAACATCAACTTTTTAATGAAAACCTAAAGTGTCCATAGCAGTGTGAAAATTCTAACGTTGTAGTCCCATATCACTTTTTAACAGCTTGAAGGGACAAAAACTTTCATTTTAAATGATTCTTGGTTAATTTACAAAGAAATTAGTAGAAGAAAACTTCTAAAAAGTAATAGAATAGCATTTCTTGTGCATGTCACACAACATCAAGCCTAGAAAAGTTGCCAGAAGGTGCTTTATCTTATACCAGAATTATCCTGATCGCTTCAGAGCCACTTATCAGAGACTCACGAATTAAGATCTTGCTTCAGGTAGACTGATATTTTCAGGTGTCATAAGGTTGTGTATCTTCTTTGACTTTGCTTATTGAGCCTATGGCCCATATATATAAGTTCCTGGAGGAAATGTGCCATATGAATTAATCACCTGCTTTAAGATGAAGTATTTATTCAGTCATTCTAATCAGCAACAGACTGATCTCCTGAGCTCCTAAAGCTAAAGAAAAGAGAGCAAAAATTGCCTTTTTGAGCTGGTTGTAAATATTTTGGAAAGTGGAAGTTAAGGGCAAGACACTTAGTCTACTCTAAGGACCATGGTTCAGGAATTCCTAAGCTCGAAGACTGTTGTGGTTTAACCCCCTGCTGGCAGCTCAGCCCCATGCAGCCACTTGCTCACTTGCCTCCAGTCAGACTGGGAAGAGAATCAGAAGAGTAAAAGTGAAAAGATTCATGGGCTGTGACAAAGACAGTTTAATTGATGCACACAAACAAATGAAAACAAGGAATACATTCACTGCTTCCCATGGGCAGGCAGGTGTTCAGCCATTGCCAGGACAGCAGGGCTCCATCATGCCTGACAGTGATGTGGGAAGACAAATGTCATCACTCCAACTGTGTCCCACTTCCTCCTTCTTCCTCTAGCTTTATATGCAAAGTGTAACACCATATTGTCTGAAATATTTATTTGGTCAGTTGGGATCAGCTGTCATGGCTGTGTCCCCTCCCAAATTCTTGTGCACCCCCAGCCTCCTTGCTGGTGGGATGGGGTGGGGAGCAGAGAAGGTCTTGACTCCGTGTAAGCACTGCTCAGTAATTAAAAAATTCCTGGGACATCAACACTGTTTTCAGCACAAATCTGAAACACAGCCTCATGACAGCTACTGTGAAGAAATTTCACTCTACACCAGCCAAAACCAGTACCTGTGTTAGGATGATTTTGCATCATTGTTTAACTCAAACCTGCACAACCTTCCACTTGTCATTGAATGGGAATATAGTAGTACAGGGAGGCTGAATTTTCAAAAGTATTTCTCACAAACTCATTTATATGCTTTTTTCATAAATGTATTTGCTCTATTTCCCATTTTTGCCTACAAAAACAGACCCTCCCTTTATCACATTTTTAATGGATTTGTGTTAATTTGGCAAGGGTTAGACCACAACATTTAATCTCTGCATTAAAGGAGCTAAAGAACTATGTGTATTCAGAGGCACGTTGTTCTGTGTGGCACAGAGCTGTTCTCTTAAAGATAAACCAGCTCTACTTGAACACCATACTTCAAGCTCACCACATTTTCTGGAAAAGAATGGAGAAAAAAATCAAAGCTGTCCTCCCCCTACCTATTTCTTTCTCATTGTAGACGTTTCTAACTCAATCATCTTCATGAAAGTACCAAGAATTTCAGCAGTCTGGCCGCTCTTAAGACTTCCAAAGAGGACTGGAATGAGTCTCATGAGAAAGGTTAGAAGCAGGCTAGAATGCTGAATTTTGGCAGACTCATAAAGGAGAGGAAGAAATATGTACCCACTTGAGGGTAATTTGGAGTTAAGAATAATTTGGGACCTTTGTAAACAATAGCATCTTAAATTGGTTTCCACAAAGCTCTTTCATTTTTCACTAAAAGCTTTTCAAGTTCAGATCATTTCAGTACTAAATGTGCTACAATTCTCCTTCTTTCCCCCTCCCTTGTTCTCTTAGTGACTTTTGCTCATGAGATTTTTTTTATTGTATATTTCAAAACCCATTATTTTTAGCCTTTATCAGTCTTCATCTTCTCTGATTTTGCTTTTAGTCTCAATATGAGCAAAAGATTCAAGACAGTATATGAAAAAGATACACTTTAGTATTAAATGTGTCATCTGACTGGTTATGCAAAATAAAATCATGGTTCTCACACTTCATGTTCTTAATTAATCATTCTACAGATAACACTATGGCAGTGCTAGTTTTCTGGATGTAAAACAGCCTTGAATGCTGCAGAAGCAAGAAGCAAAGACCAAAACCCACTGATTTGTCATAGCACTTTAAGACTGCTTTTATATCTCAAAACCTTTTTTGGGTAGCAGACACCCATTAAGATTTAGATAGAAAGAAATACCCAAAGTAAGTTTCTCTTTCTTATGTTCAGATGCCAACTTTAACATTACCACAATGATGTTTAATATAGTAATGAAAAACTGAGCTGTCATCAGGGATTGCTAGTCAACCTTCAGTCATGAGAGATGATACTGAGACTGCCTTGTGCAGACTATTAACCCAAGTTTCACAGTCAATTGCTTCAATAGCTGCAAAAGAAGCCAGTGTCTATCAGCCTTAGAAAACCAAGATCTTGATTTGAAATATTTTCTCTTGAGCAGGACTGCTCATAGACCTAAGCACCTATTGCAGGAAATCTGTACACAGCCTTAGATCCAGATCCTCAAAGATGCACTGGAGACTCATGTCCACAAAATTCAGTAGAATATAGGGCTTCAAATATATTTACAGATTTGTGGTTACACAGCTGAATGAAAACCTGATTCAGAGAGTCTGCTAAGATCCCAGCCATGCTAGCCCTGCTATGGGATCTTTTAAGTTTTAATATCTGCTTTTAATATCTGCTTTTATGTGTACAAAATAATTTGGAGTGAGTGAAAAGCATAATCTTGTGCAAAATAGATAAGGGAACAGAATTGTCTCGGTGTTCAACAGCAAGACCAGTTATCCTCAGGACAACTGGCCTCCTGAGCTGGTAGACAGCAACAGAGAGCAGAATGGACCCCATGTAATCCAGGAGGAAGTGACCTGCTGAGCCACTTAGATGCTCAAAAGTCTATGGGACCAGATAGGATCCATCCCAGCATGATGAGGGAGCTAGTAGAAGAGCTCACCAGGCCAATCTTCACTATGTACCATCCATCCTGGCTAACTTGGGGTGGTCCCAGATGACTGGAGGTTGGCCAATGTGATGTCCATCCACAAGAAGAGCCGAAAGGAGGATCTGAGGATCATCATCACAGCCTGATCTTAGAGCACAGGATGATTATGGAGCAGACTATCTCAAGTGCAATCACACAGCACATCCAGGACAACCAAGAGATCAGACCCAGCCAGTATGGATTTAGGAGGGGCAGGTTCTGCCTGACCAATGTGATCTTGTTTTAAGACCAGGTGACTCACCTGGTGGATGAGGGGAAGGCTGTGGATGTAGTCTACCTGGATTTCAGCAAAGCCTTTGACACCATCTCCCATAGCACTCTCATGGAAAAGCTGGCAACCCTCAGCTTGGACAGGACACTCTCTGCTGGTTAAAGAACTGGCTGGATGGCTGGGCTCAGAGAGTGGTGGTGAACGGTGCTGCATCCAGTTGGCAGACAGTCACTAGTGGTGTCCCCCAGGGATCAGTGTCGCACTCAGTCCTGTTTGATACCTTTGCTGATGATCTGGATGAGGGAATTGAGTCTATCATTAGCAAATTTGGTTGGAGCATCAATCTGCTGGAGAGCAGGAGGGCTGTGCTGAGAGATCTGTGCATACAAACTGAGACCAATGACAGGAGTTTCAACAAGACTAATTGCCATGTCCTACACTTTGGCCACAACAACCTAATGTAGCACTACAGTCCAAGGGAAGAGAGGCTGGAAAGTGGCCCAGTGGAAAAGGATCTGGGGATGCTGGTCAACAGCCAGCTCAATGTGAGCCAGCAGTGTGTCCACGTGGCCAAGAAGGCCAATGGCATTCTGGCATGTATCAGCAATAGCGGGGCCAGCAGGACTAGGTAAGTGATTCTGCCATGGTACTTGACACTGGTAAGGCCACACATTGAGTACTGTGTCCAGTTCTGGGCTCCTCACTTTGGAAAGGACATTGACATGCTAGAGCATGTCCAAAGAAGGGCAACGAAGATGGTGAAGGGTTTGGAGTGTATGTCTTATGAGGAGCAGCTGAGGAGACTGGGGTTTTTTAGCCTGCAGAAGGCTCAGAAGTGACCTTATCACTCCCTACAACTACCTGAAAGGAGGTTGTAGCCAAGTGGAGGTCAGTCTCTTCTCCCAGGCAATCAGCAATAGGACAATTGGACACAGTCTTAAATTGCTCCAGGGGAGGTTTTTGGACATTAAGAAGAAATTCTTCACAGAAAGGGTTATTAGGTATTGGAATGGACTGTTCAGACAGGTAGCAGAGTCACCATCTTTGGAGGTGTTTTGAGGAAAGACTGGACAGGTTGAGCTGACATGGTGGTGGTAGGTAATGGGTTGGGCTTGGTGATCCTGGAGGTCTTTTCCAACCTAGTTGATTCTGTGATTCTGAGAAGGTGAAGCAGTTTAACTTTGGAATGAGTCGTATAATCACTGTTCACAAAGGTATTAAATGTCCTTAACCCCCTATAAAATGCAGTTCAGGTAGATCAAAACAGTAAATAATGTACTTTATCTGCAATGAGAAAAGAAAGCAATTGACAGAGCACTGTGAACTATCAAACAGAGAATATGTGAAAGAGCCAGAGCAGTGTGGGAGAAAGCAAACATTATTACATAGTCTTCTCTTGGGCCAGATCAGGAGCTGGATCATGATGCAAGTGGCAGAAGCTGCATTCATTTGAGCTGGCTGAGTTTGCTAACTGACATTTTCCCCAATGAGACAAACTTTATCTCTTTACCTTTTTTTCTTGTTTTTATTTACAATTACTAGATTTCCTCTCCTGTGTGTCTAAAATCAACATCTTGTTACAGCTTTACACTTATGTGTGTGAATGTAAAGATGAGTTTTGCACAACTAAACTGGGAAATGCAAACATTTTCAAAAATAAAAAACAAATTTAGCTGTTATATTCCTGTGTTCTTTGCTGTTGACAATTATATTTGTCTTACCTATGCCAACAGAGCTTCCCCTGCAGTGAATTCATAATTGTATGTGCATTGTGACCAGACTTTGGTAATGGAGGGGCTGCAGGAGTGGATTCTGTGAGATGCTGCTACAAGTTTCCCTCATGTCTGACAGAGCCAATGCCAGCTGGCTCCAAGGCAGAGTAGCCCCTGGCCAAGGCTGAGCCCTTCAGTGATGGTGGTAGCATCTCTGGAATAATAGTTAGGGAGGGGAAAAAAATCCCTATGCAATTGAAGCAGATAGAGGAGGGAGGATATGTGAGAGAAACAGCCCTGCAGACCACAAGGTCAGTGCAGGAGGAGAAGGGGGTGCTCCAGGCATCAGAGCAGGGATTCCCCTGCGACCTGTGGTGCAGACCATCATGAGGCAGCTCTCCCTTTGCAGTCCATGGAGATCAATGGGCATGCAGAAATCCCCATGCAGCCTGTGGAGGAGACTCATGCTGGAGTAGGTGAATGCCTGAAAGGAGGCTGTGAATCCATGGAAAACCTGTGCTGCAGCAGGTTCCACGAAGGGACCTGCAGACCTGTGGAGAGAGGAGCCCCTGTTAGAGCAGGCTTCCTGGTAGGGTTTGTGACCCTGTGGGGGACCCACACTGGAGCAGTTCATGGAGGACTGTCTACCATGGGAGCAAACTTTCCTGTCTGACCTGTCTGACCATTGAAGAGGCAGCCTGGCAGTCATTTCCACCACCAGACACTTTAACTGGTGGGACTGAAGCTCCTTAGCAGGCAGCTCCAGTGAGTCAATGGGTGCCCCATTTGACTCCCTACACACCTCCAAAGATGAACCCCAAACAAAGGACACCCTGGGCTTTCATACTGTTACAGTCTAAGTCTGTAACAGCCTGGGGTCTTCCTCTGACTCATCAGATCCTGTTGTGTCTCTGAGTGGTTGGTCACATGGCTGGCCTTAAAGGTTCCATTCGGCACTAGCTCACAGCCTCTTGCTTGCAGCTCCCACCATTTCCCTGCCACCCAGAGCACAACCTGAAGCTTGCACTGAAGATTGCACTCCAGGGTACCTGCATTCCTCAACATCCCATACCAGAGCAGGAGAACAGTGAAAAGAGTC
>JAWWLZ010000001.1:39159475-39172173 GCA_035041345.1 Poliocrania exsul | reverse complement strand
ATTTGACTCCCTACACACCTCCAAAGATGAACCCCAAACAAAGGACACCCTGGGCTTTCATACTGTTACAGTCTAAGCCTGTAACAGCCTGGGGTCTTCCTCTGAGTCATCAGATCCTGTTGTGTCTCTGAGTGGTTGGTCACCTGGCTGGCCTTAAAGGTTCCATGCCCTTTGCTGTGCAAAGGGTCGGCACTAGCTCATGGCCTCTTGCTTGCAGCTCCCACCATTTCCCTGCCACCCAGAGCACAACCTGAAGCCTGCACTGAAGATTGCACTCCAGGGTACCTGCATTCCTCAACATCCCATACCAGAGCAGGAGAACAGTGAAAAGAGTCCTCCCCCTAAAGAGGAAAGAGTAGCAGAAGCAACATGTGATGAACTGACTGTAGCCCCCATTCCCAGCCCCAAGGAAAAGCATTTCACTAAAACATTGGCTTAATAGCAGGCTACTAGGAAAACACCAGCCCACAACTTAAATGAAATACAGAAAATAGGTGTTTAAGTTACCCACATGAATAGAAGAGTAAAGGAAGAGAGATGAAGTGAAGAAAGAATAAAGATATAATTACCATGAAGAGGTCACATGTCGACAGCTTCAAGGAGAGTAGGCCGAGGAAAAATGGAGACCTTTTGTGTGTCTGTTTATAGAGTTTGGCTATGCCAGCCACCCCCTCCAGGAGGGACCTTTGGTTCCCTGACCACTCCCTGTCCCCCTAGCCAAAGTGAGGGGTGTCACAGCCATACAGGGACTACAGGGAACATGGGGTGGGTGGGCTACCAGGTGAAAGCTCAGCCACATGACATGACTTCCCTGCCATGTGCCCTCGGCGGTGTCGGCTGCAGATCGAGGCCTAGCCCTTCCCCCTACACACACACTCACCGAGAAGATGGTTGATTTGACCCATCAATCAGTGAGATATAAATCTGATCTCTGACAACCACTGTGCTTTGATTGGTAATAAATTAATTTGTAATAAATTAAACTAATTTCCCCAAGTGGAGTCTGTTTTGCCTGTGACAGTAACTTGTGAGTGATCTCTCTCTGTCCTTATCTCAACCCACAAGCCTTTCATTACATTTTCTCTCCCCTGTCCAGCTGAGGAGAGGCATGATAGAGCAGCTTTGGTTGGCACTACAGTGCATTATAGAATTCCAGATCTCGATGATAAAGGAGAGTTACTTTTATTGTGAGTATTTTGTCATCTCTAACACCAAATGACTCAAGTGACAAGGCTTCAACTGCACCCTTTGGGACACAATTCCACAGTCCAATACATCTGTCAGGATATTTGCACAAAGATTCAGTGATAAAAATTACTCTTGCAATTCCATCCCATTACTCCTAGTTACCACCCTGTCTACTGCACTACAGAATATCTCTCACCTGCCTCATGTCAATGTTGTGGTATGTCAACCTGTCTCCTCTGCCAAGCCAAACTCATTTACCTACTTATATCTCTCTTCATAAGTCAATCCCTCCTGACTACCTGGATCATTGTTGCTCTTCTCTGAACTGTCTTCAATTTATCAGCCTTCTTTCAAAGCAGTGATGCTTAGAAATGAATGAAACAAAGACCAAAATCTTCTGCTCCACCCATCCCACTGACCTAAATAGCAGTGACTACAATGTGCTGGACAGTTGAGGCAGAAAAAAACCCAAATAAATTAGAGAAAAAAAATATTAATACTGAGTTGGCTGGAAAAAATGTACTGACATTTTGTTTCATTGGAACATATTAGTTCAGTCCTTGTACATAGAGGAAGCAATTGCATTTCCCCAAATTTTTCATAAAACTGTTTGGTTTTGTGCCCGATCTCTAACATGGTCTTTACTTATCCAGCCTGTAAACTAAGAAGACCCTGAAAATCCCCATCATGGGCAAATTTTAAATTTGTGGGTTTTTTTCTAACTGAAATTCAATCAGAGTTGGAAATCCATGCGAAAAATGGTTTTTCATTCCTCATGTCTCAGAACAGTAAGCTTATAAAATAAACACACAAAGGTAAAAACACAGTTTGGTCTTTATCTAGCAAAGACTTTAAATAACACTAATCAAATACAAGTTGAATATATATAAAGACTCTTCTGGATCCATGTTTCTGAATGAACTTACCTCAGACCTGATCCATTTGAGAATTAGTCACCAACATGAAAGTCCCTTGTTGACTTTTCCATCATAACAACCAATTCCTATTCTTGCAACATGTAGTATGTGGCACCTTCTTAGAGTGGCAGCTCCCAATTTTCCATCTGAACTGGGTGAGCAGAAATACTGAAGAGCAACATAAAAAAGCCTAGACACCACCAATGCTGTAAGGAAAAAGCACACTTTAATAATCTGCAGCAATTGTTGGAGTGCATTCATGTAACCACAGACTAAGGAAAATCAGCTGAGGCACTTTATTTTTTATGAGATTCTAACAATTCATATGAGCTTTTAGTGGAGAGAAAAGATTGCAGGAGGAAACAAGTGAAGACATGCTAGGACACTGGACTCCACACATGTGACAAGAAAGCTGGAGACAGAAATACAACTTTGCCAACATTTTTATGAATAAAGAGCAAAGCTAGGAGTCTTGTGAAATTCTTGTCCAGTGATAACATTTAAACTAGGATTATTTTCTCCTTGTCAAGTATAAATTGCAGTTTTCACTTCATCAGCACATCACTGTCACTATTTGTGTTGCACCAAGAATAAAAGCTTGTTTAATTGTACAATAAATAGTAAAATACAACCTATATTCTGCATGGAAATTCCTGAGTTAAATTAGGCATTATATTTGGCATTTTCAAAATACTTATACAAAACCATAAAAATAAACACATGAAAACTGAAGAACCCAAAAAGGAAAGATATATTGTCTTGATTTAGGAAATGGTTAAAAAATCCAAAACAAAAACAACAAAAACCCCCACTCTTTTTATTAAGCTAAAAGTTTTCAAGTCTGATTTCACTGTGTTTGAGCAGAAAACAATCTTCCCCTGGCAGCTGGCTGTAGACG
Organism: Poliocrania exsul; assembly: GCA_035041345.1. NCBI lineage: Eukaryota > Metazoa > Chordata > Aves > Passeriformes > Thamnophilidae > Poliocrania > Poliocrania exsul. The sequence continues at coordinate 39,169,170 of JAWWLZ010000001.1, read as the reverse complement.
AGGTAACATATAGTAGGTTTCTTCCAGCTCTTATCTCTGATTCATCTATCTTTCAGGCATGTCACGAGCTTTTCATCATCATTTCTGAATTATCCAGTGATCAGCATTAGTTCCAAACAACCTCACATGATCCCCAGTACTTTTCTGTACAGGCTGGATTTCTGCTTCACGTCACTGGCTGTCTTTATTGATTGAGGAAAACAGACACGGCACCAGCACCTGTCCCTCTCCAGTCAGAATCACCAATGAAGCCCTATTAAGACCCTCTGTAACTGGCAGATATCAAAGCATTTTTCCCCATCTCATGACAGATACAGCCCTGAGAAAAGGTGATGCTGCATATTCATTCACCAGAGGTCAGCATGGAAGACACAAACAGAACGTATTTATGTGCATATTGCCTCAACTTTCTAAAGCATTATTTAATCTATTTCCTTCATGACTATGTGCTGTGTTGAATATGCATATGAATAGGTACAAAGCATTTCTGGAGTTTTCTCCTCTAAGAGGTCAGGGTAGTAACCTTGTGTATTCATAAAACAGCAATAACAACCACTACACCTTATTAATGCACTTTCTCATTTAAAAAAAGAGATGGAAGAAAAAGCCAGGCTGCTGTGAAGGAGATGAGAGTGCTAAAATGAGAGTGCTGGACCAGGATTACAGACCCAGTATTACCCCAGGCTTCTGGAGACAGGTGACATATATGCAAATTTCCAAAAGCAGCCTCCAATTTTCGAGCATTGGCAAGAGATTAAAACAGTCTGACTCAGAGATTTGTATAACTCCTGTTAAGGTGACTGGTCCTCCACTCAGAACCCCTGAAAAATGTGTAAAACATATATGGCATCTTGTACACAGGGGAAGAGATTTAAAAAGTATCCAGGCGGGCACAGCTGAAAATTTGTGCCTTCCTTTACTGCATGTTTCTTTTTCCTCAAGTAAAATGCATGACTGTACTTTACAGAAGACATTCCATAAAGTTCACTGATGGTGGAAAACAGCCTTCTATGGTGCAGGACTGTTCACAGAAGTGCAATTTAATTATAGCTTCCTACTTTCAAAAAGGTTTGTTGTCAGCATGCTCCTTTAACTGTCAGGGTTTTCCCACCAGCCAGACTACATCGTCTCATGGAAAGGGAGGTCAGCAGGAATCAGTAAAGCGGCAATATCTTTCTCAATCACTCTCCTTCACAAGACCAGTCTCTGGGGTGTCAAGGTAAACAAGACATGCCTGTTATGAGAAACAGCCTAGTAATATCTGAAAAACCCTTGTGTATGGAAGCACAGCCTGACCCTTTCTAATTTGGTAGACCCTCTTTAAAGAGGTCTAATATAGCAACTGACTTTTCAGAACAGGTGTAACAAAAGGTTTAAGGGATGCTTGCTAGATATGTGGAAGAGTAAACTCTAGGCAAAAAGGAAGTATGAAGGCAAGGTTGTGAGGAGAAAGAAAAACCTAATGTGGAAGATCTGGACAGGATGACTAACAGAAAAGAAGCAGATATTAGTGCTCTAAAAGCATATTGAATTAAAGTCTAAAAGTCACTATTCCAGTTGTGACTCAGCTGTCCTGGATGTCAGACAAACACAAAAAACACCTGTAACCCAGAGAGGGTACATTCTAAGAGATGATAGTGTATTACAAGTGTATTACAAGCAGAAGGAAATGAGGTAGTAGCTGTCATTTTGGTTGCTCAGTTTGCCTTCTTGGGGTGCTTTATTGAGGAACTTGGAACAGTCACTCTTGTACAAATATTTTGTGTGTTTTGTGATGCTGTCAAAGATTTAAAATAAAAAGAATTCTGGTTCTGCTTTAAACTTAATGAGATTTTCCCATTACATCTTTGTTTTTAGTCTCTCTGACAACAAGGAGGTAGAAATCTTAAAAGCAATGCTCGTCATTGTCTCATTTGGGTTTAACAAAACTAAGAATGTAATTAATATTGTGGCAAAACTTTTTCTCAAAATGTTTGAAGATGATGGGATTTATTTGTTTGCAAGTTGCAGTTCCTTGCAGAAGATATTGGCACCCTTTTCCAACAGGCCCAAGTCTTCTGATAGCAAAGAGACTGTCCATTAGCATTCTGAATGGACTTGAGGAGACTGACATTACAGTATTGGAGGTCACCCCGATGGTCACTTCAAACAATAATAAGAGACATTGGAGGTGATGGAGTTGAAGAAGCTGACAAAACAGAATATAATCAAGAAAATCAATGAAATCAAGACTACAGTAATGATCAGGGGTGTTAAAGTACCTGATAGGTCACAGGCCATGAAACTGGACTATGATCTTTGACGCAGGCAGGAAGAAGTCATTAGAAATGTCAGCAATGTCACAGAAATGTCAGAAATGTCACAGTTAGTTGTGTGAAGAGATTACTCAATGAAAGTGGAAAAGAGAAAATTCACATGACAGAAATAGGTAGTATATTCAAGTTGTCTGGAGGTGAGTGAAGAAGAAAATGGTGAACTGTTTCAGTACAAACCAAGGATCAGTGTTCCAAGGTAGACAAAAATTAAATGGGAGCACAGCCATAGAAGTAATAAACTTAAAATATGTCAAATGAAAGGATTTTGATAAAGAAAGGCACACAGAGCAGCCCCTTAGATTGTAGGGGGTAGATGTCTTGTCCTGAAGTAAACTTTCTATAGGCTCAAGCATGTTGGTGCACAGAAAACAAAATAACATATATAGTCTGTGATTTATATAAAATATTAGTACCTAGGGAACTCTAACACAATTCAAATCACTGCATTATAAGTTTGTATATGCAGCAGTGAAACTGTTCATATCTATCCTAAACTTTTTATTAACCCAAGCTGAAAATAAACAAATTAGAAACCACTGCCTTTCAGGCCCAACTCTAAATACTAGAAAGATTTCCTGTAGTCATTATTCACAGTTGCCATTTGATCTGATCATGAGAATTACAATGTACTAATAGAAAGAAGGCAACATTGAGAGCAGAAGAGGAAGTAAATGAAGGACATCCTTCACTGGGATGGAATGGGAAGTACATCCCATTCACTGGGAAAATGAATTAGTGGTTAGAATCTCTTGAGTCTGCTGCTGCACAAGTAGCCAACTCTCACTCAGTTTCACTTAAGCAAAATAGTATTTGCACAGAGAACACAGATCCAGAGTCTGGTATGTATCTCTTTTCCTGTCATAAGACTTTTTATGCCCCTTTCAGATTAAACTATAATCCATTAGAAAAAGTACACTTAGAAAGACACTGTTTGAAAATTATTTTAGAGAAAATTCTATATTGCAGCACCACAAAATGCAGCATTTCTTTCATTCACAGTAAAAAATATAGGAAATAAATAGTATATATATGTGTTCCTTGGTATCATTATTTTGAATAGGCTGTTCTTAAGCAGGAAAAGTTATTTTAGAGCTCAGCTTTCTCAGAAAGAAATCTTATTTTGACAGCACACAGAATAGCTGGCACTGATTTAGAAAATCATACCATAAAAGCAAGGAGCACTTTTAACCTGATTATAGCAGTGTGTGTTCTAGATTAGACTTATCTTTAACAACAATTTATGTAAAAATGTTTTTTGTCTTACTGCAATATAGAATTTATGGGATCTTACAATAGAGATGGTTGCTACCCCAAAAATTATATAGTCCATGTAAAAGGCAACAGAAAACTCATAGCTTTAAATAGATAGGTAGAAATACACAGATGTTGTGAGAATATACAGTAAGCACGATGGAAAGAAACACTAGAAAAACATCTTTACAGCACAGGAAAGATAATTTGTGTGGAGGATTATGATGCAGAGGAACAAAATGCTCTGTAGTTCTTTCCAGGTAGTTTCTCCAACATACAAATGAGAACATAGAAAATAGTCACAAAATATTGTTTAACTTTAATTAATGAATCAAAATTCTATAGCTCAGGGACAGCAGACACCAGCCAGAATCAGAAGTCAAAAATTTATTATCAAAAAAAAAAAAAGCAAAGACAGGCCGTAAATGTTCTTTATGTTAGAGATGGCAAGAGTACTTCCAAGTGAACAACCATCAGGGAAACAGAAAGAGACATGATAGGGAATGCTTCAAGACACAGACCAAAAAAGTAACTTTTATGGGAGCAGAATGCAACATCAACATGGCTGAGGCAAGGTCATAGCTTTCAGCCAACTAAAACATCCCACTAATTAATGCACAAGAGCCTGGAAGACAGTTTCAATCATGTGCTTAAAGGCCATGGGGGAAAAAATCTGAAAGATGTTGCCATATCCCAGCTGGAACAACTTAGACATTCAAGTTGAAGCTAATGCCCAAGTTACACACCTGACTGATAGGTAGTGTGATGATGTAGTCCTGAGATGTCAAAACAACAGATGGAGCAGAAGAGCTCTGGGACAAAATTAAAAGCTCTCTTTTGACCACACAAAACTTGCAGTTACATAACATAAGGAGTGTCAAAAAGATAGGTTGGTCTGCTAGCTCTGACATTCTGGTTATGCCCCACATAGGTGGACCATACTACACAGAGACCGTTGGTGCTGCCAGATGCCCAGAACACAAATTGCACAAGAGAAAAACCTGACATTTATAGCAGGGTATTTGTTAAAGAAGATGGCAGAACCATACAACTGAAGTTAGATATGTTTTAGATTTTTGCCGTTAATTAAACTCATTTAATGCTGAAGCACGTTTAAAAGTTCTCCCATGGACAGAGGACATAAATTTTGGTATCTTTCAACATGGGGGTATGGGGTAAAATACTAAGGTTCAAAAGAAGTATCAAATAAAATAGCAATAAAGTGACACAGAAGTATCTCCTTGGTAACAAACTCAAATCAAATTGTTATAACCTATATAAATATAGCAAACAGTAAAGCTCTTAGCCAACGCAGGCTGCAAAGCATATTTTCTTGCTATCTGAATCTTGAACTCTGATCAGGAGCTGACAGAGCAGAAGTTGACATTTAAGGCCCTAACATTTTCTTCTCCTCCTGCCTTTTTTTTTTTTCTCTTGGCTGTTGATTTTGTTTATATTCTAAAATGAAACTGTTACCTTCCTCAAATTGGCATTTTGCTTGAAGTTTTCTTCTGAAATAAATGTTGGCTGACTGAGAATTATACTGCACATTGCTGTGCACTTTTGTTAACCTCCAGGCCTGTTACTTTCGTACTACTTTGGATATTTCTGAATTTTTTATGAGTCAAACTACATAAATTTCAAATGTCTCTTTAAGGTATTTAGACACTTTTCTCATTATTGATGATGAGTTAAAATCATTTTTGGAGGGTGCACTATATGGTTTATCTATATCATTTACCCTGGATGTGAGTTAGGTACATTCATGGTTTTGTAGGCAATAAGACAGCTGTACTAGACATTTGCCAATCATCACTATGTCCTTTTTTTATTATTATTTTTGTCCTTTTTTTTTTCTTTTTTTTTTTTTTTAAACTGGTGTGCTAAAGGCTGTGAGGATTTAACACTCCTCCTACTCAGTGAAATTGACCACTACATCTAGGGAAGACCAGTTACCAGAATATTATAGAAAGCTTACATCATCAAGTGAGTTTGGTTGCTTCTCTTGATTATTTGTCCTTATGTCATGATTTGGGATATGTCCTGCATTTTTTTCCAATATACAATAACAATTAACCAAGCTATTCTTTTACCCCACCCCTCCAAAAGAAATTCCTCAGAAGGTAAAAACCAAACTGTTACAAAGATTACATTTATGGTCAAAATGAGGAGGAAATGCAGAGAACTCTTGCTGACAGCAGGAATTTCAAAAAGGATTACCTACAGCTCAGATGAGTGCCTTAATCTCCAAGCTCTAAAGGCAGATCTTCTCACATTCTCTGTCGGGAGCACTCTCAATTTGCATAAACAGTTCAGTAACTAACAGGACAGCAGGAAAAAATTAGGCAGTGCAGAAACACTCACCAGAGTCTAATCACCAAATTCATTTACTTCCTTTTTTCATTACTACATTTTAAGGCTTTCATTTCATTGCAGAAAAAATGTATTTCATGAAATATCTTAATTTTTGAGCACTTGTGACTAGACTAACATCATTCTTCAAGCTTTTTAACTCCATGTAAAGTCACAAATAAAGAAGTATGGACCATAATCAGAAGCATAATAAAATACTTAAACCAAAGTTGGACTTGTGTCACTCTGAAGAGAAAGAAACACAAAGTAACCTGTACACAAATGTTTTTTCGAAATTATCATATATGGGATGCTAAGTCTAGAATGTTTCTGAGAACAAAAGAGAATAAAGAGTACCCTGGTACTCCCATTTATTCTTGCTGAAGGGAGGGAAATCAGAGTTGCCAAATAACCAAGGCTGGAATTTCTGTGGCTTGCAAAGGAGGCAGCAGTAGGGCATAGAATCTTAAATGTCTCCTTCCAAATTGGTACAGAAAAGTATTCATTCCATTCTTGACAGTCACAATGTAGCTATGGCAGCATTTAAATAAAGCATGTACAATCCAAATCCCAAGCATTTAGAAATGCACATTCACATTAAGGTCAGTGAAGAGAGAGCATTTGCACACAGTTCTTAGAACCTAAGATGAGAGGTCCATTGTGAAGGTACCTTCCCCTCCCCAATGACTACAGAAAGATCTGAGGGTTCTTGATTAAACTGAAGACTTTAACGCAGGTACTTGTACAACGTGCTTACATTCAGATAAGATAAGCCCTTAAAATAATTAATTAAATTAATAAATTAAGAAATAATATTTCAACCATTAAAAAAAATTAAAACCGGAAGTATATTTTGCCCAAAGATCATACATAAAATGAATTGAGAGACCACACTGTTTTGGTTAAGATTTGATTCTGTTTCTGAAGACCTAAACAGAAAAATCTTCAAATTACTCCAGTAGATACAGGATTGTGCCTCTAATGAGCCATACCTAGATTAACAAAGCATGCAAAGGCAATTAATAATAATTTACACCTCTAGAAACTACAGACCTTGAGAGAAGCAAAAAGAAAAAGAGCATTGTTTCCAGAAAGACTGCATGATTGGACTTGCTCTGGCAAATCCAGTTTTGTACGACTTTCCTTACAACCTGTATAAAGCTTATAGTTAAGTCAACAGACTTCATATCTAGTGAAAATGCTTGTGTTTAAACCCCATAATCCTAACTGAACTAATTGATTATCTTTACCAAGGCAAAGCAAGAAAACTGCAAAGCTGTAAAGCCAAAGAAAAGATGGGTCAGCATGAGTCACTGTTATTTGCATAATCAATTTTTCCAGTACTAGCAAGTTTCTCTGAATTTTTAGAAAATAACAGTAGTCTACCAAGCTGTCTTTCATATTTACATGGCTCAGAGTTGCATTAAGGTGTTGTTTTTCCTTGTGTTACTTTTCTTTTATTTTTTCCTCTTATATGAAATGTGGCTAAGGGAACAAAATATAAAGACAGAAAGCTCACCATCTGAAATTTTAGAGTTGTAAGCAGAAATCACTGATAAAGGTCAATTAAACCAAATACTGTCATTTCTATTTCTCAGCAAGATTAGACATGCTCTCTCACTGACACATACTCCCAAAAAAGACTGCAATGCAGCTGTACTTCTGTAAATGTAATTGGCTACATTATTTTATACTTATCATCCAGTGGATCACTAACCAAAAGAGCTGTAATAAAAAAAAACAAACCCAACAACAAAAAGCCCCACCTGCTTCAAATGCAGTAAATCATAATTCAGTTTATGTGTATTGACTATCTTAATTTTCACTCATTTAGAAGTTTTCCCTTTTGTAGACACACGGAGGAATTTCAGTAACTAAATTTTCAGGAACCATTGTGAGTAGGTGATGGAAAAGCACGTGGCTTACCATTTTGGTCACTAAACCAGAACAGAACCCTTTCTTCCAAGAGGTATATTTTAATACTGATGATTTGGATTTCATAGTAAAAATTAATTTCTGGACACATCATTGAAGGGAACTGCCTTAATTGTTTTGTTTTGTTTTATTTTTCTTTTGAATTGATTTCTTTTTCTGAAAGCAGGGCTTCTGCTGCACAGGAGTGGGCAAGATCATGGCCACTATCCTGTCCCCTGAATCATGTCCTGAGCAATATATATTTCAGATCTGAAACATCTATATCTAGTCCAACTTAATCATCAAGCCTACAGTCCCCATCAATGGAAAGAAAGAGGAATATCTAAGAGGTAATTCTCAAGGTTGCTCTATACAATCATTGTAGGTGTTGGGAATTATTCTCTAGACATAGCTGACACACACAATTTACTGTGGAAGAAGTACAGACATCTCAGACAAAATATTTTGGGTTTAGATATCTTAAGTTAGGTAATGATGAATCCCACCATGAAATTTTAAACTGCTAAAAGTTTTTTTATTAAAAAACCAAGTATTATGAGGAGAAATATGTTGAAGATAGTGAGTCAGATCCTACAATATAGAAATACACAGACTATAACCATCCCAGAACTTTGGAAGCTGATAAGGATCCCAGCCCAAGTGTAGAGCTGACTTGCAGTTTAAGAATCTGGAGGAACTCTCATTTGAAGTCATTTCTTGAATTCACACTTCTTCATAGTTCACATGAGTCCTTTGAGTTTGCACAGATACCAATATGTAGGGCAACAGTTATACTGTAATGTCTGACTTAAAGCCATGTTTACTGTTCAAATTTGAGGCCATGGTAAAGTTGTATACCCAACTCATAAAGCAAGTACATGTTCAAAACTTCATAAATATTATAATGCAATCTAAATAGTCTACATTGAAAAAAAATACCCCAAATGTGTTTGTGTTTCCATTTTCTTTGCAAAGTTTTGTTTGGTTTTCAGGGTTCACAAATCATTAAACTGCATTCCTATATTTCTCAGAGTTTAAAGGAAATGCATTAGCTTTAGTAAAATAAAGTTTGTTTCAGCGGTCACCATCAGAAAATAAAACTAGTAACTAGCCTTTGGGACATAATTATCACATCAATAATTGGTTTAGATACAAAAGACTCTATCAAGCACTAGAAACAAGTTCCGTGGCATTTCCCCGTCATAAAACACTTTCAGAGACAGTAAATCACTTCTCAGCCTTTAAATGTTAACTCCCATCAGTACCATGAGCTAAGCAGCAGGACTGACATACATAAACCTTCTTGCATTTCCTTCTGGGATGGAAAATAATTGTACTAGGAAAAAACACATCAGAAGAAAGGCAAAATATTCCGAAGCGATCAATTTTTTGTAACCTTTCTTTCCCCCTGAAACAGAAGGGGAAAGTACAAACAGGTACTTTCTGCCATGTGGGTGTTTTGATAAGAAAAGGCTGTTATCTCAAAGATAGCATGTATAAAGTATAAAGGGGTTTCCAAGGAAACTATTTTTCAAATAGTTCTCTTGCCAGAGATTCATTGTTTTTGTTGGCATCCATCTTTCGCCCACACACCCACTTCCTTTAACAGGAGGATAAAATCCAAATGTTTCCAGATTCTGGGTATTGGCTTTGGCTATCATACCGTCTTTAATGATTGACTGCTCACAACAATGTACAGAAAATTGAATATCTGCTCCAAATCCTTTCTTAGTGAATATAACAGTGAATATAACTCAACTATCCTGATGCAAACGTTTGATATCTAAACATAAGTAGCACTTTAAGTATCCAAGGAAAGCGCACCTCTAGACTGGGCACCAAATCATTTGGAAATGCAAAAAA
>JAWWLZ010000001.1:39144111-39159375 GCA_035041345.1 Poliocrania exsul | reverse complement strand
GAACTGAGCTCTAAAAGTCAGAGGCATTTGTCTTCAGTTTCTATACAGACGTTTATGTCAAATAATCTTTCTGAATGCTGTCAAGACCATACCATTGCAATCACATGAAGAAGTCCAACTTCCAACTCAGTAAGCAATGACTCAGACTTATATCCTGCAGGACCTGGGTGAAATAATTCCATTCCATAGTTAAAAAAGGTCCTGTAACCTTGTAAGTAAAACACTTAAGCACAAGCTTAACCTCATGGGTTGACTTTCACACAGCTTTCAGTAGTGTAACATTTGACTGAAACGAAGCAGATGGTTCTGAGTTTTGCTTGATGGAGGCTGAGATGCTCAGAAAGATGCTGGTGAAGTGTTTCATGACTCTCCTCAATTCATTTTTTGCTTCAATGCTGATGTAGGAAACATAGTTTCTTTAACCAAGTGTTTCCCTCTTTTCCACCTTTAGACTCCATCAGCATCCTTTCAACCAAAAGTGCACTGCTTTGCAAAATTAAAGGGAAAAGTTAAATTGTTTTGTCAGTAAAATTCTTAACATTTTTTAAAAATATGAAATTGAGCACAACCAAATTATTTTATTTCTATGCCACACTCCTATCAGTAGATTTGCACAGGAGAGTGATAGATTGTATCTTCCTGAATGGCCATTATTTATAATTTGAACAATTTTATTCGTGAATTAAAAATGAAAAATTACTTCATCTATTCATTGATGACACGGTGCCGTGTTATCAAGAGGTGTCCACTGAAAAGTTGGGAACTTGCTGCTTAGAGATTGATGAGAGAACTCTAATTACAGATGTTGTTGAATATATTATCACCACTGTAATATTTTATTCACAAATGGAAAGACATATAGATTTGGGGAATAGATAAATAAAGACAGTAGCAACAAGCTCACAGTCAAGCACCCACACAGCTACTCAGACACTCCCCGCAATGGAAAGATAATTTAACACTTGCTATTGCAGGCAAAGCAGATTCAGCTTTGGAAATTTTACTTAATTTATTCACAATTAATCTAAATAAGTGGGTACTAATTTGGGTATTGTTAAACAGCAACAACAAAAAAGAAACATTTAGACACTTAGGAAACTCCTTTCCTCCTTTGAGGCAACAGGGAGTGTGAGAGGTCCTTTCTTCTCACGCAGTTTCCACACACCAACATGGATCTTTGATGAGCTGTAGTACAATCAAGGGAATATCTGCTTCATTATGAGTTTATCTGTGGGGTCCCTTTGTGGAGTGGTCTTTGTTCTGTCACAAAAAGCATCTTTCTCATCCTCTCAGCTTGGTGTTCCCTCTCATTCTTTTTTTTTTTTTTTGCCCTTCTTCCTCTGCCTGTAGGGTGTGTTCTGCTCTCTGACAAATACATTTGCACAGAGGGGCCTTCAGCTTTGTTGACAGGCTCAGCTGTGTCCTGCAGTCCCTTGCAGAGCCAGCTGGAACTCTGAGTGTCTGGTATGAGGCAGCCTCACACCTTTTCCCATAGAGACAACCTCTGCAGCTCCTCAAATCCTTGACACATCAACCCAATTCAACATAATTTCTAGGTTTATTTGGCAAAGCTAACAAAAGTCTCAACTCCAGAGGACTCAAAAGAACTTATATGTGTGTATGTGTTTGTGTATATCCCTCTGGCCCCAAGTGTTTCCAAAATCCTAGCTCAGGGCTATGAGGGTCCATCTCTTTCCTGACTTCCCATCAGGTAAGTCCCTGGCAGACATATGTTACAATTACACTATTGTTTCTGTGCAAATGAAATTCAGATATGAACCCCTAGCACCCTCCTAGAGATACACAGTTTGGATGACAAGGATCACATTCCAGCCATGCATTTCATATAGGCATATTTCATGCAGCCTGGAGAACAGGCTCAGACTCACTTTTTTTGACATTTTCCAAAATCTGCATCTGAGAACTGTAGTCATCTCACTGCTGTTGAGATCTGTGTTATAAGAACTATGGTCTTCTTAGTCTGGCAGCTCTTCTGTTCTCAAAGAACACAAGTGAGAGACCAACCATGACAAGCCAAAGCTCTGAGTTCAAGTGGAAAGGAAAACAAATGTTGCAGATTCTCAACAGCAGGCGGGGGGGTGAGAGTGGCTGTGGGGTGGAACAGTTCCTTGACTTGACTTTTCTACAAGAACTTCTACAAAGCCCCAGCAACTTTCCCGTAGCTATATGCAGGTGCTGAAGGCTGTCCATGCAGATAGCCCAATTCTAGATCTGTGTATCTGCTTGTGTAAGAATTCACTTTTTTGAACAGCCCATCTCAGTGTCATCTAAAGAGGTAAAAAGTATAGCTGGATAAAGTCTGCTATCTAAGCTGGAGGGAATACTGTGTGAAGTTCCCACATTTTGAACTTCAGGGAAACAGAATGAAAGTTGATTTCAATGTCATTATGGATAAACAGAGGATATTACGAAAGAAATCTGCTTTTAATCAGTCTATTGTAATGAGTTGGAAGTATTTTTAAATTACCCCATAATTAATATGTTATTTGCTTAATGAGGTATTTCCTTATGAGTTGCTAATGACTATTGCCAGGAAGACATCTAAAATGCAGACTCATCTTGATGTCGCAGTATTTCTAAATATTCTTACCTAATGAAAAGAGGCAGCCCGCCTCTTGTATCTCTAACCCCCAAATGAACTATGCATTTAAGTTCCTCTTGGTGTTGTTGTTTTATTTAAATTAACACTTGTAAAAAAAAAAAAGCCAAGAATTTTGTAACATTGTTTTCTAAATTCTTGGTAGCATTTTGAAAAGGAAAATGTAAAGATCAGATCTGTGCTCATTTATCATGTGCTGACAATTACTACCAAAATACTTTTGCAAAATTTTATATTCAGATAAGCCCTTCCTATGATCTGAGAACATCACTGAGACAGAAGTAGATGTGAAACAAAAGAACTGGTTACAGAATTACTCTGCCCTTTATGTCTTTTTGAGTTTCTCTGATAATACTCATGTTGACTTTGGGCAGCTGCTATCACTGCTTGGGGATTTTGGCTCATTGTTAATTTTTAAAAACAATTTTTTTTTTTTAAACTAAGTAGCTGTTTCTGCAGGTTCAGCTTTCAGATCAGCAGGCTGAGCTGTAACAGGCTTTGTGTTGTACCAGGCACTACCAGCTGAGCTTTGAAATGAATTCTTCTTTTTGACTTGCTTTTTCTTTGGCCATACTATTTTCCTGTTGATTTAGTATCTTTGACAGGCTTTTTAGTGAAAGTCACAGTTATTCACATAAAAATCCTAACTGGAAAAGCTCCCCTCAGTTTCAGAAAAAAAGCACTTCCCTTGGCAGTTCACTTTTTGCTTCTCCACTGAGAAGACATCAAACTAGGCTGTGCCTGAGACTGCTAGCTGTGCATGTGCACATCTTGGAAAACAGAAGTACTACAGAAGAGTAGCATGAAAAAATATGTGGGGATAAGCTGTTTCCCTTTAAGAGGATGTATGTATTTTTTTGTTTCTTTTACTTCTTCCTTAGTTTTTCATAATCACTGAGACAAAAGGTTTGCTGCCCTGAAGAAAATTACTAGAAGCTGACAGAGAAACTTTTTGTGCTGTCATCAGCTGTGGTTCTGCACAAAACTTGAATGGAATACTCAATCCTTACTAGCTTTTTTTTCCCCCTAAACTATGTTATTGTTCATAGTGAGATGTGTCACTTTTCACGAAGTCCGTGTCTTTGAAGGATCTAAACATTACGAAATCAGTGGTGGTCTTCTTTATTCTAGGTAAATAGACTGTACATCCAGATAAGGAATAGCATTTCAGCCATTCTGCAGTGCCTTGCCTATACCATCCTTCCGGGTAATAGAAGCACAAGGAAAACCAATGGTGCATAAACAGCAGACAAGACACAACAAAGACAATCAAATCCTCCCCAAAGAAGTGGTGCATGTATCAGCTACTCCTTGTCTCCAAAGCCAGTGCAGCCTCCTCCACACTGTACAGTTGTGTGGGGTTCAGTACTCCAGTCCCAGCAGCAGGCACATGATAACACCCATGACTCTCCCTAAAGGCAGGATTGGCTGGGTAATCCAACAGAGTAGAGCTGACATACTCCTGGATACCTACTCTTTGTACCCCCAAATTGCCTCCAGGAAACAGTATAAAAATGCATAGTCATACCACATCCTCCTTAGGGAGACCCATCTCAGACTGCTGACACCCAGCTAGTTAAAACAAAAAAATATGCCTTTCTTTTAAATGAGGCTTTCTTTTTGTGAAAGCTGGATTCTTTGTGTGCTGTTCAAAAACCACAGATCACTCTTCTTTCAACAGTCAAAAGCCTCCTCTCCCTCCGAAACTGTTGCAGCTGCATTGACAATTTGGGGGTTTATTGCAAGGTGTGTAACAAACAAAAATGAAACTGATGTATGTTATTTCTGAGGATGCCAATCCCATTTCCAGTAATTATTGATAGTTGTTACAGCAGCTAGCCATGGACCATGTCTATGGAAATACATACCAGTGTTGGTGATATTAAACAGGATATTATTCACATTCCTCTGTATTTGGGACAAAAAAAAATTAAAAGGGGGAAAAAATGAAGAAGAAAAAAACAACAACCAAACAATACAACAAACCAACCACGAAACAAACCTTGAGAATATTATCAAAGCAACATAAAGCTTCCATAAACAGGAGAATATGATTCAACCATTTAAAGTATAGCAATGAGTGTGGGTTTGCTCTAATACATTGTATTAAGACTCAGTGTATTTTATCTGTTTTCAGATGCAAACATTTTGGAAGTGTTTGGGGTGACTGGTTTAAAATGTGAAACAGTTATCTCTGTATTTCATGTCTACAATATATCACTTTATATTTTGTGAAAGTTGCTTCAGTTACTTTAGTTCTAACCTCATAAAAGAATCAAAGAAACATGAAAAAATTTCCACCTGAATCCAATGGTACTCCAGCTAAATAAAAATGGGGGATGTTTTATTGCATTATGGAGAAAAGATTGGGGGGAAGGGGGTTGAGTTATGAGTTCTCTGAAATGTCCATAAAAAATTCCTCTTGCCCACTACTAAAATATACCCAGCCTCAAATAATATGGATACAACAGACAGTGCAAGGACACAGGAGATAGCTACCAGATATATATAAGCATGCAGTAGCAGTCAAAAGGAACTCGCAGAGCAGTTGCATCTGACAACTGGCTGGCGCTCTATTTATAACATATAGAAGATTTGGGATGAGCAAAGGGACTCAAACTGTAACAGAAAACTGACTTTTTCTGAAGTTTGGAAATTAGCAAGTCACTTAGAAAAAAAGAGCAATCGTGGATACTGATGCATTTCTTTTTTATGGTCAGAACCAAGCACAAGTGACAGACCATGAAAAAGCTGCTCTTACAATACAGTCACACAGATCTGAGACAGCCAGAGGAGAAAGCTGGCAAGAAAGTGTGTATATCTTTTTCTCTTCCCCCATTACAGGGACAGAAAAGTGGAGATAGTTTAGTGGGGATACATACTACTGCATTGCAGCCAAGGAACATAAACAGAAGAATGTCTCTAATGGGGCTAAAAAATAGATAGCTAGGGAAGAATGTAAGAACAGGGTAGCTATAGAATGATAATTTCCCAGAATCCTCTCCCAGCACAGAACAATTTATGTCTTGGGATTTCTCCAGCTTTGTGAGAGAGTAAGCAGAAGGCTGCTTTTGGCAGTGCTGTGCACAGGATGTTGTAGGCAATGTCCTTACTTCCAGAGTGCTCCTCTCTCTATGATAACTCACACTTTGGCTGTCTTCGTGACCTTGCACTCTCCTGCATCCTTTTCTCTGACCCTGAATTCACTTCCACACACAGTGCAGAAA
Source organism: Poliocrania exsul (assembly GCA_035041345.1). NCBI lineage: Eukaryota > Metazoa > Chordata > Aves > Passeriformes > Thamnophilidae > Poliocrania > Poliocrania exsul. Next base: position 39,153,528 of record JAWWLZ010000001.1, on the reverse strand, counting down.
GTCCTGTGCCTCCTTAGTGCCTGAGAACTTGATAAGAATATATGCATTTGTTTAGTCTCAGAGCTTCTGTGGGGGAAGGTATAAAACAGACATAAGGTTGCAGACTTTGCCATATAGCTATCCAAGTATATCGACAGGAGCATGGAGCAGCAGATGCATTCACAGACGGATCCACAAAATGGTGGATGATATACAGAGCTTTCACACCTAGTTATTTTAGGGCCTATTTCAGCCAAAATATCTAAAGTAAGTCAGAAAGGGCCAGTCGGGACAGGGGCTGTGATCCACTGTACTATCAAAATACCAGCTCAGCATTTAAGGCAGCTCTGAAATGCTAGACATAATGGAAAAAGGAACAGAGAACAAAAGAGAAAATGCCATCTAGATAGAACCCACACCTTGATGCTTTTGGTTCCCATGGGTGAAAAACAAACACACAAGCAACATGTTACAACACTGTAAAAGGCTCAAGGGAAAACACCAAGGAAATCCATGGTACAGAATCACTTCCAAGAACAGGCTGGAATCTTCAGCTGGCAAAGAGACATACTGCAGGCAGATACAGCTGAGGTTTTCAAAATCCAGACAGTTTCCAGAAGGGTGGACAAGGATTGGACTTTCACTGTCTTCTCCAGTACAAGAACTAGGGGATGTAAGATTAAGTTAGTCAGAGTTAGATAAAAGTGAATATAAAGGCATTTTTTTCATTCAACATATTAGAACTGATTGCTGGAATTCCTTGCCAATGCATATCATGAGCGCAGAAAAGCTTGAAGCTACATTTGATCTATTGAGTGCTACTCAATCAGACTCAATGCGCTCAAGGAATCCTGGAAGGTGAGCATACCTGGAGTCTGGGAACATATAAGGTGAAGGATGCTTGCATAGTTTCTGTTCTTACACACACACACTTTAAAGACAGGCTTTATTCCAAAGAAGCAAGGCCACTCACATTATTTTATGCTGTGGCGTCTTTGTTTTCCTCCATCAGCAATAGGAAAGAGGAAAGGAGCAAGAAAGATGGGCAGGAAAAAAATCTTCCCTTCCCAGGAATTCTGCTACAGGAAATGGTAACAGGAAGACTGTGGAGGAAGATAATATCACATATGTGCTTCACCATTTGGCATATGGTAAAAGGCCAAGTCATAGAAAAAGGAGTCTTCAGAAGCTGAATTGTCAAGAGCACATCCGCATCCAGGTGCTCAGGTGTGCAGAATCCTTCCTCTTCAAGCTTGCTTTTGAAGGGGGCCATTTTGTCCCGGAGGAAATACAGTTCTTTGACTGGGAAGAAAGAGGCTTACTTTCATGAGCAACACCTTGGTATGTTAAATCTCAGCCCTAGCAACCCAGACATGCTGAAAGTACATCAGTACATGGGGAGGCTGCCTCCCTACTGCCAACAGGAGACAGCTGCATGGCTGCCCCAGTGCAGCCTGGATGCCTTCCATCTTTACAGAAAGGGAGCAGAAGAGTCATATGCTATGGCCAACACTGCTGACACCTTCTCAAAGATAACGTCCTAGCAAGAGACCCATTAATGATTTCTTTGCTTAAAATGCAAAGGAAGCTCTTGTGAGCAATGCTGCTTAAGCAGCAGCTTTCATAATTCAGGAATAACTCTTAAAAGAAATGCTGCTGAAGTGTGCACCAGTTACACAGATACATAGTGATGACATCCAAAAATAAAATTAAAATGGGAAACTAAACACAATAGGTGTTCTACCCAGTGATAACAGTGTTCATAAAATCAGAAAGAAAAAAAAAATCCCAGTTTGAAATGGGAGGAAGGAGGGGCTCGAAGCTGCACAGGATTACAGCTGCATCACAGGATAAGGAATTGTACAACTGGAGAGAGAGAGGAGAGCACAGAGCTATCAGCATACCTCCCCCCATGCATGTGTAGTTACCCCTAGTGACCTAATGCCAACATCTAAATGAAGGCTGTTGATCCTTTCTCAGGAGAATCTTTCTGCAGAAACGAGTTTAATAATCAGGATAAAAATCCCACTGGGCTCTCAAAAAATATATTACTATACATATCATGGGAGGCATTGTTAATCTGCCTGACATAAAGACTGTCTTGAATAAGGCTCTTCACTGACTTCATAGAAAACACTGGCATTATTTAAAAGGCCTGTTATGTGTCACAGGGTCTCAGTAGGAAAGTGTCTGAAACAGAATAAGACCCTGTGTCATCACATAGCAAGAAAAGAGACCTTATCAGCAAATCTGAGCAGTGTAACTCAATCAAGAGCAGAGTAAAATGGGAGTGGATTCCCAATTACGTTTTTAACCAGCAAGTACAGAACTAATTATATAAGAAGGTTATTATTTTTAGTAAAGAACCATCCCTAGAAATAATTTTCCTTATCTACCTATTTGTAAGATATGAAATTACCTCCTAGCTATAATACTTATTGTGTAATGACATATTATCCTAACTACTTACCTCTTCTCCGACTGCCTGTTTAAAAAAGTTTCCAATTGCAGTCAGCAAAGAAAAGAAAAATGTATTTGAGTTCCTTAATGTTCCTATGTAATGTATAAAAGCAACTGAAATAAGGCTTAAAGTAAACTTCATTTTGTTTTTTTTCCCTTGGAAAATATCAAGTCAGATATTGGCCATTGATTGAAAGGGGGGGCTGTTTTTGCTGTCAGTGGCTACTTATATGACTTTTTTTAGTTTATCTCTTATTTTTTTACATGCTTTGAAGATTAAGTACAGGATAATTTTCTTAGCCACAGTTAAAAAGATAGGATTGATGAACATTTGACAAAGAAAGCTTTTCTACCAACTGTTCCAGTCAAACAGATGTTAATCGCCTACATACTCTTTTTATGTCTGATTTTCAATCATTCCAACAGCCTCAAAAAAAAGTAAGTATGAACTCCAAATGCATTTCTAATACAGAAAATCAAAACAGGAAGAATTTGAAGTATAATTTTTAGACATCTCCATTCATCATAAAGAAAATGGATAAAAAAGTCTTTTTTCTGCCTTTTCTTTGTCAACATGAAAGAACACTGTTTTCCTCCAGTTCCGAAGTTTGCTAGGGTCTGCAGTGCAATGGTAGATGCTACTAAGGAGACAGACAAAAATTAAAAGTCTAAGAAGACTCTAAGACACCTTGAAGATTTCACTGTTCCAATGAGGATTAACAAAATAGTCCACCAGCTGAAACATTTCTTCAGTGGAGAGCAACTTTCACCAGTCACTCTTTGGGAGAGCTTCAGATTCTCACTTATTTTTGACATTCTCCATGCCAAGCCTGCACACTTAGGGCTGCTTAAGTCTGCACCATATTGCCTTTTATTCCTCTGCTAATGTGCTCTTTTCAAAGAGTCTCCCCAAAGCTACTTAGTTTACTATAGAGCACCTCTGAAATGGATGCAATTCTACTGCAGAGTCAAAGTCATAAACCAATACTCAAAAAATGTAAAGACAAATAAAAATCTACAATTTTATGTGTTTAAAAGCATTGACTGATGAATGCACAGTCTAGTATATATTACTTGTACCTGCTGTATGAGTCAGTCAGAGATAACTATATTTACTGTCTGTCATAAAACATTAAGAAAATTACAAAGGTGGTTGATAGCATTTTCCCCCCTCCAGAAAAATATTGCATGTTTTTCTGTTTCATTTGGAAGCTCTGATTATCTAAAGCTTTAGTCAAAAAAGGGGAAATAGTCTCAAGCCAGGTCAAATTTTTAAAAATTGTTCAACTACTAATTTAAATATTGGCAAAGTTGAGGAGGTAGCTGAAAGTTAAAAAACAGATGGCTTCAAAATGGAAATAGCTATATAGAGGAGAAAAACACAACATAAAATATGCACCTTTATTTGTATTTTTCAATTTTCTCTGATTCCTAACCCATTACACTCTCATTTGTCTGCCAGCTTCACCCCCAATGTAAGTCTAAAATGAGTACTATGAAATACTGAAACCCTCATTGCAGTCACTGAAAATGACTGAGCTAAGGTGAAAATAGCTTTTCCCTTTCACTGCTGTGGAGAACCAGCAATCACCCTTTTAAGAAAGGGTAGTTATCCAGAGCAATTTACACACTTACACATCCTGCCTTATGCATATGTGTATACATTTGTTGATTTAAATTTCAGAAAGCCCTGTCTCCTTTGAAAACAATTGGAACTGGGGCAAAGGGAAAGAAACTGAGGCTCCAGAGCAGTGACACATGACTGAAATAGATGGAAAATACTTTACTGCCTGTCTGATTGAAAGATTCTTCTTTTGTTCAACCAGAAGCACACTAGAGAAGCAATGAGGGGTTTTTTCAGTGAAGACCTTGATCAATCAGTTAGAAGAAAGGAATATAAAGAACTCTGGTAACAACTCCAAGGAGTGATTCAGAAGCTCTAGAGAAACCTCAGAAGTCCAACACTGTCCTTTCTGATATTCCTAAGGCAAAATATCACCAGGGCAGTCATGGTACACCAGAAAGTGGAGGAAGCAGTGAGCAGAAGTGCAAGGTAAATACAGACTCATGATGTGGGCTACTACCAGACTTTGAGGATTGTCCCACCTGCCCATGTTCAAAATGTGAATACTTGTGTGCCTGCACTTATTTACACTGATTAAACAGCTATTTGCTGCTTTGCATTTTCAGGGGGTTTGTCCCCAGGGATTCTATACAAAGGTACCTAAATGTGCTAGTAGGAATGCCACTTTTTCCAGTTACTTCTTAGACATGTTCAAGAAAGCAAGTCATCCTTAAGGCTTGATGAATACAGAACAAGATTGCCAGGGAGTTTGCCAAGCATTGTCCACTATATGTTTAACCCAAGACAGATAAACCTCTTCTCCAAATACCTTGAGTATAGGATCCCTTGAAGAAAGGGATGGCCTTCTAGCCCCTGAAATGACACTCTGCTCATGATGCAAGGTCATCTGCAGAGGACAAATCTTTACCAACTGTATGGATCAAGGTAATAGTTACCCCATACAGCAGGAAAAGCTTCCAAGAAAAAGCAGGCCCTTTGGCAGCTGCTTATCTGGCTCCGAAATTCAAGCAGTGCACTGTTTCCATAAGCACCACTCTGCCAAGTGCAGCATGATCTGCAAGAAGGCACAGCTATCTATGAGAAATAAGTCTCTTTTATTTCACTCATTCAGCACAGAGTGTGCAAGCCACCCATAGTGTGTTTTACCTGGTCACTTTTCTTAGCAGCTTTAGCTCTAGTAAATTGAGAGTTAACTCAAGGCAACAGACACTTGAATAAGGCAGGAACTTGGAACAAATCTTCCATGACTTTTCCCATGACATCTAACGAGCAATGTCTGTGCCTTGAAAGACAGACATCTAAAAGCATTATTTACTCCCAGGCAACTGCTATGGTTACAAAAGGCAGGGGTGGAGCTCTAGTGATGAATATTCATTCACACCATTACATTATTACGGAGTGGGGTGGGTTTGACAGGAAAAAGCTGAGGGCCAAAGGGGAAGGGGACACTTTTCCCCCCAGACAGCATTTTTCTCTGGCCCAGTCTCAGGTCGCAGTCGCTGCTGAGACTGCCACTACCTGGACTTACTGAGAGAGCTGACTGTCATAGCCCCCAGGGAGCCACCACAGCCCATACTGGGCACTGCTGCTGCTGGCTGCTTTTCACTGAGGAGAGGGAGAGAGTTGCTGCTGCCCATCATCATCCCAATGGAAAACTATTCTTTGTTCTGTGTTTTTCTTTAGTTTTGGTTTGTTCTTTTTTTCACCCAATTGCATGTTCCTGGGGGCAGAGGGAAGCATCTCAGCCAGTTTGTCTTTATGTGGGGAAACCACTTGGCCACCACCATTTTGTCTTCACCTGAGGAAACCAGCTGCCATTTTGGGGTGTTTGGTCCTGGGGGACCAGGAAACGATGTCTGCCTTTGTTGGCTTAAACAGTTTTCCTCTGAAACTTTGTAGTTACTGCTATTTCCCTCAGTAAATTGTTATTTTTTACTTACATCACTTTGTATTGTCCCTTCGTTACTAGAGGGGGCAGGGAGAGGTTAAAAGGAAAGGGGAGTGACTTATTTGGAGTTCTATTTCTCCAGTTGGTTTGTGCAAAACCAACACAGCGACAAATGGGAATGCACCCAACTCACTTGCAGTGCTGAGACCACAGGATGGCTTATTACAGAAACTCTGATACATCTCCATATAAACTAAATCTTAGTCAAAATACGCCATCTTCACCTGGGATTTGCTAGCCAATAATAAAGGCTAAAAGCAGTGATAGATGTACAGCTGCATGTATATAGCTTTAGATGCGCTCATCTGCCTTAGTGTTTTTCCCAATGGTATGGATATTGCCACCTTCAGAGAATGAAACCTCCTGGGAACTACAAATAGCAATGAGGACTAACAAAAGAAATTTACCCACCCTAGAAGACTTAATGGCCTCAGCTGTTTCAGTACAGAAATAAGCAGCACTGTCTTCCACATCCTTAATATGTAAACTGATGTAACAAAATAGATACAGCAAAACAGGACATAAAATCTTTACCATAACTTAACACACTTTGCAATAAAATAAAAGATTTTATTTGTAGATATGACATACCTATTTGTATACCCACACAGGTTTTATACTTATTTTCATAAATTAAATGTGAAAGCAAAATTAATTAGGGTTAGTTAGAATTAATTAGTACAGCTTCATACTTAAGGTCCAAATGGACATTCTGTGATTTACTGAGGAGGGAAAGGGGATGTTAAGGATTATCATTGCCTCAGCATCACCTCGAGTACTGCAGAAAGCCAAATGTCCAGCAGTGCTTCCTACCTTGCTCTCCCTTACCACTTATGAGTTACCAAGAATCTTGCCATAAATTAGATAACAAACTATATGTATTAGTATAACATCAATAAACCATGCCCTCCACAGACCACCTGTGACCGCTCTGCATATATATGAAGAAAGGGAAGAGGGTAACAGATTGGATTTTCGGTATGCTTACCACCCCAGCTCATCCTACAGGTATTTCTACACTGTGACAAATGACATTTGAAATTAGCCAGTTCCCCTATGTCAAAAGACCCAGTCTAATTGTCATCCTTGACCCCTGCTTCACCTTTCTTTAGAGGTCCTGTGCTTGGGGAGACTGTTTTGATTCCATTCCTTCAGGCAGCAGCAAAGGGTTTTATCCCAGAAGAAGTGAGGTCAAAGATAAGGTTACATGCACATAAGGCTGCCAAAGGTAGGGCAGCTCCCAGCACCAGTCCAATGCCAGAATATAATAAAGACAACACCTCTTAGATTGTCCTTTTTTTGGCCTAAATGACCAGGGACAGTCTTACAGCTCAGTTGATGCAAAGGGCCCAAGTCAATACAAGTGTAAAGTAAAGCTTGAGCTCAACTCTGCCACTGCACCCCCAAAACACACAAAGCAGTATTAACCCTCAATGATAAGAAACCAAAATATGTTTTTGTCCACCAAGTTATAGTGTTCTGATAGATGATTTTTACCATCATGATTTTAAGCAATCCAGTACTCCTGTGATACAGTACTCAAGCCATTAGTGCTTGCATCTGCTCCGATGTCATCACACTAATCATACCTTTTCCTCCACTTGTTTTTTGCCTTTGAGATGCAGGAAGTATGAAGGGGTCTTCCTACACTTCCTGCAGGGAATAATTCTCCCTTGCCACACAGTTGATTATGATAACACCTCACTAATTTTCTAGCCAAAAATCTCCATACATTTTTTTTTCCTCTATAGAACTTTTCTGTCCTTTGCAGAGTCCTGTAATTCTGTTTCCCCAGACATCATTCTACAAACTCTTCTTGGTCCAGGTGAATATAAAATCCTAGGCACAAATTCCCCTCCTAGGAGGGGGAGGATGGAGGTTTACTTGCCATCTATGTCCCCTGATACAAGGAACGTAATTTCTAGCAACAGTCACAAATTTCAGAGGCCTCTCCAGAGACTATGTTTTCCCATCTCCTTGGGAGAATCAGAAGGCTGCACTTGGCCTATGAGTCCTGTAGGTCCAGTTCATGGCCCGTTACCATTTAAAACAGCGATATGTTAAAAAAATTGTGGGTAGGATTTCTCTTCCCTCTCTATCCTCAACACAGAAAACAGTAAATGAAATCTGACCCTCATAAAACTATCAATATTTCCAAAATTCAGCTGTCCTAATTCTGGAATAAATTAGAGCAGTGTAATTGCAGCTCTAAGAAGGTATCATGGTCCCCAAGGAAAACACCTTTGACACATTGGTTGGGAGAAATTAGTTCCTTTCACTCTCATTTTTGTCACTGTCTGCAAAGGAGAAAATTAAAAGGAATAATCTGTCTCCAAACATTATTTTCAGGTTCAACCTGAGTCAGGATTCAGATGAAATGTTATTCTCCTTAATGAAGCCACTCTGGCAGTTGCATACTTAATATTACTTTCCTTTCTCAGAGGCAGTGGGCACTGGATTTTTTCCTCCTCTCTTTACTTTCTGTATGATTAATAGAGAAGCCTCTTCCCTGGATGGCATAAATTCACCATAATCTCTGCTGCCTATTAAACAATTTCATTCCAGCACCTCATTTTTTATTATTGAGGCATGAATGTAATCAGTCCAGCCCAGATCCTGGATACTTGTGAGAAACAACTGTCAAAGGCAGCAGCCATTTTTCTTCACAATTGATGAGTTACCAATGGTGGCAGTACATAAAGACTTCTATCTTCTTCTATTCCTAAGTACCTGTCAAATGCACAGTGTATCTAAGGACAGAGCTGAGAAGCTTTGTAGTCATTAGGGTTTTGCTTCTTTTTTCTAACACACGGATCTTATTAGATATTAGCTAGTGTTGCCATACTTGACTAAACCTTTGTCAGCCTCTCTTCTACAAAGTATCTTCTGGGAACGGCTCTGGTTTTTATTCATCCCAGGACTGAGATAATTACACAATCCATCAGCTGTGAGGCTCGCTGGGTTGTGATGCTGTCTTGTTGTCTTGACCTTAATGTTTCAGATGCTCTAAGCTATGACAGATACGCCAACCATAACCATTCCCTCAAGGTTATGGGCAGTTTTGTGCTCCCAAGACAAAAACAACAGAAACATTTACACTCTTCAAATTACTCAGTCCTCTACTATATATCTGCAGTTCATCCACAGAACCCTGCTTTAGACTGTTATTTGACCTGCTGTATTAAGTACAAATGCAGTAAGAGAAGAAACGTCTGTCTCAAAGTCAATTTCTCTAGCTCCTTCGGTTTATTTTACCCGTTTTCCAAACAGTCCAGTTTATCTACTACTGAGAACTTTGTCAGAAGAAAAGCAGGATCTGTAGTTGCTCAGTGATGACTTCTTGTTGAGGAACCCTTTCACAGCTATGGCTTTCTATCATAACAAAGCCCTTTTAACTCCTCAGTGTGTGGTCATGAAAGACAATGAAATACACTTCAATATGAGA
>JAWWLZ010000001.1:39124518-39144011 GCA_035041345.1 Poliocrania exsul | reverse complement strand
CTTTCTATCATAACAAAGCCCTTTTAACTCCTCAGTGTGTGGTCATGAAAGACAATGAAATACACTTCAATATGAGAGGTGACTGCAGAAGGCACTCAGAACTACAAGTGAAGGAGCTGGGAACTTTTCTGAAGCAGTGCATCTCCTGTAGCAATAGCCATCTCAGTGCAGCTGGTAACCCAGGTTTTCATGGGAACAGACTTTCTTTTCTTTGACAATAGAAGAGCAGAGATTGCTTCTACAGCAGGAAGACTGGTGTCACACTAACATTAATGGTTTGTGAGCGTTTGGTGTATGAATATTTTTCTCTGCCCTGGCAGTGAATAGGCAGGCTGTAAGAGAAGTTCTGCATGAGGTAAAACATTCCAGAATGTTTTGAAACCAAAATTATCACACTGACAGCCAGCCCTGCGGAATATGCTGAATCATGAGAAGTAGCGGTAAGAAATTCTGCAGACCAATAGATACCGTGGAAGTTAATATCAAATGCAAGTGCTCATTCTCTGGATAGGTGTGGGTAATCAGAGCCCAATTCTCAAGTTTTGATTTTGTAACAGAACAACAGCACAAGTTCAGTTTAAAACAGAGTATTTTCTCTCTCAAACTCAAAGAAGACTCAACTAGCAAAAGTAGTTAGATTCATCCCTGCTTCTCTCCGTGCCCGTGCAATCTCATCAACAGCCCTAGAAGGACGTGTTTTATTGCTGGTGGAAATCAGACATATAAAAATGTACCAAAATAAGAAAGTGAGGTAAAAGCTGCTGTAAGAATGCTTAACAAGCTATTCCATCATATCTCCCCTCTGCATTTAATCCTCCCTCTTATTTAAACTTATCACTTTGAACATTCTGTTTGTGGAGTTTGCTCAAGACAGTCTGGATTTCCCCATGCCCTTGCATTTCTGGAAAACTCACAATGGCTTTCTGAATTACTGCAGTCATATAAGAGATATTGTATATTTTATGAATTGCTTAGTACAGTCTGAGCATACTTACTATGGCAATAAATGTGTACAGTGTCTTTTTTTGTGTAACTTATCAAATAATTCATAAATAAGTAAATCATATAAAGGCAAATACAATTTTTCAAACTATCATTAAATGCTCTATATTTAAAACCAGTGCTGGGGAAAAATATTAAAAGCTTAGCTCTAGATATTGAAGAGGCACCATGAAAATGAAAATCTCATTTCTCCCTGAAAATCTAGTGCCTGTTATAGTTACAAAAAACTCCTAAAATTACTATAGGTAAAGAAGAATGTTCTCTATTTCCTGCAGTTTGTTACACTGTGCATTTGACAGCACATTGTGTGTAGTCATTTATTAAATCAATTTCTGCTTTGCTGAGAATATTCTTATCAATGCCAAGAAAAGAACAAAACCAAACAAAAAAGTATATGGTTTTTTTTAAAGATGTTTTTAAATAATTTCCAAGACTTGCTAGCTACTGTTAATCAACAGAAATCAATGGATGTATATTGATTATTCTCTCAGAGTCTGGTCTACTTGTTAATAAATGGTGTTATTAAAATCTTTTTTTATCAGAAGATATATTCTCAATGTAATGTTTCCTTTTTATTTGTCAAGCTGAGAAGTACATAAGAATAAAACCAAGAGAAGGCACAGAAGAGAAGTACTGGCACATCTGTTGCATTTTTCATTAGCCACTGTCTATGGTCTGTGAAAGACCCTTTGAAGAAGGCAAAGGCAGGGACAGTGAAGACAATAGGACAATGAAGAATGAGCTGCTATAGAAGATGACCAGATTTGAGACCATCTGAGGAACCTGAAGCTGTACCAGTCCATAGGACCTGATGACATGCATCTACATGTTCTGAGGGAATGGGCAGGGGAATCGGCCAAGCCACTTATCAATATCAATTCAGATTGCATTTCAGAATTCATGGCAGTTCAAGAAAGTTGCCACTGACTGGAAAATGAGGAAAATAACCCTCATTTTTAAAAAAGGAAATAAGGAATACCCAGGGAACTCCAGGAACATCAGTCTCACCTCTATGCCTTGAATGACCATTCTGAAATACATACTAAGGCACAAGGAAAATAAGGAGGTGATTTTTGACAGTCAGCAGAGCTTCACTAGGAGCAAATTGTACCTGACAAATTTGGTGGTATTCTAGTATAGGATTACTGCAATGGTGGATAAGGCAAGAGCAACTGATGTCATCTTCCTGGACTTGTGCAAAGCATTTGACACTGTCCCATACAATATCCTTGTCTCTATACTGTAGAGATATGGATTTGATGGGTGGACCGCTTTGTGAATAAGGAATTGGTTGGATAGTCACACTCAAAAATGTTGTGTGTCGCACAGGACCCATGTCTTATCCACCAGCCTCATAGGGCTGTCTCAGACATTGCAGAAACATATTGAAGCCCCTAAACTGAAGTGCCTCCATGTGCAGCAAGGTTTCAATTCTTGCCTCATAATCAAAGTGAGAAACACTGTAAAGGAGCCCCTGGTGGTTAGCACAGCACCCACAATAGGACACCACACTCCTACCATTTTCCACAGCAAGGAAAATGAATCTGTATTTCCTGCCCTACTTTTTCTCCTTTCTTTTAAAGTGTCCTAAAACTTTTGTCTTGCACCTTCCATATGTTCTCATATATCAGTGCTTCCCCACAGTAAGTTTGCGATAAGAAAGATGTGTTATCATCCCTAAGGACTCATCCTACATTGGGTCCCATGCATTCATATTTCAGGAGACAGTCACTGTTTTCTGATTTGAAAACAACCCCCACACCACTCAATAGCAAGCAAATAAACCATATCAGGAGGATACAACTTCAATGTGACACTACAGCTGCAGGAACATATTTCTCAGCCAGTTATTGAAATTCTATAATCTGAATAGGAGAAGTACAAATTAGTTGGAAGGAAAAAAAATCTTTCCAATTGCACTTCATTTTTCACTTCAAAAGCATTATGGTTGACTGTGGTCTGGAAGAGATGGATCATTACCCCAAACTGTAATATATCTTTGGGTCCCAAGTCAAAGCACTTACAGTGTAGGAGCTCATGTTGTGTTTAACCCCAGCCAGCAACTCAGCACCACTCAGCTGCTTGCTCATTCCTGTCCCCAAGCCAGGTAGGGGGAACATAATTGCAAAGGTGAAAGTAAGAAAACTCATGGGTTGAGATACAAGTTGTTTATAAACTGAAACAAATAACCCCCGAATAGTGGCCTCTGGCCAACCACCCTTCTGGTTTATTTCTGAGCATGATGCCATATGGTACAGATATCCCATGATTCAGTTGGGATCAGCTGTCCTGGCTGTGCCCCTTTCCAACTCCTTATGCATCCCCAGCACCCTCGGTGGGACAGATATTAGGTAGACACTACTTCTTACAAGTATTCTGAGTGTGTGAGGTTTTTCTGTATTATGATGGACCACAAACATCAATATCACTGTGACTGAACAAAAAATGTTTGCTAAATTTTGATTACTCAGTTATGATACGTATTAAACTAGCAGTAATTATTTTTCCATATGAAGAGAGTATGTTTGCTATAGATCCCAAGTCCAATTATCAGGAGCAGAAACAAAGTTGAGATAGACCAGAGAAACACTATGTATTGTTCAGACTGCAGTCTGGACCCACCTCAGTAGTGAAACCTCAGCAGTATTTATTGTGTTGAGGAACTGCCTGTGTTGGAAATTATAAAACTTTTTAATTAATGCTAACAGGTGGCTAGGTTTCTTTTCATAGACTTCTGTCTGTTTCATCTTTAAACCACCAAAGCTTTGAGTTTCTCTGGACTAGCTCTGATAAGTTTTATTAAACAAAGCTAGAGGGTGCTGAAGATTGGACATCTGGGATCTTAAATTTATGGTCCTTCAAAGACATGTTGGAGCAACCAGAAAAAACAGAGGAGATTAACAGCCTAAAAGTTGGAGACTCTCTGTCTAAGGAAGAATGATAAGAGAACCAAAGAATGGGGACCAAATTAGCCAATAAAGGATAGAATATTAATTAAATTAAGGAAATTGTGTAACTTGGAACCAATGAATGTTAATATCTTTGTTTGCTAAACTGTATAAATACATGAAAAGTCTTAAAAGGGACATATGTAGTTGGAATGATTCACCACATATCTCTGGCCAGAATAAAATAATTCCTGGATCACTACAGCTTACAACATAGTGTTGGAGGGTTTAATTTCTTACTAACAATTTCCAGAGATACCTGCAGGCACAGAGCTTCAAGGAAGAGGCATGGGGACAGTCATCCATTTAGGAATGCTCTCAAGAAGGCAGAGGCTGCCCAGGGTTCTCCAGCAGTGGGCCAAAAAGGAAGGACAGGACAGAAGTAGGGTAGGTAACATATAGGTCACAAATTCTCTGTACATTGACCTGTAGAAGTGACTGAGAGTGAAAAAGCCCTGAGAAAGACTTTCTGGACATGAACTTTTCCATCATCCCTGTGCAAAGCCACTCCATTCCCTGTAGAGGCCTCTAACATAAATGCTTTGGCTGACACTCTGCAAGAATTCTTCCTCCTTTTTCATCAGTATTTCCTTTAGTAAAGTTTAAGTTGCCAGTGTATAAATCAAACACATAGGGAATATTAGTTCCTTCCTTATAAAGAACAATTTACTGTGATCAGTTTTTCTGAAATTTTGGTGCATGATGGTTTGTTGCCTGTTCCTGTGCAAATGATACAGTAAATCACCCAACCAAGCAGCAATTTCCCAGCACTGTCTTTATATTTTACCTGTGCTGCAGCAGGGATTTTTCACTCATAATATTGCTTTCAGCCCTGTGCAGTGAGTCTGCAGAATAAGCAGCTGAGCCCACATCCACAGTGAATTCTGCTAGACCCCTCTCTGTGCTCCCTTTTGTAAGGAGACAAGGGCCCACCACATGGACAGAGACTTTTTAAACGCATGCCAATCGTTCAGTAAAAATCTTCACAGGCTTATCCTGCGGCCATCTCCCTTTCCCTTTGCAACACAAAGCCATCGTTCTTTCCACTCACATTGGCCGGATGCTACTGCAATAACTCTGAAAACTTCTGGAAATAAGATAAAACAGCCTGAAGGACCCCTGCAGCATGCTTAGTGCCCTCAGCTCAGTGTTCCTCCAGGGGCTTCACAAAATAAACAGGATCTGTGGGGTCCTGAGTCCAGGAAACATTTGTTTGCTTTAGGCTTGTACAGTTGATGCTAATGCAGTAAAGAAGGTGAATGACTATAGTAGAGTAATTTGGTTTTGGTGAGAGAGAGTGAGAACCATTATTATTTTATTCATCAATAAACAGGAAAATAACTTTAAAATACAGCTTAACAATATTTTAGGGGTCTATAGCAAGGGTGGTTGTGGTTTTTTTTTTCCCTGCAACACTGGTAGCATGACCAGCGCTGTGAGAAAAATATCCATCTACAAATATGTATTTGACTGATCCATTGGCTTAAAACAATACACAAGTTATACTGTGCCAAAATATCCAAAGTCTATCCTAGGGGACAATATAATGTTTCCATCCTTTCTTTTTATTTTAAACCCCTATTGTCTCTGGAAAGTGCATTCTATATTTCACTGTAACCTCAACTCTACTCACCCCTGCATTGTATGATTCTGTAATGAAATAACAAATGTTTATTTTCCATTTTATCATATAACTTGCTTCATAGTATGTTTTAGCTTTCTTGTATAAAGTTATTTTAAGGCCTCATGAAAAGTCTATGCATGCAAAAAACTACTTGATTAAGGCTTTGCATTGTGGATGTTATATACCTTTTAAGTGCTAGTCAAGTCTAAGGACAAAATACAATGGTAGAGGAAGGAACTGTATAAGAAATGTTATCTGGAGTTGCTCTGTGTCCATCTCACAGTTTCTGTTTGGTTCACCACATACTACTTCACTAGAAATTACTGGAAACAACCTTTTTCAGTCTAGGATCTTCCTAGATACCAGCCTATGGTTTAAATTATACAAACAAACACCTTGATGTATGTAATCCTTCCTTGTTATTTCCAGTACAATATCACATTGAGCAATGGGAAGGAGAAAATTAGAAGAAGAAAAGGATTTGGAAAAATAAGGAAGGACAAGACACCCAAGTAAATGCACCATAGTGTCCTCAAATGTCCATGACTAGAACCTCTAATATGGCAAACAAAGAAATAAAATATTTAATAGTATACTGGTAGGTGATGCAGTAAGCAGGACCAAAACCTGTGGTGAAAATGGAGAGAAATAATTCAATGGTAAATTTCTTAAGCGTTTGCTAAAGAGAAGCAACTGTTGACACCAGTTAAAAGACAAAAAGCAAGCAAGCCAACAGAACGGAAAAGAGGAGATGGTAACTTAGTGTCATCCCCTTTGCCACTGAAATTCTGCAGAGTTTCTATTGGAAAGTAGGATGGTCCCTGACTGGCTGTTGCCAGATGTCCTAGTTCAGCAGCTGGGACCAGTTTATCACTGTGTGGGTGTGACCAAAGATGTGCATTTTAAACCCTCTGTGTCATTTCTCATGAACTGTTAACAATGGACCATTTGCAGCAGCTGCCCAGGGCACACTTGACACCTCAGGCTACAAGATGGGTGTTAATGAATCCAGTGAGATAAGAGCTGTGATAACTCCCCTCTGGGAAGTCATTAGCACCTTCACACCCAGTCTGAGGGGTCATGTCTGCTAATGGGCCATCAATGATTCCAAAAATGCCCCATGACTCACAGAGTCAGATCACCCATTGTGGAACTCCCCACTCTGGGGAAGGTACTGGGCGTTCCCACCTGAACAAGAGGCTATATAATCTTGGCATTTGGGAACTTCTAGGACCACTTGTCGGATCCGGAGGAGGAGCAGAACCTCAACAGGACTGCAACCATCATCTGCACCAACAGGTTTTTCCCTTCCTTTTACTTTGGACTCAGGGTAACCACGTGGGTCTCAGCACAGGGGCCAACAAACATAATTCTGTTTGTTCTGTTTGGGTTATACTTCTGTGTTTTGTGGGTTAAAACTAATTTCTCTTTGTATCATTGCATTTATTGCAATATTTTTAGTAAATTGTAACTCTGATTTATAATCTCTTTTATGTTGGATTCATTTCTCATGCCAGTTTACCTCTAAACCAGCACACCAGACTACTAATGAATTACAAGAAAACAATAAGGTGTAGAAATAAGAACCTAGAAAGACCTGCCCATCATCTTTTCTGAAGATGAAGGACCATATCTGATCCTCTTAGTAGATACTAACAGCCTCAGTCAGGGTCAAGTTTTGCTGATTCTTTACTCACATACCCATTTAACAGCCAGAGTAGCTGGCTGCTCTAAGTAACTTTGTCAGTCAACTAAATCAGTGTCACAAATCATTCTGCTTAGTGATCTTCCACTGCCAACAGATATTTCATGTCTGCCAGTGCTCCATAGACTAAGAGTATTGTGAGGAGCAACTGGCCAGTCAAAGTACATTGACTGTCCTGTTTTATTTCATGCTGGTGCAGCCTCACCTCAAGTTGTGCATGGAGTTTTGGGTGCCACAATACAAAAAAACATAAAGCTATTAGAAAGTGTCAAAGAGGCTCATGAACATAGTGAAGGGCCTTGAGGGGAAGCCATACAAGAAGCAGCTGAGGTCACTTGGCTTGTTCAGCCTGGAAAAGAGAAGACTGAGGGGACACCTCATCATGGTCTACAGCTTCTTCATGAGGGGAAAAGGAAGGGAAGGCACTGATCTCTGCGGTGAGAAGTGACAGGACCCAAGGGAATGCCATGAAGCTGTGTCAGGGGAGGTTTAGGTTGGATATTAAGAAAAGGTTCTTCACCCAGAGGGAAGTTGGGCACTGAAACAGGCTCCCTAGAGAAGTGGTCATGGCACCAAGCCTGCCAGAGTTCAAAAAGCATTTGGGCAATGCTCACAGGCACATGATCTGATTTTGGGGGCAGTCCTATGCAAAGCCAGTAGTTGCACTTGATAATTCTTGTTGGTCCCTTCCAATTCATTATATCCTTTGATTCAGCAATTCTATGACTCTGAAAGAGCAAACCACATCCTGCTCAGGTCACTAGATTGCAAAATTTAACACTGACTTTTCTGGAAACCTTAAACAAACTAGGCATGAATGTTAAATTAACCGCTGCTTTCTATTAAGTCTTCAACACTGAGTCGCATGTAAACATATGGGAAACACTTCTCGACATGCTCAGCTCCAGAACTGTTTCTTTAGGGTTGCTTGTTATGTGCTAGACTTAATTCACAATAATTTTTTATCATAAGATCCTTCTCAGGATCATGGGATCCAGATTCATTCAGAGAGGGCCATATTCAACTCTCAATTGAGAAAAAACCCTTCCTTTAATCATACCAAAATAAGAACAGCATAACACCCTGTCAGAAGAATGAATTGTCATCAGTGACAACAAACAATCTGCTGATCACTGATCCTTCCACCTGCCCAGTAGGTTTTGACCTTTTACACTGCTAATCTGCAACTGAACTGAACCAAAACAGCAGCTGTCAGACTTCTTGGGCTCCAATATGTTAACCCATGCTCTGATACACAAATGCATCAACTGTTGTTTGGCTTGGTAAGTCTTGCAAAGAAACCATGAAAGGATTTAGATAACAAATATCAGAGTTCAATGAGACTTGGAGGCCTGAATAATTTCCTGGAATTAGACCTTAGTGCTTTGTGCTGTTCAGGTTTATGTATTTTATTAGGCTTTCTTTCAGCTCTTGACCTGCCCATCTACTCATTTTAGTTCCCTCTTAACACCCACATTAGCTTTCAGTCCCTCAGATTTACACCTGCCAAACTTGCAGCCAGGCAAAGTCTCCCCTTGCTAGCTGAAACATCTGACTTCTTTAAAATCATGTTAAAATCTCTTCAGTTTCTGATCATTTTTGGGTTTCATCTAAAAACAAGCCCAAATTCATCAGGATCTCTCTGGCAGTTATGAGTTCCAGACTGAACACAATGTGCTGGCTGAGGTTATACTACAGTGATAGAAAAAAGAAACATAACTACACTGCTCTGAAACATTCTACCTCTGAACATGAAACTCTGATAACTCTGGCCTTTGTTTTCTGGCTTACTATATTGTGAAATTAACTGCAAGCACCTTCCAGCACCATCAGTTTCTTTGGCTTCATCTTACCAGTGAGCCAAATTGTTTCAGACTATTGTTCCTTCAATTTAGTCTTGCAAGTTTTCAAATTGTGTTTAGTAACATGGGTTTTTTTGGTCCTGCATATTCTAAACAACTTCAGAATATATACTCTCATAAATCTATTGCCTTAAGTGATGCTATTAAAGTTCAAACTGGCGGTGAGTCTATTCTAAAAAATAGCAGAGTTTGCTCCTGATGGTTGTCTTGTGTTGGGCTGGCAAAACGCCAAGTGTCCAAGACAGAGAGAAAGGGTTCCTCCTCCCCCCAACCAGCTAAGGGAAAAAGTAGAGGGAGAGGGAAAAAAACCTTCAAAACTAGGTTTATGCCTAAACTAGCTACATATATTTATATAGAAAAGAGAAAAGTAAAACTACAATATAACATGCACAAGCTAGGAATAACAAAAAACTTCCCCATTCCCCAGTGAAAACAGATTCTATCACTCTGGATCTATAAGCACCCCAGAAGACATTCAGCAAGAAACGGAAAGAGTAACAAAATATTTCTACTTCCCTGAACTCAAAAAAAAGCAAGTAGTGGCAGCAGTAGGAGCAAGGCCTAGCATAGCTAAACAACCCTAGCATGTTTTGCTCATACGTCGGCCATGGTGGAACTGACTAGGCCACTCCCACACACTGGATTTTACTCCTTTTGAGATGATATCGTAATATGGTATGGAATAAAATATTATTGGCTAGAAGAAGTCAGCTGTTAGCCAGCTCAGCCCAGCTCAAGACAGCTGACAATTCCAGGCCTAGTCTGAACTTTAAAACCTAAATTTAGGCCCACCTAGCTAAACCCATAACAATGGTAATCAAGATAAAAATTTCCATGAGTATAAATAATTTTTCATGTGCTTTGCTGAAAACTTCACTCCAGCAGCAGAAGTTCCCACTAACAAAGATTTTGTAGTGACATTTCTCTGTAGTCATCATTTCTTTCTCTGAGATAAAAACAAACTGTGTGTTTATGTATTTTTATATATGTTTATCTATATGTTTTATAATAGTCATGCCATTCTCAAAGAAATGAAATTTACAGATCATGTCAGAACTCCACCATACGCTTTACAAGCACTCATTGCTTATCAGTACACGTCCATTAACAGGCCACCAGGTATCAGTGATTACATCTAATCTTTGATATTAATGGAATCATGTTCCCAGAAAAACAAAACATGTATAAAATTAATCGTGTTATGCTTTAACCTATACCCAGCTCATATGTTGTCCCCTGTGCAAGCATTTCTCCTACTGTGTACTACTTTTATTAATTTGCTTTTCTGACTATAGGAGCAAATATTATACAAATCAAAAGCAAATAAGCACAGAGTTTTAATCCCCTCACCTTTTCTGATTTGAAATTCCCAACCCAATAAGCTTCCAAAAGCACTCAAATTTTCAGTCCAAATTATCACAGCCCTGTTCTGGGCCTATGCCATGGCTTCCTTTAACAATATTTATTATAAAAGTTAATGCTGAAAGCAAGCCTGTAAACACCTCTTCTCTCTGATACTTCTGGAACCACAGAGACCACTTCTCCTGCTTTTCCTGCTCAGAATGGAGTTTTGAAACAAAGTTAGATATGATTGAACTTATCTCTCCTCCAGTCACCCTTTGGCAGCTTCAGTTTTTCACATGCCTAAGGCTTTGTTGTTGAATAAGGTATTCCTTCTTTCAAGGTACTTGCAATAGTAACATATATAATCAGAACAACTCGTGCATTCAGGAAAACTGAAAGCAAGATATGCCCAAGATTATAAATACAACTAGTAGAACTGTAGCAAACACTTACTGAAAAATGCTTTGTTTTTCAAATACCCCTGTCTTAGTTTGAGGGAAACCAAAATGTTTACCAAAACCAGAGGAGAGGATTCCGCCTCAATAACCATGTCACTCCTTATTAAGAAAGGAACTTTAATTAGAAAATGGATATAAGAAGGATAACTGTTCTTAACTAATATGTATGTGTGTGTATATATATATGTGTGTATAAATATATATATATGTGTGTGTGTGTGTGTGTGTGTATATATATGTATATGTGTGCATATATATCTACATATATATATAAAAATATATATATAACCAAGACAAAAACAAACAACTGCCCAATACCCGCAATGAGAAGAAAAAAAACAAAACCAAACCCTTTACGTGAAACTGAGTTTGCGCCTCTGCTGCTTATCTGGTGCAACAATATTTGCAGACAGCAGGGGTCGCAGCTGCACCTCAGCTGGCAGTGAGCTGGTTCAGTTCTCCTCCAGTACAAAAAGCAGTCGCTGACCCTGCCGAATCACTCATGTGGAGAGATGAAGTCCAAAGAAGTTAGTTGCTACGGGTTTAGCTGATAGACCTAAATTTAGGCTTTAAAGTTCAGACCAGGCCTGAGATTGTCAGCTGACTTGAGCTGAGCTGGGCTAGCTAACAGTTGACTTCTTCTAGCTAATAATACTGTATTCCATACCATATTACGATATCATCTCAAAAGGGGTAAAATCCACTGTGTGGGAGTGGCTTAGTTAGTTCCATCATGGCGGAAAGGAAAGAGGATGTGCTGCAGCCCTTTTACTATGTTAGGCTTTGCTCCTGCTGCCGCTGCTTGCATTTTGTTTGAGTTTCAGGGAAGTAGAAACATTTTGTTGTTACTCTTTCTGTTTCTTGCTAAGTGTCTTTTAGAGTACTTATAGATCTAGAGTAACAGACTTTGTATTAACTGGGGAGTGGGAGGTTATTTCTTATATATAACTTGTATAAGTGTGTGTTATATTGTAGTTTTCTCTTAATTTTCTCTTTTCTGTATAAATACACATAGTTAGTTTAAGCATAAGCCTAGTTTGGAGGGGTTTTCCCCCTTCTCCCTTTTCTCAGCCAGAGGCTAACTCTTGTTTCTTTGGGTAGTTGGCATTTTTCCAGCTCAACACAAGACACTAGCAGGCAATGCAGAGTCTCTCTCTTGCAGATGGAAAGCCCTCCTTCTCTCTCCGATGGGTAGCCCCAGACCCATAGAGCTCCGCCGCACCCGCCTGCTCACACAGCCGGCCCAGGGCTGGTGGGCTGTGCGGTTGTGGATGGCCAAAACGAAGAAAAAAGCCGGGCAACCCAGCTCCACCACCAGCCCCTTCACCAGTTTCGTGAACAGTGAGCCTTTCTTCCCCTTCCCCCCAGCCATAACTCAAAACGATCAGGTTGGAATTCAAAGTAGTTGGCTACTTCTTTGTTTATGGGGGTTGGGTGTTTACTTTTGAATTCTGTAGTGGGAGGGAGAGAATTTTGTTAACATCCAAAACTACAACAACCCCATACTGGTATAGAAAAATCCTTAAGTGCTAAGATCTAGGTGTGGATTACACAACACTTCAACAGAGAGAGCTCAACTTTTGCTGAAAAAGCAGTATGACTTAAGAAACAGCACCCTAGACTCCTTTATAACCGTTTGGCATTTTCTTCAGCATCTGACTTGAGCTAGGGGGAAAAACATCACTTCTCTGTATTCCAGTTTGCTTTCTGTAAAAACAGGGGCAATAGTCCACATACTATTCCCATGAAGCACAGTTTTAGCACTGTAATTCCCAATGTCCTGCTTTGCAGTGATCTGACAGTAGTGTAGGGTTCTAAATTGTAAATGTAGCCTTAAAGTTCTGTCCAACCACTTTAATGAGAGTAACAGACCAGTCAGAATTGTATTCCTACAGGTCATTAAGTGTCCCACTGGGTAGGGCAAGAAAGGTGTGGAGTTCTACAAACATTGAAATCTAATCGCTATGAAGGTACAATTTCTTTAAATTTAGCACATCAAAAGCAACCCTCTTCTTCCTTTCTTTGTTTAATGTCAGTAGTAAAACTGTACACTTTTATCCTAAGTGGGATAGTTTCAGTCCAAACAAAAGTAAAAATCAATTAATGACAATTAATTAGCATTCTGTACAGTCCATAGCACAGAACTCATGCTTCTTGCAATATTTCTTACAGCAGCTTAAGAAAAAATAAAGGAAATAAGATCAGCATCTCAGAAATGTCATTGAGTAATTTTAAGAAACTCTCAGCTTTATTCAGTGCTAACTCACACAGGAACATATCTAGCCAACTTTTATTGTAATGATTCACTTTATTGACTCTTAGAAGTACCTTAATCCTATAGACAGACCGGCTCAGTTCAGTGAGATGTTAATTAATTTGTATAAATGTGCTACAATCCAAACCCCACTCTGATGTCATTGGGGTACACTTTAGTGTATGTTGTTTTGTTCATTTCAGAAGCCTTATCCATTATGAAATCAATTCCATTTCTCCAGTGTCTGGCATATTACATTTTGGGAAAAATAATGTACAAATACTGTTAAAAGAATTCTAGTTCAAGAGGCTAAATTCTGAACAATTTTTAACTTAAAAGAACAATCCATAAACTCAAATTTCCAAAACAGTCAGAGTAAAGATTAATGAAATATTAAAAGTACTCAAAACATCTTGCATTTTAAAGCTATGACCATTTGCTTCTAAGACAAACATTCCACAATCAATACAACCTTCATGAATATATTAAACAGCTGTTCCAGTCCAATTTAATAAGCTCCCAAAACATTTTACTTCAGATACTAGAGTCATTTCAGCAATAACTCCACAGGCATTTATCACATTTAGTAGATATTCATTCAAAGTTTAGAGGGTAGGTTTAAAATATCTGGACAATTCACGTTCTTATAAAAGCAAACTGCAGGAAATATAGCATAACCTTCATTCTTCATTGCTCAGAGACTGACTAGGGCTCTGAGCAACTTGATCTCAGTGAAGATGTCCCTGCTCATTTCAGGGGGGTTGGACTAGGTGATGTTTAATGTCCCTTCCAACCCAAACTAGTCTATGATTTTGATCTTCAAAGCCAGCTTATATCCCATGCTGCATACAGCTCTCTGGTTAGTCAAGAGTATCTTACCTATCTTCTGCACCATGAAGCTGGTGCAGAAGATCCCTAAAGGACAATCCCACACCCTGGACTGCAGGAGAGAGGTAGTTGATGAGATCAGCCTGGCCCCATTCCTCTAGCACACAGCTGCAAATATCCTTCAAGACAGAGGCAGGAGAAAGTGATAATCATCATGACCTCCCCACCATGCTCTGTTCCTCACAGTTCTCTCCCTTTGGTTCTTTGTCATGTCGCAGTGACCTTTCAGCTTTCACACACGTGGCAACTTCTTATGGCCTAAGAAAGTCCTGTTGTCTTTCCTAAGGGAATGAATGAGATGGTATATTTCAATTGCTTACAGGTACACTTCTGGATTTATATTCCATCTGTCAGTTGTCTCAGATGACATGAGCAAAACTTGAGACTACTGGAAATGGGAGAGCTGAATTCTCCCATAGTCACACTGACTCTTATTGAGCAGTGTCAGTCATGTCCTGCAGTTGATTTCTGCCCCTAAACCTAAACTAACACAATCAGTAAGAATTCTCTGCTACTCCATTTCCACCAAACACTGTGTATTCTTTCTGTCTGCCCTTAGTCTGGCAGTGGGAATGCATCCCAGTAAGAACATGAATCTGGAAAAGCTCCTGGACATCCAGGGATCTTTACAAACTTTGTCTCTTTTTGAGATCTTGCCTTGCTTATTGTTTTCAGAAATGGTTCAATGTATCCTGACAATCAACTTAATACGGTTTATCTGATGCTTCCTCCATGCTTAGTAATAATATGGAATGTTACTGCCTACAGCTATCTACCTGTTTTCTCTTTCTGTATGTTATTTATCTTTAAGGGTAAAAGTATCACAGTGAACTGTTTATCCCAGAAGAGATTAATGTCTGATTACACTGAAGTATCAGAATTTTCCAGACCGAATTTTTTGACCATAAAATATCTAATAAAAACTAATGTTGGATGAAAATATAGTTCTAATAAACCTGAAAATTTCTTCTGTCACTGCACAAATCAGTGATGGTACTTTATTCAAAGAATGGTAATAATTTTATAGAAGAAATAATTGTTTAGCAGTCTTTAACAGAACAGAACCACCAATTACCTTATAATTTATCTGATCTTTGCCTGATGGTTTTAAAATATATGTATCTTTTATTATTATATGAATTTCATGTAGAAGGTTACAAATTACCTGTCAAGCAACCCTATTATGTACAGATTTATGTAACTCATTTTTTGATATATATTAAACACGTTGTTTGGTATTATTTTGTTTTATATTTAATAAAAACACAGATCTTGAATTACTTTTCATGAATTTCTATCATAGAATCATAGAATCAACTGAGTTGGAAGAGACTTCTGCAATCATCAGGTCCAACCCTTGCAGAAATACAGGAGTCCAAGGTTTGTGTTGATCAGGCTCTTCTTTCTACATACACTTCTTTGCTGGATTTTTAAAACAATTACTTTAAATATGGACCTTTTTTACTAAAATCAGGCATAATATTGCTACTCCAGTCATTCAGCCAGAGCTAAATCTTTCCATCCTGTAAAAACATATATGGGGACATGTATCCAGATGATCTGATGCTTTAAAATTTAGAACAGTATTTTTTCTGACATCAGTTATATTTAGCATGCTGCAGAAACAGATCTATGATGAAAGCCACAAATGTGCCTGGCAGTCAGAATCATAATAAGGAAAGCAGCGACATTTGTGACCTGACAGTGGAGGGCCATGACATGCTATCTGTACCACCAAGCCAAATCATCAGCAAGGGAAGGACTGACAGCCACAGAGCCAGTTCTCATGTTTCCTCCCCCATTTTATTTTCCGTGGAGATCTCACTGAAGAGCCATCTCAGAATATAAGTTTTCAATCCAGGCTTGCACTTACACAACAGCTGAGAAAGAACTCCAAACTTTTGCTCTCTTCCATTGTGCAAGTCAGTCAGAGCTTAGCACTAAAGAGATGTTTTCTCCAGCAGAGCACTGCAAAACTAGCACAGAACAGCTTTAAATAAGCTATCTCAGGCATCAGCAGCAGACTCTACACAGAGTGTCTCATAGTGTGAATTAACCTATGCTTTGGACTGCTTCCAGCTCCTGCATCTCTAATTTAAAGCAAGTCTGAATGTTTCTCTACTGCATAGTCATTTCTTCCATAGCTGTGAGATGAAAATCCTCTAGGCAATAGATATACCAAGGATCAAGAACTTCTACACTCTAAATTACAGTGAAAACACTAAGTCATCTCTCATCTAAGACATTTTATGTGTCACCTGAACATCAGAGGCTATCATTCTTACCTGTGTCAGTGTGCAGATGAAAACTAGCAAAGATTCAGAAAACAACAATTTACTGTCTTATTTTGATACTTTCAAAACACACTGTTTAAAATTGCTGTTGGATAGAAAAAGCTCCATATATATCCATCATTATCACTGGCTTACTGAGAACTATCATGACTGCAACATCCACCTAACACAGTGAAAACAACTCTTCTCCATACTGAATTGTCCTTTTTCTCACACTCCTATTCCAAACAAGAGCTCTCTGCATCATCACTTTGCAAGCCCTCAAGCAGTTCCTCAGGCAGTAATCCTGGGGAAGGGGGTGAAAATGTGGTACACAGAACTGAAAGGATCATCAAGTCCATCTTTTTGCCACTACAGGCAGCCATGATGTGCAAATAACTCACATGACAGGCTACTTCTGAAATGTGCAGCCAATGTGCCCTGGTTACTGGAACGCCAAAGTCTTCAGATGACATTCGGCAGCCAAGGTCTAGCTCTCTGTGTATTTGAGATGTACGAGGTGAGTACAGGGAATGCAGAGGGGTGTAAGTAAGAAATTCATATGCTTACTTGAGTAAGACATAGCTGATGACAATGATCAGCACAAAGCCACAACAGCAATTGGATTTACAGCTCAAATTTGAATTTAAAAAGATCATCTCTTCTTCTACAAACAACTGAAAATAATTTGAAGGTAATTATCCACTGTATGGGGTGAGGCTACATATTCTGGGAGTGGTGTTGGTCAGAAATATCTTGGATCTCAGGTTCTGACACAGCTTTGGAACATTAAGCTCCTCTTCAAAGTTTATGTCACTGATCATGGCAAGGTTCTTCAGCAGCATTGCAACTCCATGTATTTCTGCTGCACAATGAAACACTAAGAGGTTTACACAAGGAAGACTGGGATGAACTCTGTTTACATTTCACAGTTTTATTATTCCTACACAGAATAACTCCTGATGAATTTTTCCCTGCACAATTCTATTGAAAATATATGTGTAATTTACACTTTTTGGTCTTGCATGGTCACGACAGCAATCTCATGCCTCTAAGGCTTGGCACCATATTTATGCTTGTGTATTGGATCTGGCTCTGATGGAGTTAGTTTCCTCACAGCAGCCCTCACAGTGCTGTGCTTTGAATTGGTAGCTAGAAGGGTGTTGATAACACCTTGTTTTGGATACTGCTGAGCACAGCACCAGTACTGTAACATTCCTCCCCCAATTGAGGGCAAGATTCTGGGAGGGGACACAGCCAGGTCAGTTGACCTAAAGTAACCAAAGGGATATTCCATTCCATTTGATGTCAGCTCAGATGTAAAAACTAAGAAAAGAAGCAGGAAGGCAGGGCATTCATTGTTTTCAGTGGTTGCCTGCTAAGAAATCATTACATGTGCTGAAGCCCTGCTTTTCGGGAATCTGCTGGTGAGAAGTAGAGAATAAACCTCGTTATTTTCCACTTCACTTTTGCCCATGCAAGGTTTGCTTTAGAAAATTGCTTTATCTCAACCCATGAACCATTTTCCATCTTATTCGCTGTCGCCTGTATGGCTGAGGAGTGATAGAGTGGCTTGGTGGGCGCCTGGAGTCAAGGTCAACCCACTATTGCTTCTCTCATCACGAGTCCTGGCTGAACTTCATGGTGTTTATCCACCTTATCTGCCCATGGGATAGATAGTCTAATCTACCCAGCTCCAGAAAAGGTCTTGGGCCATCCTTTCTGCCTGATGTCAGTGCTATGCCATGGAGTACGTGGAAAACAATGTAGACAACCATTAACCATCTCCATGATACCTATAACCTTCCATTTTTTTTCCTAAGAGTATGGATCACTGATCCTGATCAGCCCTTGATCAACTTCAAAGGCCCTCTGGTAAACAGGCTGCATTAAAATGGCCAGCCTGAATGTTATTGCTATCCAATAGATTAGATGTCACTGAGAAGTTACTGCTCAGGAGAGACTGGTAGACTATCACAGTACACTTCACTCTACCAAGCTACTCCAGGAAACACTGACTATTTGAGTGAATTCCCTAACTATTTCACAGTTCAGTGACTATGAGCAGCCATGCGCCGCCGGCAGTTCCTGAAATAGCTAGGAGCTCTAAAGATGGACAAAAGTAACTTGTTGGATACTTTCCCAAATCCCTGTAAGGCTTTGGGCAATCTCTGCTTAGCTGATGCATGCTTGGCATATTTGCCTGAGCCTCTTCCATTAATCCCTTTCACAGTTTGGAGAATCTCTGCTAAATCAGCACAAAATCTTATCTCAGTCACTAAAAACATAGCCTGGTTCCTCAGGCAAATTCCTTTGAGACCAAAACTATCTGTTCCCTATTGTACCCCCATGGGCACTTAGATCTTTTCTTAGGTGTGATGTTCAGTGTTGTTTATAGTGCTCTAGGTACAGTCTAACTATGTTATCTACAATAATACTATCTTTCCTGATTTATATTGTACCCCTGGCAATTCCGTTTGCCTTCTCCAATACAGAAGCACAGCAGGTTGAAGGCCATGGGGAGTATCTCTATAATAACTCCCCAAATTTATTACAAACTGCAACATACTGCAGTGGCATTCTGTTGGTTGCCTCATTGCATTCTTTGCTATTTTACATTGTCTATTAGAAAAAGGCATTTAAATGATTTAAGCCCTCTGTGTCGAGCTTCATTGTTCTTCATTATTTGCCGTATTTTGTACATTAGTATCATATCCACACCTGAAAATTCAACTCTCAGTAGTATTAGGTAAAGCATTAAAAATAACAGAAAGCTAAGGAGGGTACATTGATCCTAGTGATCCTTTATGCTTTCTATTTGCAGTAAATCTGTCCCATCCTTTCCTGCAGAGGACTTTCATTTTGTTGAGCAAATGTTCCTTCTTCTTCCAAGGCTTAGGCATTACAAGAATTTCTTCTGTTCTTGCCTGTAGCTATATTTTTTTCTCCATGGCAGACTTTTTCTCTACAGCAAGACAGAGGCAATGGTATAAGCAGTGTTCATCAAAATGTGTATTTGGAGCATGCAATAACTACTCAGTGACACTGGAGCAGTGGGAGTCTTAATTCATTTATCTAAAAACTTATTTAAGTGACTTATTATAGTGTCAGAATATTTTGCATAACACTATGCTT
>JAWWLZ010000001.1:39078292-39118098 GCA_035041345.1 Poliocrania exsul | reverse complement strand
AATATCCAGGTTCTTGTGTCTTGTATACAGGTTGGGATGTCATGGTCTGGATAGGTGGATCAAACCAAGGCGTAACACTTCAGTTACATGATCATGCTCAGAGGGCAGAGACTTAGGTTGTTCTCTATTTTGAAGTTGGTTAAAACAGTATGGGTTGTTCTATCTCAAAGGTGGCTAAAAGTATAATACCACAGGCGTCAGTCCTGCAACATGCTCAGCACCTTCATCAGTGACTTGGAGTACGTGATAGAGTGTACTCTTGCCAAATTTGCAGATAACACCAAACTGGTGGACAATGGACATAAATAAAAACAGAAGTTGAGACGGAACATAAGGAGAAACCTTTTCACCATCAGGACAGTCAGGCAGCAGCACAGGTTGCCACTAGTTTCTTGAAAACCTTTGAGGTTTTCAAGACTTAGCTGTATAAACACTGCACCAAGCTGGTCAGATCTCACAGCTGGCCCCAAGGTTCCTTCCAAAGTGGTTCTAAGGGTAAATTCACATTCGATAGTTTATAAATATAACTCATTGCCCACAGAAACCCAGAGAAAGATTGGAGCAGGAAATCAAGAAAGTAAGGCTTGGGCAGTCGGAGAATAAAATTATACTGGGAATAATGTAAGCTTATTAGAAGGTATTACTCATGATTAATCAGATAGGAATTGCTTGTAACAAATACGAGGGAATTAAAAAGAGTTGTGTTATTAGTGAAATCTTGCGAAATGAACCATCCTGTATGGCTGGCATGGTAAAAGGTTAGTTTTGTCTGAATCAGAGGAAATGAATAAAGCAGTGTGAGATTTATTCACTATATTAGACATATTTGGTAACTGATCCTTTCCCAGTGAACAAAATTACTGAAAAACCACCAAGATAACTATAAACATTTCCATTCCCTCTCTCCAGCAGCAGCAGCATTTCTACAGTGCCACCATTCCTCATATTGTGTTTTCAAGCTCAACAAGAAGTAGGTTCATGAGCATTTCTACACAGGTATATTCAAGCGGAGTTAATTTTATGAAATGATAGATGCCTATACAGGCAATGCTTGCTTTTGAACTGCTTGTTCTGGCCACTTTCAGGTCTGATTTTCAACATGTCACTTAAGATGAGATTAACAGCACCCTATATGTGCCTACATCACTCCAGATGAGTTTCTCAGCTGTAAATATGTGCCTTGTACATGATTTCATGTTCAGATGAGTCTTGCTTTAGGTGGTTTTCTTACCAGCTGGAAAGTTTTGTGAAGGTTGCATGGTCAGATGGAGGTAGGAGAAGGTGAAATAGTAATGACACTCTAAACACAGGTGGACCTGTATGAAGCCAAAGCCAAGATTGTCAAGTCTTGACAGTTGGATGCAGAGACACACACACAGAAGCACTAAGTGATATAGCTCGAGTTGAAAAGCAAAGCTGCTCAACTTGGCACAGTTACAAAAGCAAATGCCTCCAAAAAGCTTGTTGATCCAAATCAGTATCTCCAGATGCCAGGGAGCTGTGCTGTTGCAGTTAATGCTGCATTCAGTAGCACAGGAAAGGCTCTCTTTCCACCCTCTCCTCTCTGCTGAAACAAATGCCCACAGGGAGGTGCTTGCCTCAATACCTCATGTGAAAGCATTTACCAGAAAACACTGGATTTTAATAGTGGAGTTAAAGCACATTTTTCAAAGTTTCTACACCTCTACCCCAAAGGCACTAGTGATTGTTTGCCAGAGAATAATTTGAGCAAAAGGATATGTGACATCATGACACCCTGAAACTGGCCCTGGCAGTAGGGTGTAATTACCCAGTTCATACTCAACTACACCTCCTTCTTACTCTGCTTGCATGGCGGTTGGCTCCTAAGAGCTTAGACCATACACAGAACTCTGGGGTTAGCACACTCAAGTCCTCCCTGGCAGCTATCCAGGTCAGGATGTGGGAGAAATGTGCTCCAACTCCTTTCTACCCACACACTCTCTTTTGCTTCCCAAGGAAAAGAAATAGTGAGGGGAGACATGGCTTTTGCTCAAATCCCATCTTGGCATAGAGGCTGAATATGGCAGACAGGGAATATGTGCAGCTGCACCTGGGAGCTGGAAAATCTCCCAAAGTCTTGTAGTGCAGCACATGCAGAGCAACTTTGTACAGTCAGCTCAGCATGGAGCTCACACACAGTTAAAAGGCAAATGCCAATTTTTGCTCATTCTAGCAAGGATAAAGATGAACACAACTGTGATATTTTCGAAAAAAAAACTATAAAAAGAAAATTAAGTGTGTTAACCCTCGAGTAGAAATCCTTGACTTGCTGGCTCTTGAAGTTTCTTTTCATGTTCTCCCTCAGTCGTACAAATGCAGGAATAATTCTCACCTATTATAGCACTCCCGTTAACACATAATTTCTGAAACTAGCAGTGGGATCTACCTCAAAATGTGGCTGTGGTACCAATCAACAAAGCATAATTCTCATGTTCAGGGGCTGCCTTACTAAGTATTCCAGCTCTCACTCTACCATTGCAGTTGGGATAGCAGTGGGTTGTGGCATGGAAACAAATCCTTGCTGCATTTTTCTGCCTTACCAGTTAACGTACCAATGTACTTCTGAGCCGGCACACAGAGAATGTGCTATGGATGTGCTCTTCAAGAGATGCACTTGATTGAAAGTAGATATGAAGGCATCAATAGGTTTACCTAACTTGACTCAGTTGTTTGTTAGCTCTTCTGCTAAATTAGAATCTTATTTTTTTTCGAACATGGAAGTTCTGAACTAATTCTCAGGATCGGCCTTTACTATGGAACATAATGTTTAGGAAGTATGTATCTTGAAAATATACCTTTGAATCCATGTATTGTTAAGATAATTGTGGTCTTGATATACACAAAATGCAACTATGCAACTCAAACAACAGAAAACAGGCTAGCACTACCCCCATGGTTCATTCCTTTCTGCCATTTGTAATAGCATGGCTTTACAAGGAAAATCTTTATCAAGTGTTAGCAGAAAATCAGAATTTTAAAATCAGGCTTGACTGTTACAGAAAAGGCTCTGGTTTTACATCATTTTGCACAAAAAACCAAAGTTTTCCTTTCATGAAGCCAAGAGATGTAACACATTAGGACGATTTCTGTAGTCATTTCTTACATTTTCCTAGGACAAAGATACACTCTGAGATTACATTAATATATTGAAACAAACAAGAAAAGAAGCAGAAATAGTAGGAGTAATTACTACTTTGGGAGTGGATAAAATGTTGTTTAGAAACTGTTTAGAAACCAGAGAGAATCCTATAATTAAGAAACAAATTGAACAAGTATCACTGAATCCAGTCTTGCTCATATCAAAACAGATAAAAGAGTATTATGCACTACTATGTTTAGAGGTGCAAAATGTGGCTTTTTATGCAGAAAAGAGAAGGCTCTTGGAAAAAAATCCTATCTTGAAGTTGCAAAAAATAATGAAGTATGAAATAACAAGCAGAATCCAGTTAAAGGTAATAATTAAAAAAGGAAATAGAAATACTGAAGTTGAATTCCCAAATATTGTTTGACCTACAATAAGGGCTTTTCCAAAATGTATTTTCTAGAGTTTCTCAGTGTAAACACTCTCAGAAGTGGTGGGGACTGATTAAAGACATTATGCACTTGCTATATAGAACTGCCTGAGTTTTGTCTTGTGCATGACAGAGGGGAAGAGGCAGTTGTGAAATCATGGGCAGTGAAAGCAGCAAAAAGAAAAAAGAGATCAGGAGCAGAGATGGGCCAGTTTCTGGGGATTATGCTGTAAAAACTGGATGCTAAATGTTGCTCTCATGCAAAGTCCTGAAGCATTTTTGTAGAAGGTTTTATTGACTTTTCACTACTCCCACAGGCAAAGTGAAATATTGGCCAGCTCTGTCTCTGCCAAAATGAAACAAACACACTTCAGGTTTAGACTATTTATGGTCTTCCATCATCAGTCTACAGCAAAAAGAAACTTTATAATCACACAGCTAAATTAAATAAGAACAGAACAACTTAACAACAATTTATGGTCAACACTTTTTCTGTTCACATTGGGATGGCAATCGTATTTTCCTTCTCTTGGTTGACTGCCGCAAGCACTTCAGTTTGACAACTCCCACGGCTCTCAGAGAATCAGTGGAGTTACACCACAGTAAAATTAGAGAGGCGCAAAGGAGACTCCAGCCTTTTTTACTGACTGCTGTAGAAATTTAAAGTAACTAGTATCAAAAAAATCCTTCTCTCCCTGTTGCAAGTATGAACTGTTGTCAGGATGAAAGCATAAGAAACTAGTTTTAAACTGAGTTTTTTCTGTGAAGTCTACAAGTGATTCAACAAGACAGATATTCAAATTACACTAGTCCAGCTTATTCTTACCCAAATCCCCATCCTTTGCACTTCCCATTACTATGCTGGCACCTTTACTATACTCAGTAAAATCAATGGTAGAATTCCATTCATAGAAAAGACCAAAGCCACTTCTCAGAGAAGTCCTTCTCTTTCTCTATCCTAACTTCTATATCCTTTCTCTGGCAAACTTCTGGGCTTTTGGGGACAGTGATAGGTCCTGTAGTTCCTGTTCCAAAATGATTTCCACAAAGTAAAACCATAGTCTTTCAGATTCTTTCTGCCATGCCAAAACATACCTCTCGCCTCCTTCTCTGGGTGTGCTTATGGCAGAAACATACAGGTTCAAAACACTACTGAAGAAATGAGTGCTTCATATAGATGGACACAAAACATTCTGAAGTTCTCTGCCCCTGAGCTGATGTCTGCAATTGAGCAGTCTAAGATATCTTCAGAGTGTGTGTGAGAGGTTTGCTGAGGATGATCTGGTTTCACCATCTGTCTTGAAAAAGAGAGAAATTTAATAATCTAAGAACTGAAAGGCAAATGACATGAGAAATCCAGTCAAATCAAAAGTCTAGGTTGATCCAAAAAACGGATACAAAATTATCAACTCAGTGAAATGGTAGTACTATGGATCCAAACATAGATGGTGAGGATTTCTATAGATGAGCCATATTTTGTCACAGTTCTTAGCTATGTGAGCAAGCTAATAATCTGAAGAAGAAATTTTTACACTGCTACCAGATTCCTTTTGTTTATTAGAGTAGAAGGATCTAAGTCTGTACTATTTAATGCTGGAGTTGTGCATGAGAAAGATCATGCAAAATTTTAGCAGCAAAGCAGAAATCACTTGTCATGCATACACAAAAAAAATTAGCAGGTTTTGCTAATAAGATTCATGAGTAGCATCTGAAAGATCTTAGAATGGCTTGGGGTGGAAGGAATCTTCAAGATAATCTAGTTCCAATCCCTTTACTATTGGTAGGAATACTTTCCACTAAACCAGGTTGTTCAAAGTCCTGTGCAGCCTGGTCTTGAACACTTCCAGGGATAGGGCAAAAATGGGTTTATCATCTGTTTTGAGACTTGCAGCAAAACAAGTCTATGAAGGTTTACCCTGTTTGATCTCAGAAGCTGAGCAGGGTCAGGCCTGGTTAGTACTTGGATGGGAGACCTCCTGGGAATACCGGGTGCTGTAGGTTCTAGTCCTGAGGACTTCACTGTCACCGTCCAAGCTTGTTCGGCCGTGGCAGATGAACCTTAGCAGTTAACAGGTGGGGCCACTTTCGTGTACGCTGTGCCTCACCTAAAAAAAAAAAAAAATCCACTGCGCAGGCTCAAAGGATACACCCACATGGGTAGAGCACTTCCCAAAAATCTTCATTCACAAAGCCTAGCCGTGCTGATGATTCATACAGAGATGCGCATATCACATGCTGTTCTGGGGGGTCTTACATGGATGGTTCTAATATCTGTATGTGTACATGGCTTTGAGTTCCCCTTTTAGACCAAACACAAAACTTTAGCCACTTTATTATAAATAAAAGAATGTTATCAAAATAAACCAAGAAATGTGACAGAGATTTCAGAAAAAAAAAGTTGATTCTTTTTTAATAAAGAAGAAAGTATTCACTGTATATAGGCAAGACACATTCTCTGTAATTCTTTATGATGTTCTCAGTTTTTATTAGCACAAGGAAATATAATAACTTGCCAGTGGTTCTGTAAGTTCGAATTACCCATTATCGTGGGTTTCAGTGGCTACAGAAATCATTTCCTTTAGCAGAACTCAGTGGAGGTTGGGACTAGACTTTTGCTATGATACAGAAGGAAGAATAGAGTTTGGGTTTGGGATTGTCTGGGCATTTTTCATTCATTTTTTGTTAGAAAAGGGCACATGGGATCTTTCTGTCGCAGTAATAAACAGGTTCTTGCAATTTTTGTTAAAGTTTATAGTCTTCTTGTAAATACTCAGTGGCCTTCTGAAATTACAAACTCTGTTACTTACTGTGTCTCTGAAAAATGGTCCTACAGTGCTATCTTTGAAGTCCACAGTATAAATTCATGTGCAAAAGCTAGTGATTAATAGAGTAAGGATAGAGTTCATTTTATCGTGTTTCAGTGATCTCAAAGTGCAAAATCATTATCTAGAGTCATCCTAGGGGTCTCCATGGTCACTAGAATCGATAGCAAAAGGCACTTGAGGGGGTGAATCTCACCATCTTCATGAGCCTCTTTCTGAAAGGCCACATCACCCTGCAGAGCTGCTTACCCCTCCATAACAGTTAAAGCAAGGAAGGGGTTTAGCCATGCCAAGGTGGCTCTTAAAATCAATGAATCGATCATTTCACAGCTCTGACGCACAAAAGTGCAGAAAACCATGCTATGGACAGATGTTTTTATTGAACTTTTTTGCTTGTTTGCCCAATATTCTTTTCTTTATTGGCCCAAAATCTTTTCTTTCCCTTTAGGAAAACCAGCAAGGGTTAAAAGCTAGAAAAATTATAAGAAAAGAACAACAAAACCTGAAAGGCTTTCTGGTGGCTGTACCACCTACACCAAAACTGCCCAGGCCACTGGGAAGTCCTTACAATGCTGCTGAGATCTGCACTGCACATAGATCTAGGAAATATGCTTTTAGATATGAAAAACAGCAACTGTAAAAACATACTGAAATTATTCACATATCCTCAGGTTCTCCTGCAGAATCACATTATCTTGCCTGTCAGCCGAGAACTGGAGGCAGATGTATGGCATGGCCCTAAACAAAGCAACAAACAGAAGCCCTGCCAAATCCATGATGCCATTCCAAGGCCTTGAATTCACTGAGCCTTTTTGCATCAATTGTTTTCTCTTGGGTCAGTGCATGGCATGTCACACTCCATGTGAGGAGCTGGGATAAGACCTTGTCATTCTATTGTCTTGGCCTCTTCCAAAGAATCTCATTATGAACCTGAAGAGCTCAGCTAATGGAGTTTAAAGTGACAGTCTTTTATAGTGCAATAAAGGCTTTTAAGATGTACTTCAGGGGCTTCTAATTCTCTCAGCAACACAGTAAATATAATGAACGTTAAAATTATCCTTGCAGATGTTGTGGTGTCAGTAACAATAACAAAATCTCAGCACGGCACAGGACCAAAATAGCATCTGGGATTTTGATTCACTCAATTTAATCACACAGTGTTTGAGCATTTATGGTTTTACAGTTTTTGTTTATTGATTTACAGTATTTTAATGAGATTGCTGTGAAAACATATATGCTGAACTGGTACTTATATGGGACATATACCAATGCCCATCACTTCCCTCATTGCTTTCTACAGTGTGCTAATTTGCAGCCCTCTGGAGCTCACAGGAAGATTTAACATTAAACAGTCTGCTGCCTAGTATGAGGGGAAGGACATGACTAATAACTGTTTCCCAAGCCCATCAAAAGATCATGAAACCGTCTAAGACTTTGTGATAAGGGAAAATAAAAAACATAGAGTAAAGTCATTTATATTTCTGCTGATTTAAAACCAAGGGGGGAAGTATTAACAAAGCAACACACTGATCTATCGGCCACTGCTCAGGCAATTTCCAAAGCATTCTGAGTATAAAAAACATTTGTTGCTTTGAAGCCTACACATAAGTGCCAGTAGTTACAAATTTGTGAGCAAGAGGCCACAGGCAGGAAAATATTTCCCATATCCATGCACTGGAGCACGTACACACATGCAGTGAAGGATTTGTCGTGTAAGTTTGCCATCTAAAAGTTAGGTATCTCAGTTAGGCAGCTGCCCATGCTGGGAAACAGTTCACATATCAGTGACTTCCATGTCAGGTGATGATTCACACTACCTACTAAAATGTCACCCAAATCTCACATAAAAGTACCCCTGCCTATCTCTTGTTCTCTCCCTCCCTTTAGCATCTTCATTGGCTCCAGCAGAAGCCCAGCTATTTCCTGAGGCTATTCTTCACTTTTGGATGAGTGAAAAAGTTGGGAGAAATGAATTCCAGCTTTGGGCAGCAGAGAGGCAAAAAGCTGAGCAGACATGAAAAATGAAATACTCTATAGACTTTCCTGCAATCTACTCTTCCTACTCGATGATCAGAAACCCAGGCTAAATTGAACAGAAGGTCTGGCCTTAGAAGATGTCATGCTGCCACCTCTCCAGAAAGTCATCTTTAGTAACCCCAGGATTTCCCACAGGATTTATGAAATAAGTACTCAGGGTGGTCTGTGGCCTCTGCCTAGAGAAGGACAAAACTGCCAGGCTCTGCTTACCACCATCACCACTGCTGTTCCCAGTCCCTGTCAAAAACAACTCTTGTGAATGATTCCATCAAAGACAGAAGGAAAAATTTCTGCTGATTATTTCATTTCTGAGTGCGTGCAAATGATGGTTTGTCAACTTACCCTATGGGAATATTCTTTTGCCTGGAGTCTCAGATACCTCTCATCGTAAGACAGACACTGTGAAAGCCAGGGTTTTCTGGAAGACTTGCCAGTCATTGCCCCATGATATTCCTGAGCACAACAACCTCTCAGCAGCACCCATCACATGAGCCATGAACTCTTCCTCACACTGATGGTAAAGTTGACCCCCAGTTGTTGTCAGTCAGTGTAACTCCCTGGCAAGTACAGCAATTGCTGCCAGCTGGACAAGTGGCTGGACTCATACTGTGCTTGGGAAAGGCAGGGAACACACAGGAGCAAAGGAAGACCTTGGCATTAATTTTTAAGCAAGAGACATTTTAGTTAGAGTGAATGGCTGTCCTTTACATTGCTGGAAATATTTGCTTTCTCTCTTCCAGCATTCTTGGCCAGATAGCAGCTCTGGGTCACACTTTTCCTTATATACCATTGTCCTTTACAACTTTCAAGTCACCCAGAGTGTATTACCATGTGTTACTCCCCAGTCCCAAAGCCTCAAGCTTTACGTGGTGTACATTTTAATTTTAGGCTTCAAGAGATTTTGCCTACACAAACTCTTGCAAAGCCTTTTGATTCTTTGATACTTTGACTTCATGTCCAGAGAAAAACTACACATTTTTCTCCAAGATATTTCTTTTAATTGGGTGAGAAAAAAGGCATTTTGGCAAAAAGGGTTTCACAGAGATAACATGGAACTCCACAGAAGCATTGCAACACATTACCAGGACTAACAAGCATTGCTATAGTAGGGCACTTTTATTACACCCAAACACAACTTCAGTGAGGTACAGAGAAGAGGTGTTTAGGTTACCCACAGGAGGAAGAAAAGAATAAAGGAAGAGAGATTAAGAAAAG
Source organism: Poliocrania exsul (assembly GCA_035041345.1). NCBI lineage: Eukaryota > Metazoa > Chordata > Aves > Passeriformes > Thamnophilidae > Poliocrania > Poliocrania exsul. Next base: position 39,108,491 of record JAWWLZ010000001.1, on the reverse strand, counting down.
AAAGAATACAGAGAAAAAAGTCACAGTCACCACTCAGAAGGTCACATGTTGACAGCTTCAAAGAGAACAGGCCAGGAGCTAATGGAGACCTCCAATATGCCTCTTTGTAGACTTGGTTACTGTGGCCACTCCCTCCAGGTGGGACCTTTGGTTCCCAGACCACTTCCTGTCTCCTTACCCAAAGTGAGGGGTGCTGCAGCCAGTCAGAGGCTCCAGAGGCTGTGGTGTGGGTGGGTTGCCAGGTGGACCTTATTGACTGACAGGTGCTCCAGTGGCCTTCATGCAATGTGGCCAAAACACTGTGGCCATCCTGGCTGAGCGTGTGACACACACATACACCCCCACAAGGTGGTTCTGATCCATTAATAACTTATCTGGTGTGTAACACCTTGGCAGGCTGAAATTTCCCTCCCTCTGCTTGATCTGGTACTCCTTTAGGGGCTTCAATCACAACCTTCTCTCCTCTTTGTAATTTTAATGCATACTTTGTGCTCTGGCCTCTGAGTTTGCTGTGTGTAGTGGGAGATACTGGACTAAATGAAGCTTCTTCTCTCTGCAATGAATATGTATTCAGAGCACTATTTTTTTTCTTGTGCTTGTTCAAAATAGTCAATAGCAGGAGTAAAGTGCTTTTTACTCCTTCCCAGATTAAATTTGCACTTTCTTTAGTACCACTTTCTAAGGAGGGTTTGCTAGCGGCATCAGCTGATCCAGTTTGGCATTGCTCAATGAATCAAGAACATTACTATTAATATGCCAACTGCCAGAGAAGCAAAATATAACTTTGTATGCCATTCTCTGGGGTTTTCATCCATTCAAATGGCAACTCTTTAGCTGATAATTCAGTATCATCAGACTTTCCGCTTTAAAGGCAATGATTCACTCTCACATTTTATTTCTTTCTGTCATATAACAAACAACAGTTCATTTGTATGCTGCTCTGTGTAGGTAACATAACTAAACAACCACTTTGGTAAGAAGAGAAAGCAGGCATGTCAAGAAATACAAGAAATTTGAGATTATTTAGATTTCTCATTATTCTTTTTTTTCTTTTTAAAAATGTCAATGCCTTTACTGTAAAAAGGGAAACAAAAGGAAATGTCAGTTCTTACCATGAACAAAGCATAATTTGCTTCAACTATGAGTTTTACCATTATTTCTTAGTCAGAACATCCCATGAACAATAAATTTCGGTGTCTACTGACACTGGCAATAAAGGCCACCACAGGCAGAGCATTTATTTCAGTCAAGCACTGTGTATTCTTAAGCTGCCAAAAATGAGATCTGTCAGAAAGAGCTGCTGGCACACTAATGACAGCTACATACTGACATAACACAATAAGCATCTCAAAAAAAAATTTAAATATATTTCAAAATAATTCAAATTGTTACTATGTTCACTGGGCCTTGCATTTTTCTAAAATAGTTCTATATTGAAAGCTCTCACAATTCAGCAAAGAAAATGAGTTGGTGGATGCAAAAAGCTGGGTTCTTTTTATTACCAAAATCCAATACTCCAAGGATTTTAATCCTTGAAAGAAAATAGTAAGAAGACACTGTTTCTTTTTAGTTTTCTTTATTTGGGGGGGAGAGGGGGCTTTACATATACAAATATTTAGCATCCTGCATACTATTTCTAAATATATACTTGCTTTGATGTCTCAGTGCTGGGACCTAAATTCTTTGCTGATTCATAGCTTGTCAAATCAATGCAGCAATTACATGTAAACTATTACATTTCAAAGACTTGTCTAACCCAGTCTTGTAAAGTTAGCTCTGTGTTAATGTAAGAAAATGATATTGTATCCTGGTTAGTCTCTTACTTATTCTAAACTATCTTACCCATGATAAATGAGGCTGGGGGACATTCCCACTCACAGTTGAGCTCTTTGAGGTGGAATTCTAATCTGGAGAATGATACTAAGAGCACATCACCATAGATTTTTTTTTCTTTATTTAAGTTTTCATATTCTTTTTCTAAATAATAGGGGAAATTGGTGATGATTTTTGGGGGGATTTTAATCCAGAAATTTTTAAAAAATATAATTTGGGAGTTAAGGGTCATGTAGTAATAACTCAAGTAAGCCATTCATGACCAACTCACCATTCCCACCATCTTCATGAAGAAACCTGCAAAACACTAGCCTCCAGAGATTGGGGTGTCCCAGGCAGCTTCTGTGACAAGTCACCTCTTGGCACTGGGTGATCCGTGCAATATTTAAGGACATCTAGGAAAGGAAGAATCATCAGCAGATTCAGGAGACCAGTCTCAGGAGGAAGTACTAGGTATGACTTTTTAAGCCTTTTTGGTGAAATTACACAATTGCTACTCACAGCTTAATAGGAGAATCACTACTTATTTTGTTTTCATTGAGGTTTAATTGTCATCATTTTACGATATTTCCTTGAAAATCCATTTTCAACTCCAAGGACAGAAGAAAGAGTGTTTATATAATACCTATAGTTCGTCAACTCATATCAGAAGATGCAATGAAAGTGCTGATTCTTCAAAAGCAGCATTTCACACAGGATACATGAAGCTTTGCTTGAATTTCACTGGAAGAGGTTCCTCAGCTCCAGGAGAACACTCTTTCCCACTGTTAAAGCTGTTCCAGACTGTATGTATAATTAAATATTCTTGCCCTGAGAGAGACAGAAATACAGTGATTGACAGATAGGAAAAGAGGCTGCCCCTAAAGCCCAATGGCTAAAGCAGTTATATCAGATGTTGAAAAACTTGATCTCAGAGGCCAGCTCCAGTTCTGTCAGACAGCTTACTGCAGACGTCATATGTTAGGGAAAATTGTGTATCGTACATAGTAAAGTGCACTTCAGAAGATTTTATTTCCTCCCCTAACTTGTCACTCAAACATTCCATCTTAACCTAAATCCAGCACAAAGTTGCCCAACTCTTTTAATGGTGTGTGGGAGAAGTTAGGTTAAAAACCAATAAAAATTATTTTTGTAGGACTTTTGTAGAGGGAGCATACCATCTACAGATATTTTGAGGCAAATGCTGGCATTTGGTTCATCTATTTAATCATAATATGGATGGATTTTAGAATAATAAAATATTCATGTAGAAAACAAAGGTGGCCACTGTGAAATACATATCATTTATGGTTTGAAAACGGCTCACATATTCTTAGGGACACTATATTATTGACAAATTTATAAATAGCTATCATTTTAACATGCCAGGTTAAAAAAAATGCCATTACTATTATTACACACATTTATAATGTTTCTGGGGATCACAGCTGACCCACCAGAATAAATATGGCTCTCATGTTTCCTTCTTTCTGGCTGCCTGCAGTAACTGGTGGCTTGTTTTGTTGTCTTTTTTTGTTTATTTCAGAAAACAATGAAACTGTTAAATACCATTGCTGGACGCCAGTGTGAAGCAGAAATGAACCATTACCAGTGACTAAAGGATGAGGACAGGGGGGAGGACCAGCTTCCCTCCAGCAGCAGAAGAAAAGGCATCATTCCTTCCACTTCTCCTGCAAATTCAGGTCTATCCATAAATATTCCTGTGCACACATTGTGGAAGGAAATTGGACGGAAGTTGTGAAAGCAGGTGGAGGAGCCACCAATGAGTCTGGCAAAGCTTCTGGGCTAAACTCGGGTGCACTGATACCTGTGTCCAGTCCCATGAACAGCCAGGGTGTTATTGAACTTCCTTCCCTTACCCAAGGGTCATCCCAAATGCCTCACTTAAATGGTTACCATTCTTCAGTCTTTGCTTAAAGAGTTGGTTCACTCTAATTAGTTGCATTTTCTTAACATACGAAAGATGACTATTCACACATATACAGCCATGCCTACTCAAATACGTGTGTATGCAAGTGTGTGTGTATATATATCCATGTTTAAATATATACACAAGTAAAACAAATTCACACATATATATAGATTCTTGCTGTCAGCTGAAAGAGGGAAGAATATGAGACCCAAACCCCACTGGCTCTGTATTTTGTCTCTGAACTCTCCAACAAGTGTTTCCACAGAAAGGCACGTGCTCTCTAAAGTACCAGAACATGAGACCATATGAGTCCTGTATTCAGCAGATAACAAACTAATAAATAATGGTTAAATTTCCACACTTGATAAAACAGCCTTTAACTTATTTTGCTGTCCTTAGTATATACATACTCTTAACATGACTATAAATGGGAATTCCTTTTTTTAAATTGAAAACATGAAACCCGAAAAAAGACTTTGCATGTTAAATACCACAAATTATTGTGCTTCATTATCATGAAATAAAAAAACAACAACAACAAAAAAAAAACAACCAAAGACTGAAGCAAAAGGAGAATAATAGCATTGGATATACCTGCATTCATTATAAAAGTGGAAATTGTGTCCTGAATCTCAGAAGGCTTCATATAGCTTACACAACACAATCTGTAGCCTGTGTATCTCATAGGAATTTATATTGTATTCCATTTCCATGAAACAAAATAGGGAGTTGCAGACAAGATTATTATTCAATAAAGAAGGGACCTTTTCCTTGGGATTCATTAAAAACCCCAATGATAAGCAATATGATTTTACTCTTCTGAACATCATATTAAAAAGACCAAAATGTACAATGTGATAGAAAAAAATAATTAAAAACAACAACATCTAGAGTTCATAGATATACAGCAAACATGAGCAGTGAAACAGAAAGTTATATCACTTAACAGTATTCACTTTATGCTCTTTCACCCACAGGTCCTCACCTAACCATCACTACAAGTATTTCTTGCAACAAACTGCTCCATATAAATCTATGTGCAACTCTGGGTTGTCTGCAGCCAAGGAAGAGTGCAAATGGTGCAGTTCTGGGAGGACCTAAATTAGCTCACAGAAAGATAGAGCCTCCTTTGTCATATGCATTAACGTATACAACTCATATATTTGCAGAACAATAACTGTACATACAAAAGAAAATCCCCAGTGACATTCTCCATACTCTTTTGCCTATTAACGACTTTGAAAAGAGCACCTGATGTCCATAAAAAGTAATTTAAATGCATGTTGCACATTAACATGTCCTGAGTATACTCAGGATATTGCAGTCTGTCAATTTCTGTGTAATGGCTTCACATTTTTAAAAGAAATTAATCAATAAAGAAAGGTGAACAGATAAAATAGTTTCAGAGAGACATCAACATTTCAAACCCCTTTCCTAGCAGAAAAACATGAATGGAAATGAAAATTTCATAAAAAATTCAAGGCCCTGGAATCTAGACCTGTCTGGAATTTCATACAGTCAAGCTATAAAGAAGCAGAAATCCTGCCCTATTTTAAACACATTTTAACTCTTATCAGCACATAGTGGTGGGAAAGGTACCCTACAAAGGAAAAGTAAACCCCTATCTATTATCTGATATCGGTGGTCTATGCTGTTGATCTATTATCTTTCCCCCTATAATGTACTACATCTGTGTTGTGGAGGATACTAAAAGTGCTCCATATAATCATATATATTATTACAGGAGAGGAAGTGAGGAAGAATCCCTTGTGAGCTGCTTAAGAATTTTCTTTAATTTCTTTTACCTTCCAGTTTAAATTCTGTGGATTTATTCTTTACTAAAATGCTTCTAGCTGGTTTGTTCTGATAAAATCAACTCAGGTCTTGGCAGTACCAGAGAACAATGCAAGATTTTAACCTAAGAGACTACCAGATATTCTGAAGGGACTAAAAATGCTACTAAGATTTTGTGGACTCTTGTAAACAAAACCAACCAACCAAACAAACAAACAAAAAAAACCAACCCAAACCAAACACACACACACACACACAAGAGGATTTTATTTCTCCTCTAGACAGACTTTAATAGATTTGGTGTCAGTGGGAAGCATGTGCCATCTCTCCAACAGTATAAGTCATTATGCAGAGCTATTAAGATACTAAATATTTGAGCATTTGGAGAAAAGAAGCTGGGTTGTTTATTTTCGTTGTGAAAAGTCATTGAAAAGAAAGGAATCAGAAGTATCACTATCTTGGCCAAGATGGCTAACTAACAGATGGCTCAATGTAGGAGATGTGAAAAATACATTGAATTACTTGCTTAGGCTGAAGAAGGAAGATTTCATCAGAGCAAGGCACTGACTCTGCTATATCATGATCTTATCATCCATTTTCACTGCTTCCTAAAAAATTTTGCATCTTCTGGGGTGTTCAAATTGAATGAGTTGACTCCAAAAATTTTACATTTCTTCTGTAGCTTTTTTACTCCACCAGAGGTCTAGGTATGATGGTTTAACCTTGAGGGAAATGCTGAGTGTTCTATTACTGCATAGTGAGTTGACACAAAATAATCTCAGCGCCAAATATCAGCCTCTTGCCTGAATGAAGGCACAGGAAAAAACCAAAACAGGTGTTGGGACTCTGGTGCTGGACTACCATCCAAGAAACACATGTTGAAATGCCAGATATTTCTTTGGGTTTTGTGGTTCTGGCAAGCCAGGTAATTTCTCTGTAACTTAGTCATTCATCTACTAAATGGAAATCTGTTTAAGTGTGCTCCTGTGATAATGGAAACCATCTTTCTTCCACATTCAGATGCCCTAAATTTCATCCACATCCATTCGACCATCTGTCCTGTGTTCCCTATTGGCAACTCATTCCAAGCCCATGGGATGCTACAGACTTGAGCTGGAGGTAAGGTGGTCTGTAGTGAGCAGCACGCCTTGCATGCCTTACATAGTGGACCTATAAGTACATCTTGAGCAGCTACTCATCTATTTCATTACATGCAATAAATAACATTTCAGTTTTATACAGCTGTCTCACATGTTTGGGCTCAGAAATAATGTGAAATCTGCCCAGAAAACCGTCATTTTCTCCTCACAGCAGCACTCTGTGTAGGGAAAAAAAAAAAAAAAAGAATAAATTGTTTTGCATCAAACATGTTACCTTTCCAAAATCATAATATCCCAATTGTATTTTCTTGAGCTGCCCTCTGCTTCCTCATTTTCCTTTCTATAACAATGATCCAAATTTTTCTGTCAGTGTAATTACACTAACCTAGTTAGTGGTCAGCACTTTCTTTTCAGTTCCTTCTGCAAGCTGCAAAATGAGAAGTTTGTCAAAATTCAGAGAACTTCATATTCAGGTGGTAGAGGAAGCCAAGTCTTAACATTTCAAGTACATTTAAATGTGCATTCAAGCAGTGGCATGGAAATCAGTAAAGCAGCTACTAATGATCTGGTTCCAATAACAAATGTTCATTTGGATGGTAAGTGACCTTAGACAGAGAGAAAATGCAATTTTGGCTGCCAATACAAAAAATAATAGTTATTATTAGTGCCATATAGAGGTTCTAATCAATTATACCTTTAATTTGCTCAATTCAGTTACACTGTAACCAACTGAACCTCTGTTTTGAATAAAGAAAGGAGTATACTGGGTTTTACAAAAACTCCCTCATGTACAGTTCGTTTAGCTCGTGCTATTAATATCACCTTGGTTACTGGAATGATGGAGCTTATTCCTGACATGATGTTTTTTAGCTTTTGCCTTATTAGCCTAAAGTTTTCCAAAACACTTTTACCAGGAAAGGAAGTATCTCTCTTCTGGACATTAAATTAAACTCAGTTCATATCAGATAACATAATCACTTTAGCCCATGACTAGAATATAACCCAATTCTGCCATCTTACTTTATAATGAATAGGAACTTATTCTTTAAATAGTAATCTACTGCTGCACATATATGCTTACAAATATGTATTATGAAATTTATTATGATTTTATTTTTGTAACACCCCTTAACCCAATTGTTTAAGTCAATTATGCCATACACTGCAGAAATTTGTAGAAAATTATCCATTTCCCCAAAATACTTTGAATCTTAAAGAAGAGTGACCACTAAGAGTAACTTAGTATTTCTATCACAGCAGTACCACTTTGTCCTTTTTTGGACATCAGTCTTAGAAAGGACAGATCCTGACCACTGTACAGTCCTCTTAAAATAAGGTGAAATCACTGTGTCAAGAAGACAAAGTATATTTGGTTGCAAGTTTAAACAAGAAAAAGTTAACAAATAACATTTAACTTCCAACCTTAATCAGTTCTTCAAATCTCACTGACAGAAAAGCTGAGTCTGATATGCAAAAACTGAATTCTCTATTTCTGGATGGTTTTGGAACTGTGTCTGTCCTGTTCCCTGTGCTTTTCTATCACATACAATGAGATGGCTGGTTTATTATGTCTTTTTCAGGATCAAGCTTTTTTATACCTACAGCCCAAAGGAATAAAGGGAGCTTTTGACTGCAATTAGAAAATAATTTATAGTGACTATGGGATGGGCTACTGAGGAGCGGGCAATTGAAGATGGAGTGGAGCGTGTTGGGGGGATCATGCAGAATAGCTGAAAACAGGCATTCAGAAGCAGGAAAATGAGGTTGGAGATGAGAGAACAGTGCACACAGGAAAACCAATTAAGTGGTTTAATCACAGGCTTGAAGGAGTGTATGCAGCTGACACTGAGTGAACTTGCAATCAAATAAGAGAATCCTTCCCTGCTTGAACTTTTGAAGGAATGAATAGTTTCAAAGTATGGATGAATGTAGTGAAAGCATGAGAAGGCTGCAGGACTAAGACCAGGTCCCTCTGAAGGTCTGTTCTTGTAGATCCATCTACCTTCATGAGAGTGCTAAAGCTCATGCAGTTCTCTGCTTTTCACTGATTTGATGTCATGGTAAGATCTGCCAGGTTACATTGAATGTACAGTCTTTGAATGATAAAGCTTTTAATTAGTGTCCCAACACAGGACATTAAGGAGCACCAAGAAGAAACAACAGTTCTGCATCACCTGCACATGATCTGCAGATTCAGCAGGCTTTGGAGCAGACCTTTGGGAGGAGCCACTCTTTACTGTCATCAACTAATTGACAAGTCAATGTGTTCTCACCTCTCCATTTTTAACTAGTAAAGGCACTTCTATGTTCAATATTTTATTAAAAAATGATTCCTAGAAGGACCCCAGACTTCAGCACTTCAGGAGATTGACATCTGAATAACTCACTACAGTCCCAATTTGAAGACTTAGCCACAGTAAAAAGGTTGCACATTCATAGTTACCCTCACTGGTAACTATGAGATCTACAGTATTATTCACACACACCTTTGCCATGGTTTCTCTGTATCAGGAGTCAGTCAAAAATAAAATTATCTTTTAAAAATACTTTCCTACCCTGTAACTTCTTCTGGATAAGTAAGCAGAAGCTATAAGAGTCAAGCTACATTTTCATCCTGAGCTCAATTTGATTTTCAGTACTCACCACTAATGAAATATCTAAAGGTGATTTATTGGAACATATCAGTTATATTTAAACAGCAGCCAGAACAATTACATTTAATTAAAATTAAGGTCAAAGAAACACAACAAACTAATGTGACACTTCAGACATCAGCTTGGAATAGATGTTATGTTGGTTGATTATCAATTAGGTACAGTAAACACAAATGTGTTCAGCAGGCAATTCTCAGCAAAACCAGTTCAGGCAAGAAAACAAATGCTGTGTCTGAAAATTTTCTCACTTTCTCTGGATTCAAAATCATCCTGCACATTGTGCTGTTCTTTCTGTCTTTAGTCTACTTCGGTGATTTATTCTTTTTCCTTGAGGAAAAAGTATTCTGCCAGAAGCTCTCACTGGAGAGCCAAAGAAATGTAAAGTTGTGGGGGAAGGGTTTTCTTTTTACTGTGTTGTTTCATCTCTTCACCTTGAAAGCACAAAAAGTCTTCTCATCACAAGCCTTAGGCTAATCAGGCTGTGATGGGTATTTGAGCATCTTCTACATGGCTGCATATCAACAAGCTTGGAAAAAGGATTTACTATGACATGGTTGGTTGTTTAGTCCTTTGAGTAGCAAAGATTGCACAACTGATTTTCTCTCTGTTTGTTTTCAGCACAAGCCATTTCTTATAAAAGTATCTTTTAAAACTGGGGACTTTAACTCTGTATATTCATTTAATAGGAAAAATATCTTGAGGCTTGATGTCAGTTTTCTCCTAAATTTCTTGATGATCAGAAGGAAAGGATAATGTATGAATAAAAATTTATCTGATTGTCCCCTGACAATGGAGATTCAGTCATGTCCTCAATTTTTTCATGTACCTCAAATCTAAAGCTAGGATGGTGATCAGGCAGTGCTGTAAATGGATGCAGGATTGGCCCTCAGTTTCCCTGGATGCTTTGTTTCCCATGGCTCAAAACAAAGCAACAAACAGAAGCCCTGCCAAATATGTCTTTTCTTTCCCACTTGTAAAAATAACTGTGGAAATAATACAGAAATAGGTTCCCCTGCAGCCTCTGCCCATCAGGCTGTGCCAGTAAGCACGTCCACATCGCCCAGCAGAACACACTGCACAGACCCTCAAGCTCACAGTATGTTGTCTGGGTGCATCCGCACAGAACAGTATGCATGCTGTGTAGAAATTGTAGCTGATATGACAAGACCATTGTTCCTACTCAGTTGAAACCTGCCCCCCAGCTCACCAATTTCCACCATAACTTCTAGCCCTGATGTAACAGTGCGCATCCAGTATGAGTGCGAGGGATGCTGTTCTGGGGATCTCCATGCAGGCATCAGTCACTCACACAGCCTCAGAACAGTGGGGTTTTGATCTTTGCTGGGGCCTCCTGGTGATGCCACAGTCTAAATAGCAGTGTAGAAATCTCTCTCTGAAGCCTCAGACTTTTAGGAACCCTGCATGAGGCTTACACTCAAACATGAATGAAAAGCCAAAGCTTAGCAAAAGAACACAGGGAAAAGAGTGACTTATCATTTTAATACATTCACAGGGACAACACATTCTTTGGGGACATGTTAGACCCAGTCTGAATACAAATAAGAAAACATTTGCATAGAAGCTGGAGCTAAAGAAAGCCAAGTTAAAGTGCAACAGGGTCACTGCTGAGGCTGTGGTGACTCTGTGGAGGGAAGTCACCAGGAAAGCAGAAAAAGGAAAGGCAGAGAGAAAATCACCCTCACTGGGGAGGAACTGGGGCAATATTTCTCTACAGGGGACTTTTTACTTCTTCCTGTAAGAAAAAGATACTAAAGGACTTAAATGTGTTTCACAAAAGCAGAAACCCTTACTTAACAGTGATGAAATGGTCAGAAAGATTTTTTCTTGAACACCTACCTGATGTAGTCTTTGCTTATCCTGATCAAGACTAAACATCATGATGAAACAAATCCTGATCCAATGATAAAATTGTCCAACCTTCAGCTAGGACAGGTTTGTGATCTTCTGTGTTTTTCTGAAGATTGGAGAAAGATGATCATGTCTGCAGGCAGATCCAGGCTGGACTTTGGTCCTTCAGGCTACTTTTTGTGCTGCCATGTAGCTCTCAAAAGTGTCAAAAGAAGTCAGTGACTAAGAGATCATATAACCATAGGTTGTGTTGAGCCTAGTGGTGTTTGGACCAGGTGTCTCTCCTTTCAGCAGACCTGCCTTATTCACTCCTTCGAGCCATCATTCACAATGTTGTAAAACCTCCTTGTGATTCTCAAATGACCAAGAAAAAAAGATGACAGATCAGAGAATCTGGAAGGGATCTCCAGAGGTTATCTGCCCCAACCCTGCTCAAAGCACATCCAGTTTCAGAGTTACACTGGGTTTGTCAGGCATGTATCCACCTGGGGCTTAATCAATGGAAACTTTACAGGCATTCTAGGCACCATTCCAGTTTCTGACTTTCCTTGCCATTAAATGATTTCCTTGTATATAGTCACATTTCCTGTCTTGTAGTTGGGTTTATTGCCTCTCATCACCGAAGCCCTCTTCTTAAACTTTTACAGAAAGCTGTTAGGTTCCCCCAAAGCCAGCCCTGCTCCAAGCTGGCCACATCCAGTTTCCCAGGACTCTCCAGAGAGGATAAGCCCTTCAGTCCCACCTTGGGGACCTGCCCTGAACTCCCTCCAGCTCATCAGTATCTTTCCTGCTCTTTAGATCTGAGACTGGGCACAGCTATGATCTCAGAAGTGCCAAAAGGGGGGAGGAATCGTGTGCCTTGACTTACTAATGCTAAGGCTTGTCAGCTTGAGGAGGAGGACCATGACTGGGTTTTACAAATTCTCAAAGACAGTGGAGAAGTTGAAAGCAGAACAGCTGTTTATTAAATCCTGCAATGCAAGAGACATTTGCTGAAACTAGTTTTAAAAGCATCAGTTTAAAACAATCAAAAGAAAGCATTTCTACACACAGCAGGTAGTGAATTTGTAAACTTTAACTGCCACAGGAGTCTGAGGAGACAGCATCAGCAGGATCACAAAGCAATCAGATAAATTCATGAACAAAAGATGCTAAAAGTGCTGGTCAGGGATGTACATATTGCTGCTATTGCAGCTGCAATATTTGTAGATGCTGGGAAACAACGGAGACCAGGGGTAGCAGTGGGGCTTTCATGCCATCCCTGAATGGCCTCTCCTCTAGTCACTTTCAGAGGAAGATGAACCTCTGGTCACTTCTTGTTCATCTGAGCCCTGTGGGAGACTACTGAGTTGACACCAAGTAAATAAGAGACATAGGGACAGTAACTGAGTTCTCTTACATGAGAGATTGATCTTGCCATGCTGAGAATCATCAGAAGTTACAAACAAGCATGTCCAGAATTGTTCACGCATAGAAGTTAGACCAGAAAACCATAAGGTCCAGTTCAGGAGAGGATTTACTGCAAATGATTTCCATGGGTTGCAGGAGTCTGACAGCCCTTCAGGATGTGGTCCTAGAGGAAGGGATGGTAAATCAAGTATATCTAATTGTCTCTCATCTCCAAAAAATAGATAGAAATCACTAGCATAAGAATTGAAAACTAACTGAAAGAGATAAAAATATTAAGCCATGAGATACACATTTAAATGTCCAAACTTGAAGAGGTTTAACACAAAGTTTTGATAACATGCTTTTTACTTAGGTATACTTTTTTTTTCCCTGTTGACAAAAAATTCAAAAACATTTTTTAAATCAAAATCATTAACATGTGGATCGTGGTATTCAAAAATTGCAATTCTATCTGTGGGTTTAAAAAGCTAAAATTAAAAAGCCCCAGTAACAAAGAAACTCAACAAATGTGTTCTGTTACCATGAAACCAAAAAAAAGAAGGTTGGTTATTTTTCATTTATTTGCTACTTTTAAAGTAATTGCTTGTTCTTTGAATAGGTAGTCATGTGTGTTTAACCTTAATTTGCAAACTTCAGACATTTTAGGGCTTAGGCTGTATATATAAAAGCCGAGGGAATTGAAATACTAAAAAAGTCCATCTGCAAGAATCTGCAAGTTTCCATTTTACTACAGAAATAAACAAAAAGAAATTCTTTCTTATGTATGTTTAAACAAATTGTTTTCAGTAAGTAAGATCTAAGAATGCTCTGGAAGACCAAATCTTTCTCTAATAGCAATGCACAGCTCCACTTCTGTGATGTATAGCTCAGCTGAGAAGCTTTTTATAAAGCAGAATGTCAAAATATGTCAAGAAGAAGAAAAACAAACCTTCAAAACAGCACCAAGGTGAAAGAAAGTAAGTTGAAGTCTTCCTTTGAGAAAGAAACTAAATAAGGAATTATAAAAATACAATCTTTCTGAATCCCCTTTTCCATTAAGATAATGAATACAATTCAGTGGGGTTATAAAATAACAACTGGAAGCAAAACCTAGAAGTTTGTCAGTCATAACACGCTGGAAAAATTTCCTGGTGTAAGAGCTACTAGTGAAACTGTGCTTTCTGGTATAATTTAAACCAGTTTCTCAACATAAGCAAGACCGTGCTTTTTTGCTAGCTCAAATATAACTGGGAAATTTTTTTGCCTTCATTAAAAGAACTTGAAACCCATCAGCAAATCAAAAATACCTTTAGATCTCATGAAATAATGAACACAAAAAAAAATGAAAAAACCCCCAAACAAACAGAAGAAAAACAGCTCAAAAATTCCAGGTCCTAAACAAGGTTGCTATGCTTGGAAAGACATTTAATACAACTGTATCTAAGTTTCATGCATCTCTTTCCAGGTACTATGATGAAAGTAAAGTTCATCACAGCAATTATGTTTAAAAGTATGAAGAAATTACTGCTTTGTGCTCTAGGAGGTGACCACTGTTCTGCATTTAACTCACCCTGATGGCAAAAAGGTTCACTTAAACCACCTGTTCCAGTTTGTGATCACCACTGCAGAAGTGGCTTAAAGTCCCTCACTGAGCCAAAGCCACCTGAGGGCAGGCACCTGAGTAGTTACGTGAATCAGCTTGAGAAATACTACACGAGCTGCTTGCTGGGTAAACATAAAAATTAGACTGAGAATTAAAAAGAAGGTGGAATTACAACCCATAAGAAAGAAATGAGAAAGCTCCACAAAGTTGCAGTTCTCCAGGGCAGATGGGGGAAAGCTTGAATTCTGACAGTGTTTTACAACCATCAGTTACATGCTGTTGTGCCGAGCTCTTAATACTGTCTTATCTATTGACTAAACCCCCTCTTCCAAAAAAAATGAGCCATCATTTTGAGAAATTTCCCTAGTTATAGCTGTGTCAGCCTGCTTAAGCTGACCTTTAGAGGATTCACATGAGAATAAAGGACATATTATTCAGCGTGCATTTTTGTGAACTGGGAGCTGCTGATCTTAGACAAAAACACAAGATTTCCTCCTAAGAGAATCTCTGAGGATTTGCAATGAATCATGCTCTTGAGTAGTTTATAATCTGACATCAGAAAATAGTTGGGGGGAAATTAATCCCTGAGGTAAATTCATTTTTGTACAATTGGGTAAAATTTGGCCCATGAGTATGTTTCTACCAGACAGCATAGGACACGAATGCAGGATTGAGAGTACAAGCAGGGGTAAAGGGAATAATTTAGTAAAAGGAAGGGAAGTTGTAGGGCTTGGGTTTTGGTGGTGTTTTTTTCTTTAGGTAGGCAGCGAATCTGTTGTGTACATAGGCCAAATAGTCTTACAATATGGGTTGTTATAACAGTGTCTATGATATCAAAACATTGTTAGTGAGCCTTTTATTCTATAATTTCAAAGTAATTTTCAAAGTTTAATGAGCCAAGGCACAATAGCTGGCTGCATGGGGAAAATTAACAACATGTATTCCCACTTTGCCTAAAGGCAGTTTATGAATATGCTCTGGGTTCTTGGGAGGATAATTTGGGGTTTCAGGTTCCCACTACAGCAATTGAATAGAGCGTGGTAGGAGATAAAAGGAGAGAGAAAAAAAAGAGATGACCATATTAAGTATGGATTTTTACATATAGAAGCTGGCACCAGTGAAGTTATGAAAAACTAGTCCTTCATGCAAAGTGGCCTCCTGAAAAACTAATTGTCTCACTGAAGGAATAAGGAATCTCTTGGCCCATGAGATTCTGTTTATCTATCTGTAGAAAAAAAAAGTCTCTTTGGACAGATTTTGACTAATGTAAGTGAGCTACATGAGTCTTGGAATGATGACAAGAGCATAATATGAAGTGATCAAGGACCATTCAAGCATTCCATCCTGAATAAGCACCAAGCTGATATAGATTGCATAGTAAACGGAAGGCAAATGGGAAGGAGAAGGAAACTGGGAAAATAAGGTTTTCCATGGGCTAGTTCCAGCCCTGATAAGGTTTTCAAGCCCTGATTTCCCTCTGACACTTGTCAAACTACAATAAGCAATTTTTTTAAAGTTACTTGTGATATTCAGAACTTTACATTGAATGGGTGTTAACTGATACTTGACACCATTAATTTTCTAATTTTTCCCTAACTAGGCAAGGAGAAAAAAAAAATGGGGGTAATTCTGTAGAACAGGAAGAGCAAAACTAGGTAATCATAGCATTATTCGAGTTTCTGTATTAAGGTATGTACAGTACATAAATCTTCTTTCAATGGTCAGAGAAACTCACTGTACATTATTATTGTAATGAGTAGTAATGGATAATAAGACTATGGAGTCTTCTCTCTGTACAGTGCCATTACAGGCATGAGTGCATAAATAGATTTTGACTGAGATAGTCCCTAGTAAATCAGGACTGGATCTTTCTCTATGCCATTTGAAATAGCTTCTAAGTCTATCTTCATCTCATCATTTTGCATCTTCTTGCCTTTCATACTTCGCCCAGGGTCACATCCTCCTTTGAGCATCCCCCTGCTCTGTCACTGCAGGCAGACAGATTTCTGCTCCCCCATGGACCTCCACAGTCTGAAGTGGCACAGCTGCCTGACCATAGTCTGCACCACAGGCTGCAGGGGAATCTCTTCTCCAGCACCTGGATCACCTCCTCCCTCATCTTCTGCACTGACCTTGGCATCTGCAAGGCTCTTGCTCTCACATATGCTCACTTCTCTCTTTGACTTCATTTGCACAGGTTTTTGTTTTCCTCATTTTAAATCTGTTAGCCCAGAGGTGCTACCACTGTTGCTGTTGGGCTTGGCTGGCAACAGGTCCATCTCTGAGAGCGTTGGCTCTATCAAACGTAGGGAATTTTCCAGCTGAACTGCCCCTTGTAGCTCCATTGCTACCAAAATCTTGCTACTCAAACCTAACACAGTGTCAGAAACTGTATCAAGGATTGTCAAAAGTATCAGCAGAAAATAGAAAGGAATGAGCAGAATTTGGTCTGATTTCATGCTTCAGTTTCACCACTGACTTATTTACTAATAGGAAAACATACACAATTACTAAAGAAGACAATGTTCTGGAAAACTTTATGTCATTAAAAACACAGCACAGAAAATGCAGCTCACTCTCAGTTGCAGATTTAAGGTAATTAACATTTCCTGAAATCAGTGCTTTGGGAAGAGGTCTTTCTGCATAGGGTTTGGGTCATAGGATAGAAGTCAAAGTGAACATGAGAGGCTGGTTGCAGACATAGAGTAACAAACCCAGAGGAAAGCAGAAAAGCCTCTTTTCTTCCTGGAAATGTTACATGTGAACTAGATGCTTTGCCATGTGGTATGTTCGCAGCCTTGTCCAGAAGTATCATCATGTGTAGACATCAATGAAACATAGAAGGTAGACTCATACCTTTCAGCTAGTGGAAGGCTCCTTCCACATCAACATCTGTGATCCCAAAGAAACAGGCTGAGGTGTCATCAGCAGAGTTAAAAAGTGAGAAAAACTAGACCACACAAAGCACAAGAGTCCTGAGGTGACACTGCCTCCAGTACTTGAATCAAAGCTGTACATATATGCAGTATACAGGACAGATATGCCCTTACATGAGATCTCTTGTCTACCTTTTGTTAGGGTAAGGCAGTAATGTTCTCCTCTTCATATGAATTGGGACTAACACAAAACACAGCCCTGAGAGCCGGACATGTGCTAGGCTTGGCAGACTTTCAGTAAATACAACTGAGGAAAAACACAGTGAGGGCTTAGGAGCAACGAACATGTAAAAAACCCCAAAAACTCAGAAAATCTACCAGTGCACTGATGTTATATAAGCACAATTCAGCACATCTTCCAGCTTTAGGTCCACTTTAAATGAGGAAGTTTCAGGCTGTAATAGTTTCTACTACTAATGATACATTCACTTAAATACAAAGGTTTCATCAGCAGAATCACATCTCTGAACGTGATGAGTCAGCTGAAAGTTGCAATTCAACCTCTACTGCTATTTCAGATGTAATTCAAACACAGCCTGATGATTCTAAAAAGAAGAAAGAGACATTGATGAGCTGATTATTAGATTTCTTGGGATATCTGTGCATTCAAAGGAAGTAGACTTTCTGAAAAATTTAGGGCACAAATCATCTAACCAAATGCAGAAGTCAGCAATGCATTTAGATCTAACCCAGTCATCTAGACTTTCTATATAGCTAGAAAAGAGAAATAAGCTCCCTTAAGTCACTACCACCTCACCTGAAACAGATATTTAAAGAAGATGGTCAAACTCACAATTTCTTCTGGAATGACTCCATCATTAGTGACTAAATTTAGGCAGCACTAATCTTGCTCCTTCTCACCAAATACCTAAAAGAAGTGAATTGTAATGGAGCTTTTGAGGTTTTCTGGTCACTGAAGCAGCAGACTACCAGCTGCTGTGCTCTGAAACACTGTCCCTTGCCCAGACTGTTCTTGTCCATAGCCAGTTTCTCATGAACATCTTCCAGGGACCATTTCCATGGCCAGACAGTAAAGTATATTAGTCCCACAAAATGCACCATCTTGAACACCACCTACAGCTACAGAATTTACTAATTAATGATTTGTTTGAACACCAGACCAGATAACTAACCTAATGATATACAGGGAACTGTGTTTTCATGTCAAGTGGATTTAGTTTCCCTAGAAAGCTTTTCTCAAAACCCACCATAATGTATTGCTCCCTGGGGCAACTCTGGGATGGGAGTGAGAAAAAGGTTGAAGCCTTTATAAATATAGGGAGACATAGAGACAAGGTATTAAAAAAATTAGGAGTTTTTCCATTTCCATCCTGAATTAAAAAAATAAACATTAATGTCAGTTGGGATTGCCATACCATATACAAACACTGTGCAGAATTGAGAGCAGAGGCTGCCAATTGTTATTAATTCTGATGAGACCTGGCAAACCTTGCTTGTCAGGAACAGTATAATCTGACAGGCACAAATAGGACTAATTCTTTTGATTTAACTTTGTCAAAATATAAGAAAATGATTCCTTTTCCCACTCATTTCCCTATCCTCCCTTGATCTTCCTATCACCTTGACCACACCACCTTAAAGCCATTAAGTTTTATCTAATACAGCACAGTATCTAGATGGAATTAGGATCACTGAGTACATGGAAATTACTTGGTAAGCAATATATTTGTAAAAATGTCATTTTCTTTTTTTCAGAGGTGAGGAAAAAGGAAGTAATGGATTCTTTCTTGTGTCTTTTCTCATGCTCTCTAGATAAGCATATCCATTCTTTTTATAACATCTGCCTTCATGATTTCTACATGTTTTTGCATATAATATTCTAATAGACGTCCTTCATTTCCTTGATTAAAATAAATGAGAATGGACATGTCCCTTGAAAATTTGTGCAGTAATTGTAAAAGGCTTGTTTGGAATAGTGCTTAGCATCTGAAACTCCCTCATATTGCCATGCAAAAGTCAACTGATTATTTCTGAGTGATGTATGCTGTGCTGTTAGTCTAATTGCCAGCAGTGGCACTGCTCAGCCATAAAGAAGTTCACTGCATCAACAAAATTTAATTGGGACATCTCAATATAATGGCATTTTCTTGCAGAGCTAGTTAAAAGGAATACAGAAACTGCTATGCACAAGGATGGAAGAGTATATTCTTCACTTGAAACAGAGAAATTCACAGAAAAACTCATTTTACAACAGCATGCTGTGATTCTGTTTCCTGTTCTTTACTCTAGCAATCATTAGCTGACACAGACACACACACACACAAAAAGAAAGGCCTCATTTACTTTATCATGTGATGCTTTGGGACTCCTTAACTGACCAGGCCATGGACTTTACTCTCGTGAAAATATTTTAGACAAGAAAAGAAAGTAACAACAAATAAAAAGGTGAAAAAAAACCAGTGTAGCCATTTTGTCCAATTTGATTTCATTATATATCAGAATTAATGAGTCTGGTATTGTTGATGACATCTGTATTAACATTCTGTTAGATACCTAATGTGCAAAATTACTTTTAACCAAAAAAATGTTACTTAAAAAAATAAAAAATAATAATTTGATATTAAAGCATAAAACAGCAGCAATACCAAGCACTAAACTTGTTTTATTTTTATTACTCACATCCTCCCTAGCAGGCAGATTCATTAAGATAAGGGAAAAGTCTAAAATATCCACTGACATCAAAGTGACCATCAGGCAAAAACGTTAACAGCGATGTTAAAGAAGGAGAAAACTTAATTCTTTCTCTGTGAGTCTTTGGGAGCAAATGAGTTCACCACAGCTTAAATGAGTAATAGGGCACATTTCAGAAGTGACGTATGAAAGCATTTGTTGCAATGCTGAACTTTACCTGCTCTCATTAAGCTGATTCATTGAATAGGTAACAAGGGAATAACTGGCAAGTGGTGACTGCTGTGCAGACCTCCACGCTGTACACATCCATCATCCAAAATTTTGAAGCAAACATACCCACCCAGCCTTGCCTTTAGGAGTTCATCACTCTTTCCTCCCACCATCATGTTGAAATTCTTTTTCTTTTTTTTTTTTTTTGCCTTTGCAGTTGAGGAAAGCCACTGCCTCCTACCAGAACTATTTCCAGTAGAGCTGGTTTTTTAAATAAAGTGAGAGAGAAATCATGGAATTGTGGAATTTAAGTTTGAATGAACCTTTAAAAGATCAGCTAGTCCAATGCCCCTGCAATGAACAGGGCCACTTTCCACTAGAACAGGTTGCTCAAAGCATCCTGAGCTTGAATGTAATGATGAGGCATCCACAACTTCTGCAGGCAACCTGTTCCAATGTGTCACCATCATTATCACAAAAAATTTCTTCTCTATATCAAATCAAATCTACACTTTTTTAGATTAAAAACATTACCACTTGTGCTGTTGCTGTATGCCTCAGTAAAAAGTTTCAATCCATCTTTCTTACAGGCCGCCTTAGGGCCCTTCTCCAGGTTTTACAACCTTAATTCCCTAAGCCTGTCATCGTAGGAGAGTGTTCCAGACTTCTGAGCCTCTTTGTGGTCCTGCTCAAACAGTTTTCTATGCTGGGCTGGTGAGGTCTCGAGTAAAAGGATACAATCACTGACTTCAACCTGATGGCCACACTTCTTCAGATGCAGCACAGGATATGATTGGTTTTCTGGACTGTGAGTGCACATTGCTGGCTCATGTCCAATTTTTCATCCATCAGTATCTCTTCTTCCTAGGGCTGTTTGCCATTCATTCATCACCCAGTGTTTACTGATACTGGTGATTGTGCTGATCCATGTGCAAGGTCCTATATCTGAGTCAACAAAATTACCTGTATCAGTACAGACTGAGTGATGAATGGATTGAGAGCAGATCCTTGAAGGGACAGACTCACATATCATCATACACAATGGAAATACTTTCCTGGGCTTCTAGACTCTCAAACACTGAGAAAGATCATCCTCATCTAGAAATAGTCCCAAATGGAGTGCAAATCAGGCCCTACATCTGCTTAATATAACTATTTCTCAGACAGACATTTCAGAAATGGATACTTGCCATTGATTAATCAAAAATATAGGTGATTTTTTTTGCTTGAGTGGGATGCATTGAGTGTCAGGGGACTATCAATTGTTCTGATTAATACACTGCACTACCATGGCTGGGAAATGGCAACTCAAATTGGAAAGCCCCTGTTCTGCCCTGATTTTGCAGGCTCAATTCCCCTCTGAAATCCATGTCTCAGAGAAAAAAGAAGATCAATGCTCCCAAGCATTAGTGAAAGTCAGAGTGCAAGACATAGAGGGCAAATCATTGGCCACTGTAAATCATGGTCACTCTCTTAACTCAGTGGATCTATTGCACTTGAGTCAGGGATTTGACCCTGAAAGCAATCTGTATTTTTCCTTCATATCTATTGTCTCCTTATATGATTCTGATTATTATTTAGTTTAGGATCAGTGCTGTTCAAAATGGATTACAGTCAGTTTTCTATTACTTTCTAAGATTCGCAAATATTTTGAGAACAAAAGTTTGATATTTTCTATGCCTCTAAATTAATCTTTCTATGATTTCTTGGTATGCATTCTCTACCTTTCACCACTCAAAGAATAGCTCTGATCTAGAAAGATGCTGGGAAGCTAAAGGAAGGTGTGAGTACTATAACTTCATAATGAAATGTGGAGGATATTCAGCATCCTGAAGATATGTACTTCATTTGTTTATTCCTATTGGATTTCTTTTTTACTTCTTTTTTTTTCATTTACTTCCTTTAAAAAACAAAACAAAATAAAACCCCAAACACTTTATGTTCTAAAAAATTTAATATTCACCTGAATTCTGCTATCCAATTCTCTACAAAAATCATGCTTTTTTTCTCCTTGTGTAATGGTTTAACCCCAGGCAGCAACTAAGTGCCACAGCTGCTTGTTCTCTTCACCACCAAAGTGGGATGAGGGAAACAATCAGAAAAAGGTAAAACCCATGGATTGAGATAAGACCAGTTTAACAATTGGATAATAATACTAATGATAACAGCTACAAGAAAAAGAGAAATAGGACTAAAGCCCAAGAAACAAAAGTGATGCACAATGCAATTGTTCACTACTCTCAGACCTACGTCCAGCCCGTTCCCAAAGAAGTGATCAGCTCCTCTCAGCCAACTACCCCAGTTCATACAATGAGCATGACACTCTATGATATGGAATATCCCTCTGGCCAGTTCAGGTCAGCTGTTCTGGCTATACTTCCTCCCAGCTTCTTGTGGATATGCTCACTGGCAGAGCATGAGATACTGAAGAGTCCTTGACTTAAGGTAAGCCCTGCTCAGAAACATCAGTGTATTATCAATGTTATTTTCATACTAAGTCCAAAACTTAACACTGTGCCAGCTGCTAGGGAAGAAAATTAACTCTATTCCAGCCAAACCCAGGACATGTTGACATTTCAGACGAAAAATATTCTTTAATATATCTCCAAGGATAAAAGACTCCTCAAGAAGGAAAATATTGCTTCTAAATAAATATACTTAAGTAAAGTGTTTTGGGGGTTGTTTTGTTTTTGTGGTTTTTTAAGTATGAACTTACTAATATATCCTAGGCCTGAACTTATACTATAAGCATAAAGAAAAAAAATTTGTTTGAAATGTTAATCCCAAAATTGCAGCCTTAGAAAACTGGGATAGTTCAGAAAAAACTTAATCACCAATTGAGCTGACTTTTGATAATTAGAGACTCACTTCTGGAGTAAGAAAACTTTTTAAGTGATTCCAGTGCTGTCTTTTAACACGAAGATTAGAGGAAGCCTCCATTAGATATTTATCAGAAACAAACACAAATTCTGCCAGTGCAATTTTCAAAGGATTCTGAAAATCCCAATTACTCATCTACCACAAAAAGACAGCCTATGGTCACAAGTAATGCTTATAGCTGCCTTTGGAAATCCCAATAAAAACTCCTCTATCTTCATTATCCACTACCCCTGTATAAGGAACAGCATAGAGAATGAAATACAAATAGATGTGTACAAATAGATGTGGATGGATGAGAGCCTAATTTAATAAGTACTCAATATAACTGCCCACTGCCTGATGCATTGCTGCATAATGTGCTATTGATTTGAAGATAGCTCTTCCTCCCAAGATTTATTGGTTTTGATAATGAGTAAATATATTTTATGAATTAAAATCCAGCAAGGCTCTTTCTAACCATCTTAATTTTGCCAACTCCACGGACAAGATCCTTTACAGCTTCTTGAACACTGCACATGCAGATAAAAAAATCCGCATGTACTCGGTCAGCTGACGAGGTCTCCCATGAAATGCAAATAGCTCTGGCAGATAAAATAGGCTGACAGAGGATCCCTTTATGTAATAATTTTGTCATGGTACAAATTCTGTGATTTGCAAAAAGCAGCATAGATGTTTTTGAGTTTCCCTTCGTGTCAGTATTAAATTTCATGTTAATTATCTGGCTAGGCCAGGAAACAGGTTCTTCTGGGCTGGGTATTCCTCAAATGAAAATGCACTCTGTCTTGGGACATATAGCTGGTGGTTATGACTGATACTTTTCATCAGTTTTCCTTTCCAAGAACTGTAAGAACCAAAAAATCTCATTTATGGCAGTGAGGGGTAACTCATATTTTAGAGAGATATTAGGTCTGTCAAAACTCTTCACCTTCATTGTCCTATTTGAGCTTCCTCTTCATCTACACTTAAGACCATCCTGAGTAACCTTCTTGTTCATAATACAGCTGAATATGGCATTGCTTTTGGCTCTTTTGGCAATCTTGCAATAAGCTGGCTGGTGAAAGAGCTTCTAATTCACTGCTTTCCTTAAGTTCATTCCCCCTTGGGATGGGCCCATTAAATATAAGACTTTACCATTCTTTATTACCCTTAAATTGCCACCACCTCTTAGCTGATCTTTTCATCTGAGTAACACAGGTTTAGTTCCTTGGATTTAAAAGGTACTGAGCTAATGATTTTTTCTGCCATAGAATTTGAATTGAAACATTTAGAAGCATGTGTCACTGCATTAGCAGATTTCTATTATGTGTACTAACTGGATTAGGATAGGTGGAATGTGGAAAAAAAAGATGAGATTTATCCTCCATCCCCATGACATTCCAGACATCCATATACAATGTGCACACAAGTATATCCTGAAAGGCACAGCTTTTAGCAGTTGTGTTAAAATTATACCTAGAATACTTAGGGAAGCGTGCCCACTGCTGGGAAAAGACAAAGATGCTTCAGCTGTTATGCAATGCTTTTCTTTGGAACATATCTTATCTTTTATATGCTTATATATTTATGTAAATAGAGATATAGATACAGAGAGACATAGACAGTTCTATGTATGTGTATGTTTAAGAATGAGAACAATCTGAGACCCAGATTTCATCAACTCAATATGTTTATGAAATATCTTCAGTGGTAAGTCACTGAAACTTGACAGCCTGTTGAAATGAATAAAAGGCTAATTAAACACTTTGTAAAGCAATCTCAGAGTTACTAGCAACTATTCTAGAGAGCTTGTGGTGAACAAATTAAATAAATACATACTTACATACATACATACATAAAGGGTAAAATGGCTCTTTAAAAAGGGAGAACATGTGATAGGCACAGCTCAACAGCTTAACTCAAGTTTCTAGAAAAACACAGAAAAAATAAAAATTCTGTAAGCATCGAGAAGATAATAAAGTAATGAACAGAAAAGCAAAGCAATACCTCGGGGGGGGTTCCACATACAAGACTCTTGCCCTGCCCCCTCCCTGCTCTCCAGTGTCTTTCGAAGCCATAACATACATTACTGGTACTTCTTTAAAATGTACCCAACACTAGCTGAAACACAGTTTTTCCACTATTTGTGCTGCTTTTTGAGAGACAACTTAAAGTCAATTAGTTGTTGCAAAGCTCTTTAATACACTTACTATTTCAGATCATTTGTCAAGCCTAACTCCGTTCAGGTACCAAAAGATTCTGTTATTTTTACTGTTTAAAATAATGTGCAGGCATTTTGAACCTATCTTCAACTCAATAGCATCCTCATGAAACCCTTCAGGAATTATTCAATGCAATTTTTACTAGGCACCAAATTAAGAGGTCTAAGAATCTTTATTAACCTGTGTGTAGCAATTATTGTATAAGGATGGTGTTTTCCAGATGATGCATGCTTTGACAGTTCTAACTGCATAATGGTTTTTGCAAACTGAGGGAAATTTCTAATTTTGTGTAAATGAAAATCAATATATATTCCTCTGGATTTAATGTGTAAAACAGTTATAATTCTCACAGCATTTTGTCAGCTATTGCTCTGGATCAGTCTGAATGAATTCCTAAGGTAAGACAAGCACTGGCATGATCCCTGGGAAAATGGATTTCATTTCACCTGCTACATTGTCCCAAGTAGAATTGTCCTTATCCGTGTGATTAGAATTGTCCTTATCCATGTGAAAGCTGTGTTTATTTACTTTGTATATGACATGTATGACAGTCCAGTATCAGCAGCAACAGCTACTATGGTCAGGCCACAGATACCCTTCTGTCCTATGCTCTCTCAAGAGGCTCTGCTGCTCAAGTGTGGCGGTTTGGGGAGATGTGAACTGGTGTGGTTCTCAGCAGCACCAAATCTATTGCATCCAGTTGCCAAGGGTTCTGTAGTCCAAGAGTACATGTACAGGCACGTTATTCACACCTCCATCTCTGGAAAATAGTGAAGATGTTTCCTGTGATAACAACAGCAGATCTGAACAGTCTTTTACTGCCTTTTTAGACGGCATCTATATGTGGCTAGACCACCTCAGTGAGTCATTTAAACATTCCTTTAATAAAATCTGAGAATTAATGCTACAGTCTACCTGCTGCTGCTCCAGACACAATTACCTGTAAATCAGATTAATCAGAGCTGTAATATAATTTTAAGGAATTGACTGCTGAAAACAGGATCAACCCAAGATGCTGTGGGACTTATCTGCTGAATGTGTTCCACAAGGACAGGCAGCAAAACTGAGCTTCAAGAGATTTTTGTCTCTTGTTATTTCATTTGCATCTTTCTGTGGCCTCTCTTCAATGGTTTGAACCCTTCTGGAGTTGTCTCTGATTTTCCGTAATGTTTCTGCTAACTCCATCCTCCTGAATCTATAGCTTTCGTGCAGAAGAGTTACAATAGTCAGAGAGTAAGAATTCTAGGTTGCAAGGACACTTTATGCAGCCAACACACCACAGGCAAAACAAATAAAAATAATTTTTAAGGACTAGATAGGCTCTGAGTCTCAGAATCCCATTATCACTCTGAAGCTGTTACCTGTATTTCTCTGTATCTCATACAAAATTGTCTTAGGTATTCTGCCTCACCTAGGTAACATCTGAGCTGCTGGAATAAGACTTCTTTTTCATCGTCCAGGTACCTTATTTAAAGCATCTTATTTCCTCTCTGGTTCAGCTCAGTATACATATTTTATATGTCCATTTCATCAGTTCTTGGAGTTCTTCACTCCAACTTCTTCTTGGACTGATGGGAATGTGGTAAGAACATTTGCACAAACCTAGCAATACAGACAAAGCAATGAATTATGCATCTTAATAATTTTTAGTTATGCATTTGCATCCTTTTTTTTTCATACAAAAATATCTGTGTTTGCTTTTTTACACAGCAGAGAAGTTGTTATCGCTCTCATGTGGTAAAAAAAACCATCGAATTATGCCAAACCAGTTGAAATAAACAAAACACTGGTGATAAATCCTGGCTTCTTGAAATTACCTTCTATGTTATTATTTTGCAAATAACTCACCAAATCTGCTGTTGTAGCTGAAAAGACTAGGTCAGGTTAAATGCACTGTTGTCCTCATTGTGCAAAGATTAATTCTTTAGTTCCCCATATTGGAAAACAGATTTCAAAAGCCCTGGAGACAGATCTGGAATGATTTTGCTGAGATATCTTTCACCTTAGTCTAAAAAGGAAGGAGAAACTGAAGGAAAGTAGAATCACTAATTCTTGAACAAAAGAGTGTGGTTATTTTTTAGAGGGGAAACCGTATGAGATTTATTTTAGGGTCAAACTATTCTATGGACCTAGAGGGAATACTGAGAAGTGAAATCCTTGACATTCTTAACAGATAACAGTCTATGAAAATCATATTATACACCCACTTGTTATCTTTAATTGAGAATCTGTTTTATCAAAGATAGCGAAGAGCAGAAGCAGAACTCAACAATATGACAACATGATAATCCCTCAGCTGATACAATTAAATGTTTTGGAAAACAAAAATATCATGAGTAAACAGGAAACTCTTGGTGTTAAGGAATGATTTGTGTTGTATCTTGTGTTTGGATGACTTTATCTGCAAAAAAATTTTCCTCATGACCCAGAATGCGTTGACTATTTGAATATTCTTTTTTCTGTCAATTTGGACATGAGCTGAGAACTGCAGCTGTGCTTGTTCTGGTTCTTTGTTCTGTGTGAAGTCTTCTCTTGCTTCCTTGCACATGTTTCATTTTTTATGTATGAGGAAAAGCCAGAACATAAATACTGCACTGACAGTTGAAAGTTATGACAACATTTTTATATATTTTCTATGATACCATGAATATGCATATGTTTTAGTGAATTCATATAATATCTCTCTAAAGCTTTAGGAGATACAACTGCTACAAGTCAGAATATAAATATAATGAAAAAACGCTAGAAAATAACTACTCTTGTGGGTCTTACACTCATAGTAATAATTTTGAGAAAATCATAAAAATAGTTCTTCTCAATACTTTTAGGATAAAAACAGATCCCTAAATTTAAATTGAAACAGGATACTCCAAATATTTCCTTCAGAATGTTTAGTATAGCACTAATATAATCAAATGCCACAGTTCTGACCTGAAAAATCTTCTGGAAGTGTTCTGAAGGATTTTCAGGGTCACAGCATACCTACTCATATTTTTCAAAGTCTCATCAGTGGGTCTCTTGTTAGGAATGATGTCAACAGGTTAGGATTTCCGTCGCTTTAAAAAGAGCAAGAAATAACCCAGAAGCAAACACTGAGGAAAGACAGAATATGGGTGCATTTCATCTCTCTGCATCCCTGGACAAGTAGGTATCCTGTTTTCTTTCTCTTTCCTTCTTGACTCCAAATTGCCTTTTGGCATGTGACTAGACACACCAGGATGATCTTTATCTTAATTTCTGATATAGACGGAATTTCTAAAAATGTGTTCTGTAGTTGTGTCACCACTGGAAAATATGTTTGGTACTAAGGTATCTACATGCCCCGCAAGGCAGACCATAAAATTACCTCAAATTGATAAAATATCCTCTATTTTTTAAAAAAAATTAAAAATATTGGTATTCCCAATATTCTAATCCATGACAATTAACCTAGACACGGAGTGTATTTCCAGTTGCAAGGTAATGCGGCATTCCTTCAAAGAGGTGTCAGAAACAATCATAGGCTAATGAGATTTTACAAGAACCACCTGCTGGTTGCTTTCAATTAGACAAAATGCCCTGGTTGGAAGTGAGTTTCATTATTTGCAAAAGAGTTACACAACAAAAAGTGATAACAGGAAAAGAAATGAGGAACTAATTGAACAGACTGAGCTTCCCAGCTCTGCTTCCCTCCTCCTCATTCCTCTCAGGTAGAGGGGGTAAACTCCACCGAACAAAAGCATTGATGGCAATACTGAATGTCCAAAGACACTCATGAAAAGGAGAGTAAGCTGCATGAACTACTGGCATGTCAGTCCTCTAGCACCCCTAGACAAATTTTAAAACAAATTGCCTTGAGTCAGATGAAGCATTTTGTTCAATTCAAGATGAAACATTTTCTTTTGCATTTCAGTTGTCATCTTTAGATGAAAAATAGAAATATATTCTTAAAAAAGCAAAAGGCTTTTTAAAATAATGTAGCTATTGTGTCTAAAAATTTTTAATGAATTCAGATTTCAGAATATCTCCTGGAGAGAAGGATGTGATTGAGAAGAAAATGTTTACAAACCCTGAAATAATAGCTAGATACATTTTTTATGCATTTGTTTACTCAAAAAACCTTGAGCCAAAACATACTCTGCTGTCCCATTGATATCTAGGCTTTCTAGTATAAGATTAGAAATTACTGTGGGCACTTCAACATTTAGAGGCAGACTGATGTAAATCAGAAGGCAAAACATCCAGTACAGACCCCCCATTGAAGGATGTGCACAGGGCAGAAGCATGAGAGATTCTTTCTCTTTAATGCTTGTTTTATAGACCTTTCATACCAATTCCAGAGAAAAAATGGAACAGCACAGAACTAAAGCACTTAGATTCATTACACTTCCTCCTACCTCATATCAGGGCATAATGGACATTGACAACAGAATCTGTGAGACTAAGAGGTTATTTATGTGGATATAATACTTTCAGATTGGCAAGAAACCTTAGGTTAGATTATTTTTTTCTTCTCACATAAATGTTTAATTTGTAGTATTACATTGCTGAATATTTTGAAGCATTGTGAGGGATTAATAGAGCGATGTATAGCATCATGGAAGATGTCTCCTGCAAACTGATTTGGAAGCCAATACTGTGGATGTGGTTTTCTATGGAGTCTGAGTATTTATATAGTTCTGTTACCTCTGTTACCAAAACCATTTTCAGATAATGTGTCTCTTAGAAATACTTTCTACAAATTCTCCTAACATCTAAATTCTGATCTTTATTTTGTTCACCATCTTTTCAACGTTGAAAAAAATATATAAAATATTTCCCATGATCCTTGTTTTACATGAATAAATGTTATTTTTGCAAATTAAAAAAAACAGTCAGTGGGTGCTACTCAGTTCCACAAAAGAGGCAGATTCCTTTCAGAAGAGAGAAAATAGAAATTAAACACCTTCCCTACTGTCTGACATTTGGAATGGGAAAGGGAAAACCAAGATGTAAGAAAAGAGCAAATTCCATAACACTGAAAGACCCAACTTTCTAGAAATAAAGCAAAGAAAACAAACCAAAACCCAAAACAAAACAAAAAAAAAATCCCCATCAAACAGAGCACCTTTGCCTTCCAAGGTTTTTGTGATGAATAACCTCAGGGGAGGGGAGGTGAGGGGGGGATTGGGAGGGGTGGAGAGGGAAGGG
>JAWWLZ010000001.1:39048582-39063487 GCA_035041345.1 Poliocrania exsul | reverse complement strand
GTCTGATTCTCTTATTTTAAACCCTTTCATGATCTTCAGAAATATTTTACAGTGCCAAGAACAATTTCAAAAATAAATCATAGGACTTAGAGAAAAACCCTTCAAAAAGCTGCATCTGTCATTTGTATATGTAAAACTTTCCTTGCAGATTCATGAATAACTTTGGTTATGTAATCGCTGTAAAATTTATGGGGGTTCTCTTAAACAATTTTTTTATTTTTACTTTATATGACAGAAACCAAGGCAACTGATACGCTGAATAAAAGTGCAGAAATTAAAATCTGAGTCCCATTAAAACTTTCTCCAACATAGTATTTTGTTCTATCTTAATTGCTGCAAACCATTTTTTTCCCTTTACTGAATCATCACATCTTGTCAGGACCTCCTAAAATATTATCATACATCCAAGAAGTAAGTACCATTTTCTCTACCCTTTCCCAGTTCAGATACCTGGAATATTAGTTTAGTCCAAACACCTTGTGCTTTATTCAGCTGATGACAATCAGACTTCTGAGGAATATATGGGTACATACAAGGACTGATCTACAGCCAATGGTTACTTTGTCTTCAGCAGAAGTAAGAGAACAGATGGTTTGGAGAGAACCAATGATGCCCCTAGATGTTCAGGGCAGAACAATCTCCACATCTGAAATAACGTTGAATAATTTTTTGTATTATTATTTTTTTAGATAGTTAACATTATATAAGTTGAATTCCAGTCTGTAATATTAAAATTGCATTAGCTGTCTTTTTGCTGTAGTCATGGTTTATTATCCCTGTTAGAATATCCATTTGAATGCCTGAACCTTTCTTCCCAAGATTTTGCAAGAGTGCCTGAAGGTAAAGGCACATTTTCCCCTGTTTTTCTTGCATGAAAGCAATACTGAATTTGTAAATTATTTTAATATTTTATTGACACCTAATAGTATGTTGAATACCTAATGCCCAACGTATTGTAGGAGAATGATAGCAAAATATTGTATTAGACTTTATCTTCTGTATAAATTTTGATGAGATAACAATTTTTCCAGGCATAAAAATTATCTCATTTTTACTATGATTTTATTAAATTAACTAAAAATCATTTTTTAGCACTTTTTCTCCACTTTAAGGAGGGCTTCAGCCTTAGAGAGCATTTTCTTTTTCTCCAAATGAAGAAACTAAGATAGAGCAAAGTTCAGAGCAAGTAAACTGTTTCCTATAACTAACATATATCCTGAGAATAAAGGAATTTAGATCTTTGACTCTGAAGAAGAAAGACTGCTTTTCCCAAGTATTTACTAGTTTAACAGCTTACTCTTGAGGGAAAATCAAAAGAACTTTGAAGACTGAACCAATAAAATAGTGAGCTACAGGTAGTTTTCTAAGTGTCTCTCAAAAACAACTCCCACAACATAGTTTAAATAAATAAATAAATACACAACATACATACATACGTACATGCTTACATACCTATAATAACACTCTGTCCTCATATGCTAATATCACTTTCTGACAGCCAGTTTTGGGAAGAAAGTCTGCTCTTTCTAGTTTGCAAACACCTAAATGCTATTTTTTTAAGCTAGATGGAAATCTGATTCTAGGTCATAAAATAATAATTTAAAATTGATTTTCTAAGTTTTAGGCATGAACTCTTTCCTTATGACATTTTCTCTTCTTCAGTCAGTTTTCTGAGCAGATCAAAAGCTCTACTAGTGAATTCTTCAAGGGGTCTCTAAATCAACCTTTGAGGGAAAATGAATAAAGCACCAAATGGAAGGTCTTTGATTTTGGAGGGGAATAATAAATGCTTCAAACCTCATGGTTGAAAAATAATTTATGGTTATGCTTGGTAAAGAATTCAGGAACACAATTTTTTACAATAAAAATCACATTATTTCATTTGATCTCTCAACACGTCAAATAAAGGCTCTTGGGTTTTGGCTACTGTTGAAAGAATGCACAGCATAATGGTAAAAACCTCAAGTTTAACATTCAGAAGAAGGAAGAAATCTATTACCAACCTGGAAAATGTTGTAAAAATGCTTAAAGAAACATACCCTGAAGTGGTATAAAATATTGAAATCAACAGAACTGCTGATTTCCATTAACCTAGCACAGAACTGAAGACAAATGTCTTACCCCAAAGCCAGCAAAATCCTTCTAAATAGTTGTTTTGAGTCGTAGCAATCCAAAAGCCTGTGTAAGCTCTCTGTATCAGGTGGAGTTGTATGTTATCTAGCATACATTCCTTTAACAGACCTATAAAAATGCATGGATTCAGATATATTCAAAATATTACCTTTATTCATGCCCATTCATGTATAAATGCATATTTGTATGCGTTCAAAAAATAAAAAAACAGGAACATTTTGACATCCCTGCATTATTTATATGTTGGAAATGTCTTTCCTAGCATTTGTTTCATGACTTTTATTTATGATGTTTGCAGAGATCACTCTTCACCACAAGATAAGCGGTAATAATGTTGAAAGCCATTGATAATGAAAAAACAAAATAGTACAATGTTCTTTAAAAGCATGTGTATTTAAATTCCAATTTATCTACCATTTAACTAGAGAGAGTCCATCAAAACCACATTTATAACCCTTGCTATTCCTAAGAAAGATGAATATCTCCTGATTTCTGTAGGTGCAGTATACATTCTGGAGTTGAAGGCTCTGTGCATTTAGCATCAGCAGGTTTATGCAAGTGCTTAACTCAAGAGTTCAGATTTTGCCTGTTACATAATTATTAGAAGGTGCCCTGCTTTCTGCTGAGAGCCTGAAATTGTAGGCTGTGCAAATGAGGCAGCCCTAAGGGCGATTGTTGTTGCATTTTGAGTATTAGAATATAGACTAAATATTTTCTTTTTTATCCTTTTTCCTTACAGAATGGTTGAGATTGGAAGGGACCTCTGGAAGTCATTTGGTCCATGCTGCTCTCCTGTCCTGCTAATAGCCCAGTACCTGCCTATACGAAAGTCCAGCTACTATCATTTTGGGGAGAAAAAGTTCACAAGGCAAGAGTCAGAGTCACCAAAGTCCCCTATCATCCTGACAGAATGCTGTATGGCCTGGCGTTATTTTCTGTTTGATGGCATGCCAGGCTGTGAGGATTAGCACCCAGGGAATCCCACATATGCTACTGCAGGGCTAATTAGGTCAAGTTTCCCATGGTATTGACCCAATAACTTTGCTGCCTTCATGATACACAACTCCCAACACACCACCATTCCCCAAGGAGGCTCAAACAGGGCAGAAAACAGCTGAAACTGTCACCTAATTTAAAGGGAAATAATGAAGAGCCATCAAAGAACAGTGACTTTCTGCCATTACTAACTTTGATTTGAACAAATGAACTAATATAGAGAGGATCTATTTCTCATTGCCAGACATGTAGGCTTAAGCAATTACTCTTTTAAGGTTCTTTGAAATAACAGTCCTAATTTGGATCTCTGGCAAGTGCACATGAGCAATGACTCTGCCGAAGCGCACAGACATGCTGGTGCAGAACCAGAATGGAAATGAGAGTGAGCTGTCACTATTTGCCAGCCAGAACAGCAATCAACTGGACAATACAAATGCATGAACAACCGGGGGTTTGTATGCTTCTAGTGATTTAACTTGCAGTTGTTAAACAACGCTTGCAATGCTTTGTGCCTTGAGAGGCAGCTGATGTGCCAGGAGAATTCATGTCAGCTCAGGCAATAGCACACTCGTGACATAATCAGAAGGGCAAAACAGTTCACTGCCAGGGGTAGCTGCTCAAACACATATGCTCTCTGCTGTGTTTGACTTACAGGAACATTGACTAATAAATATACTTCATTTTCTTCCCTGGAAAGGCAGAGATTAACTGTGTTGTAGGTGATTGTTACCTGCACTAAGAAAGTTTCTAAATCTTTCAGTCCTCTGAAGAAGCAATTCTCTTGTTTCATTGCTTTTCCCATCAGCAACTGATGATGCAGACACTGTACTCTCTCTTGCAACACAAGAGCATGGAACCTGCCACACAGTTTAAATGACATTGAAGAAACTCTAAGTGGAAAAAAATTAAGCATTTCTGCTTCAAAAAGCAGGAAGGCAAATATGGCAATATCTTATTGAACAATTCTACTTACTCAACATAGTTGGAGTCATCTGCTTATTAGAGTAAGTACAAAAAAAATTTTATAGCTTTTTGTTCCTATTCCCCTGCTGCTCCAATGCAGTTAAGAGAGATGACTCTGAATCCTGCTCCACTTTGTGCAACATAAACAGAATTTATTCTGCAATTACCAAGTCAGATTCTGCCTCCAGTTATTCCTTGTAGCTCCCATGAAGGAAGAAAGTTGAGTGCAGCTGAACCCAGAGTGTTGCCTCTGGAATCTTTACTGACAGCTGCAAAATAAGACCCAGGAAGAATCCAGCTTGACTTCTAGGCTCAAGGTTGAGTTTATCTTGGTAGCACTCTTTGAGCCTAGTGGTGGATGCCTTATTATGAAAAACAAGGGCAGGTGTGTCAGCAGGGATGACATTTCATACAGTTTTGTAAGGTAGCAGAGAAGGGTTCAAACTCTCTAAAGAGTTTTCCAAGAAGCATATATATGTTTCCCACCGATATATGGGAGCCTTACAGACATTTCTATTCTCCATTCTGAACATATAATGTGTATTTCCAACTGTTCTTTTTTACCTCTGACTATGAGAAAAGTATTACACAGAGCTGTCAACACAAGGAAATAGTCCAGAGTGTCTATTGCAGAACAAAATGTCCTAAAATATTTGGGAACTTGAAGAGGTTATTTGTTCTCTGATCACCACTGGTTCAAGATCCGGTTTCTTCTCCTCTCCTGCAAGTCACTTTCAAAATGATTACAACAGTTCTAAAGGAGTGTAAAACTTCCATTTAGTATTAGATATGTCCTTATTAAATGTCCTTATGTCAGGTATCTGAGTTAGAATTAATAATGGTTAGCTTCCCAGAGGGTTAATATGAGGAGATAGCTGAAACAAAACTCTCCAGAGAAAACTACTTTTCTGTTATCTGTAGAGAGTACTTCTAGCTTAAGTGCCTCAAGCCAGTAAGGCTTAAAGTTAGATGTGATGAAACTGGGTTAGAGCATTGTTCCCTGTTCTGGAAGGATTTGTTTCAGAACAACTGGCATCTTTAGAGACAAAGACATTATCCACAGGTGTGGTTCAGCCCTGTCCACATTTTCATATGTTAATGTACACAACATGCTCCCTTTTCTTCCCTAAATCCAAGGCTCATGACCATGAGACCCTGCAACTTAAGGCTCAGGAACTTACCTGGGTGAAAAGTAACCCTGCAGGAAAAAAAGAAAAAAATATTTCTTTAGGATCACGTTCTTATATAGACTCACCCTGTCAAACCAGGACTGGGGCTGGCGCAAAGAAGTAGGTAGGGAGAAACACGTGGAAGGCAAGACTGTCTTTCTGGGTTCCAGCCAGACCTGGATCAGCTTAAGGCAGTAGTGAAACTGCCTTCAGAAGGTCTGGAAGAGAGCCAGGCTAAAAAGCCCAGATTTTGAGAAAGCTCAATATGTCATTTTAAATTCTTCCTAGCTGCTTCTTTACATATAAAGCCTTTCACTTCAATAATTCTTTAATTTTTATTGCTGATGAAAAGAACCCTGGGAATAAGACATTGTGCAGAGGGGAGGACAAGAACTTCAAAAACCTGAGATGGGTCGTATCCAGAAAGCTCATGTACCAGCCAAGAATTAAAAGCAACAGAAGAAATAGGTTCAAAAATATAAAAACTGATGAGAAAACAGTTTTGTGTCTCTAATACCTGTGGCACTGGTGAGGTCACACCTGGAGTATTGTGTTCAGTTCTGGGCCCCTCAGTTCAGGAAAGACATTGAGGTGCTGGAGCAGGTCCAGAGAAGAGCAACAAGGCTGGTGAAGGGGCCTGAGCACAAGTCCTATGAGGAAAGGCTGAGGGAGCTGGAGTTTTTTAGTATGGAGAAGAGGGGGCTCAGGGAAGACCTTACCACTCTCTACAACTACCTGAAGGGATGTTGTAGCCGAGTGGGAGTTGGTCACTTCTCTCAGGCAACTAGCAGTAGAACAAGAGGGCACAGGCTTAAGCTCTGCCAGGGGAGGTTTAGGGTGGATATCAGAAAGAAATTCTTTACAGAGAGAGTGGTCAGGCATTGGAATGGCCTGCCCAGAGAGGTGGTGGACTCACTGTCCCTGGAGGTTTTTAAGATGAGACTGGACATGGCACTCAGTGCCATGATCTAGTAAAGTGAAGTTGAATCAAGGGTTGCACTTGATGATCTGAGAGATCTCTTCCAACTCAGCTGATTCTATGATTTGATGATTCTATGATCTCAACTCTTTCCAGTCTAAATGTCCTCTAGTCAAGGCCTTTGTCATTCTCCTCTTAGTCTTCCACTTTCCTAAGGCTCCTTTAGTTTTCTCCTTTCCTCTGTTTCCCACTTACTTCTACAGCATTACAATTACTATGGAATTCATGGTGCTGCCAAAGTCCATCACGAAAGCAAGTGGTATGTCAGCAAGTGGTATGTCTAGCTCAACATTATTCTTCCTATCCCCTTTCCCTGCACAAAGATATGCTCAATGGTGTCTGCACTTTTAATATCTCTGTCCCAACCTCAGGTTTTATCCCTTAAGTTCACTGGGCATGTCATGAGGTGCCACTTAAAAAAACCCTCAAGTATGATGTTTGCTCCTTAAGGGAAGCTCCCTCTGTGTAATAGATCTTGTGTCAATGCTGCAACCCAAGCAGTTTTCATAACCGTGAATTAACTCACAGGTCTGCCAAGGAAAAGCACCCTTGTAATTGGTGAGGTCCTGCAGTTTGAATATTCGGCAGTGTCAAGGCACTTGCGCCACCTCCTGTATTTATCGCTGCTCCCTGCAGGCAGCACAGAAACATCACCTTAAATTGACAGAACATGACAGTGAACACAAAATCGATGCCAGATATGCTCAGATATTAGTGAACTCCTTTTGCTACTTTATAAGAGTAGGGAACTAAAAAAAAAAATTTCTTTTTTTTAATTCTGTTTTTTAAATGGTATACCATCATCAGTAACTCAAGGTGAAATTTTTTAGGTTAGTCTCTGTGCATGCAAAAGAAGGACAAAGGACACAGATCCCAATCTGAAATCTATTGTACAGCTCTTCCACTTTTTAGTTCCATACATGGCCCAATGGCACTGTACTAAAAAAAATCATCAGAAAACCCCTACAATACTCTAAAGGGGACAGGAAATAACTATTTTCCCCTTTTAGAAACAAAACATGGAGATCTGATCTACAACAGACAGTTATCTGCAGTGGCAAAAGGGGCCAAGTAGCAAAAGCCAATTTTTAGATGTCAAACTGGACATTCCCTCAAGGAGTTGGCTTTTCAGAAAAGCTCTTCATTCAGTCTACAGAAAAACAACTTCTTTGAGGAGTCTTCACTTAGTTAACAACTGAGAAAATTGGAAACACTAGCTCTTGTGAAAATGACCTCTGTGTTCCCATATCCCTCTAAATAAAACAGAGATGTTCTTCCAAGAAATAAAACTCATATCCATTATTTTTTCTGGAGGGGAAGCAATTTGCCCTGTATTCTAAATACATTTTACAATGGCTTCAAAATACTTTCTATCATATTGAATGCAGGAAGAATATTTCTGAAATAGCTTTTTGCACATGTACTCTGATTGTATTTTGCTTTCTTTGATCACTTTGCTGCTATGCTATTGATTTTTGCATTAAAACAGAGACACAATTTCCAACAACACACATGTTTAAAAGTATAGAAATATTTCCCCTTTAGTAATTAGTTCTCCCTTTTTTGGCTCCATTTAATGAAATCTCAAGGGCCAATTGCTACAGTTCTTATTTAGGCAAAACTCCCATTAATCCTTATATGCTACCATAATAACCTATTATGAAAGTAGCAGTCATATCAGGTTTACTACCATTACTACATAGAAGAGGAAGGAAAAGGGTATGGGTTGCACAGAAAATAAGCTTTTATCGTAAACCAAAACTATCCATAATAATTAGTTCTATCTGGGAAACTTTCATGATTACCAAAAGCAAATTTATTAATTTAAATAATGTTTCTGTTTTACCATGGCATCATTCAGACTGCATAATGGACATCTTCCTTACTGATTTTCTTTCATGGGACTGTCTTTGTCCTACTCACTCCCATCTCCAACAATTCCAATTGTTTTACTTGTCAGCTTGATCAAAGTATGGCCTTCAGTGATTTCACGTCCTAAGCTCATTCATCAGAACGTCTAATAAAAGTGTTGAACTCTTTTATTGATAGACAGTGGCACAAGATACAGGGCCTAGGAAAGATCAGCCACCCCTGACTTTCCCTCCTCAGCTGTCTTAAGAAGGTATTGCTTACTCAGTAACAGAGGGGCCTTGGTTTGTGCCCTCAATAAAATGATTCCTGCTGGCAAATAAACCCAAAGATGTCTATTCTTCTTCTGAAAAGTATTGTCTGTCACAGTCTTCAAGAAATCCTCAAAGGCCAGTTCAGCTTTCAGCTACGGGTTGCCAGTTGCTTTATATGTCAGAATGAAGACTATCAAATACGTGATCAGGGGCATGTCACAGGCCATCATAATTTATAGCACTGCAAATACATCTCAGGCCGGGTCTGTATCTTCTACTCCAGACTGAAGAGCTGTCTTGATTCTGGGGAAGAAAAGGGAGCATCAGCAAATCCAGCACCTCAGATATATATCTCAGTAGAGGGAGGGCCAAAGGATGAGCAGCAAGCATCATTATTAGAGGTGGTCAACACATTTCATATAACCCTATTGTTGACTAAAACATTCTTGTTTTGATTAAAAAACATTTCACTTTTCTTTTCCCGAGAGTACACTTTCTGTGGCACGTAACCTATTGACTTCTTTTTTTTTTTTAATAATCACAAGCATTTTCTGTTACTGACATGATTGTGAACTGTAACTACTTAAATAGAAAGACGGTGATCCATCACAAAAGATGAAGTCAGTGACAACAATTTACCACAGAGTCTGGGAGCACAAGGTAATATTTTATCTTTAAAATATTTTGGTAGAACCGTTTTTTCAGTATTCAGACATTTACTAAGGAAATGAAATTTTCCAAAGGAAAAAAAAATCACAAAATCTCAAGTTCATATTAAATGGCAAGTGATGTATATTCATTACACAACACACATTGGATGATTGAACATCAGCTGTCCATATGGATGTCCCATATAGCATTAACACTAACAAGTTCAGTAACAATGCTTCAGCCTATTTAGTGCTGCAACCATATACTTTAAAATACTTTAAAAACATCTATAAATGTGGGACAAGTTACACAACTGGAACACTGCAATCACAGAATCACACAATTGAGACCAACAAGCTTTTCAGAAGGGATAGGATGGAAAAAGGAGGGGCAGGGTGTTATGCTCTGTGTTAACAAATTGATAGATTGTGAGAAGCTACCTCTGAAAAAGAAACACAAACAAGCTGAAAGCCTGTGGGTAAAAATCAAGGAAAGGACCAACAAAGGACACCTCTAGCAGGGGTCTGCTACAGTCTGTCTGACCAGGGTAAGCCTGTCAATGAGGTCTTCTTGCTTCAGCTCTCAAGCTCTCATACCCACAGGGGATTTCAACCTCCTGGATATCTCTTGGGAAAGCAGCAGATCTGGCTGTAAGCAATCCAGAGGACTCATAGATTGTGTAGAGGACAACTCCCCAGTCTGCGTATTAGACAAACTTATCAGAGGAGAAGTGTTATTGGACTAAATGCTCACCAGTGCAGATGAGTTCATTAAAAGGGCTAGGATTAAAGGCAGACTGGGGTTTAGTGATCATGCCCTAGTGGAGCTCATGATCTCAAGGAGCATGGGTCTGGTGAGGAGCAAGGTCAGGACCCTGAACTTTGGAAGAATGAAATCCAGATGTTTAAGGAGTTAATGAATGACATCCCCTGGGAAACTGTCCTTACGGACAAAGGAGCACACCAGAGCTGGCAACTCTTGAAGGCCACTTTTCTTAGAGCTCAAGAGCTTTCCAATCTCATGTATAAAAACATCTAGTAAAGCAGACCAGAAAACAACATGGCTGAGTAAGGATCTAATCCTCAAACTGAGAACTAAAAAGGAAATGCACAGCCAGTGGAAGCAAGGGCAGGTGACCTGTACAGGAATACCATTTGAATGTGTAGGGTCAGGGTCAGGAAAGCCAGGGCAGAGATAGAACAGGACCTGGCATGAGATGTGAATAACATAAAGGGATTGTATAAGCACATAGGTCAGAAGAGAAATACCAAGGAGAGTGTACTCTCTCTCCAATAAACCAAGAGAGAACTGGTGAGAACAGATATGGAGAAGGGTGAAGTACTCAATCAGTTCTTCACCTCAGTTTTCACTGGTAGCCAGACTTCACACATCTCTCAAGTCCCTGAACCTCTAGGCGGCATTTGAGGGAGAAAAGTCCCTGCCACTGTAAGCAAACAGCAGGTTTCAGATCACTTCATGAAGATGAATTGCTTCAAATCTATGGGGCCCAATGAGATGCATCCCAGAGTCTAAAGGCAAAAAAAGAGGGAGATAGTACTTTTACACAGGTAGATAGTGATAGGCCAGGGTACAATGGTTTTAAGCAAAAAGAGGAGAGAGATTTGGATTAGATTTTAGGAAGAAATTTTTTACTCAGATGGCGGTGAGACACTGGCACAGGTTTCCCAGAGAAGTTATGGATGTCCCATCCCTAGGACTGTTCAAGACTAGGTTGGATGAGGTTTTGAGCAACTGGATCTAGTGAAAGATGTCCCTGCCCATAGCAGGGTGGTTGGAACTAGAGGATCTTTAAGACCCCTTCCAACCCAAACCCTCCTATGATTCTATGACTCCATGATCTATTTAAGAAAAAATATTGTAACTGAAGTATTGCTTTCTATCCAGGAAACAGTTCTAAAGCCAGCAAGAATTTTGAAATAGAATAATTTTAATTTATCTCTGGAAAAGAGGGTGAAAAGGCAGAATCATTATACTAGAGGGAACAGAGAAAAAGTTGTTATGTCTCCATAAGCTGTATCAGGGGACTTCTAATGACTTAGAAATCTAATCAAAATCACAACACTAATAGAAAAAGGACAACAAAAAGAGCAATACACCCTTTTGTCTTCAGTCTTCACCAAAAATGATTAAGCATGAGCAGACATTTAACTAAACTGGTTTAAATGAGATGACAGTAGTACAAGACAATGGAAGAACAGGTTAATGAACTCCAAGATAAATTAGGTGTATCTGAGTCAGCAGGAATTTATGAAATTCACCATAGACTACTTAAGAATATAGCCAATGTAATCTCTTTGCCATCAATAATTATATCTGAAAATGAAAGAAAAGTGAGGGTGGTCCCAGAGGACTATATATTAGCTATTAGTATAAACAAGAAAGCAGAGAAAAGATCAAGGGAATTATGAGCCAGTTAACCTAATATAGATTCTCAGAAAAATAATGTATTAACATTATTAACATTACCATCAATTTATAAACACTTTCACATACAAAGCAGATTACATGTGCTGTGAAGAAAAAATCAGGAACAAATAAATTAACTTCATTGGTGGCCCAGTGGAAGTGGGGGAATGGAAGCTGTGAGACATCTGGACTTAAGTATACTTTAAACATTGTACAATAAAATAATCTTAAGAGCAAACAAAGGAAACAATCTCTGAATAAGATAGGTATAAGTGTAATTGAAAATTTATCAGTGAAACACTAGTTCACTACTGAATTAGAGAGTGAGGACTCTTGGTAAGTCCTCAAGCAAATGAGTATTATTATTGGTGCTCTTGGTATTTTTCCTAGCAACTTGGATGAATGTGTATCCTAGTACTATAGAGCTAGAGAGAGCTGTGAGCAATAGGAAAGACAAGATTAGTCTTGAAAAGTATCTTGTAAAACAAAAGCTTCCCAGGAAACATCAAGGATGAAATACATAAACACAAATGCAAAATTAGTCAAAGAGAAATATGTACATATGAAAATTAATAGAGAATATCTGTCTATGCAGGAAAAACTGCAGGAAAGTATCAGCATAGTGAACTCATTAAATGAGACATTACAATGCTTGTGCAAAAGAGGATAAACATAATTCTCAGAATTTTTAGCAGGAACTTCAAAATAAAAACACGGGAAAATTACTGGTTCTGAGTGACTCACAAGACAAAGTGCTGTATTCAGCTGGAGACTTACTTTCAAAGAAATGAGAAATGGAAAAGAAGGAAAGCAATCATTAAGAATGATGTGGGTTAAAACCCACTACCAGTGACGAAAAGTTGAAGACCCTCAGTTGCAATCCAGAAATAAGAAAGCTGACAGCAGCCTTCAAAGATGTAAGAGCCCATTACAGGGATCATCACAATCAATAATTAAACTTACTGTAGCACTAGGCATAATCTGATTAGTTTCTAGGCAGCATATTGAGGTTAGATTTGAGGAGACATCTAACTAGATATGTAGGGAAATAAACAGAATTAAGAAGTTAGAAAGGCTTGCAAAAACAAGCAAGATAGAACTTGCCTAAAAGAATACGCTTTTTCTGGCTCCATTGTGAAGAGGGGAAATTTAAGTAAATCACTTTAAACCTTGTTTAACAAGATTTACAAGCAATTTCTATTCTCTTACAAGTCCACTACTTAAATATCAAAGTAGCAGGTAAGGCCCACATCCTCAATGCTTTTCTTCCCCCTCCACTGAGCTGCACGGAGAGCACACCTGGAAAACATGTTGTTGCACAGTGTTTTATGTGCAGCAAAGTAAAGGGTAGCACTTTCAGTTCTGCCTCCTTCCTTTCACTTGCAGCTCTGAGCCTTTCACCTGAGCTGCTATGGCAGGGTCTTTCCCAGGACAGAGGGTTTGCCTTGTTCCCATGCTGTTGCTCTCGCGTTGCTACTCTCACAGTTCTGCATCTGCAAAACCCAATATTCTTGTTATATCAGATTTCTCATGGCAGACAATGCATGAAACTCACCTTTTCTTTCCCATCCTTTTCTCACTCCCTTCATTTGTAGGTTTTTGTTCATATTAGAGTTTTATTCCAAATGGAAGTCTGACTCAAAGTATATAGTGCTAAAGAAAAAGCACAGCAAAAATTCACCATGTCATCTTTATTGTCATCACCCGCTGCACTGTATGTTTCACTGTTACAGGTGATGTCTGCCATCAGCCATGGACACCCTAGTAAAGTTTTGTGCATGTAAGCCTGTGTCAGCATCCTTTGTCCAAAATTTTACATTACAGAAATATAGGAATTGCATGAGGGTAAGCAGAAAGTGTAAGCTGAGATGCTGAGATTGTTACTAGTACATCCAGGCCCTTTTCCTGTAGACAAAACAAGGAAAAAAACCCATAATGTCAAATGGATAATGAAAAAGCCAGAAATTCTGTTCTTAGTAATGATCCTTACCCATAAATGCTAGAGAAAAAAACAGCTACATCAAATTTTTTATCATCCCTACTGAAAACTAGCAAACATCTGTGAGCTTTGGCTGTTTCAGACATTGCTTGCAGCTCCTTTTCGGTTTACAGCATTTACATCTGTCACATTCACGGCTGCGCCAAAACCTGTTTAAAAATACATAAAGAGAGAGAGCAAGACAGAGAAAAGCTATTTTGAGAAGACTCAACTAAAGAACCAATGCTCTCAGTTTCAATGTGGTGAAGAATATTGTGATGGGTGCCCTTCCTCTCCTACACTGTGAACAGGATGATGAACATTTGGTATGAGCACTGTGGCCTGATGTCTCTGAAGGCAGTAGATTGAGTTACAAAGGTAAATAATGCTTTCTTCAGCCCAAATCTCACAGTAGCAGCATTGTACCAGAAGACCCAAAAGAGCTTGATAGGAAAAAACATGCTGTATTTGTATTCACTGTATTTGTTGACTTAGACCTTATTTCTGGCACAACTATATTTGAACATGATTTGCACTCCTATACTCTTATTGAGCAGACATGAACTCTGCAGAGTCTTTCAAAGAAATAGACATTTATGTCTCGACCAATTCTCCTATCTATTTTTTTTTTACTCTCATAAACAGCTAGAGAATGGACTGAGCTATACTTCCACCATTTAGGACAGTTTCAAGTATAAGACTCATTTACATTATGAGATTTGACTGCAACCAGTGAGATTTGCAAAAAAACATTATTTTAAGACATAATTATTCCATTTCTCTAAAAATCTGATGCCAGTCACAGAAACTGCAAGTTTCTTTTCTAGCAAGAATCTTTTCTACCTATTGTCTACACTTAAGAAATGTATAATTAA
This sequence comes from Poliocrania exsul, assembly GCA_035041345.1. Classification (NCBI taxonomy): domain Eukaryota; kingdom Metazoa; phylum Chordata; class Aves; order Passeriformes; family Thamnophilidae; genus Poliocrania; species Poliocrania exsul. Next base: position 39,049,193 of record JAWWLZ010000001.1, on the reverse strand, counting down.
AATTATTAGAAAGTTTAATCTTTATACATAATTACTTTAAAGTTTGAAGTAGACAAGTTTGCAGTCATACAACAGTATGAGGTATAAAATTGCTCATTAAAAACTCTTAATTTCTTATTGAATATAGACTCATGAGTGTGGTAAAAGTTCTCTACTATATTTAAACTGCATACAATAAAATTATCAGTAAATCACACATCACAAGTACTACACAAGAATCACAGCTAATATTAGCTATTAGATTCTTAGTTAATGTTAGTTGTTAGTTAATGGATTACCATACAACACTCTAGAAAATGTCACAAACATAGTTCCTTTCAAAAAACCCCAATATATTATGTAAACCTTTTCTACAATTACAGTTGGTTTCTCTTAAATTACTCTCTGTAAACTAAGTAATCTAGCAAACAATGTCTGTCATGCTTTTGTTTAATTTAGGCAAAGTATTAAATTACTCATCCAAAAGAATATAAAACTTTTTTTTTCTATATGAAAGAAATTACAATGGGAAAGGCATGCCATCTCACAGGAAAATGTTAAAGATAGCCCAGGAATTGTCCAACACAAAATGTGTACTTTACTTCAGTTTTCAGCAAGAATAATGGGAGGAA
>JAWWLZ010000001.1:39012663-39043478 GCA_035041345.1 Poliocrania exsul | reverse complement strand
CAGTCTGGTGGGGTTTTTTCAAGAACTGCAGTCCAACTTCCTAGCTAGTTCATCAGGCCAACCATAGCATGTGTGTGATAGTTACCTCCAGTAAGGAGCTCATTTAGTTTAACAGTGCTGCTCACACTATACCAAGTCTGGAGCAGAACAGGAGGTATCAAAAAAACAAAGAAACAAAAAAACCCAAACAAACAAACAAAAAAACCCACAGGAGGAAGAAAACTGGATTCCTGTCTATGAAATTTTATTCTTAAAAAAGTAACATAGAGACACAAGGACAGGTACAGTCAAACAGGCCAGAGCGAATTTGACAGCAGTCAGAAGAAACAAAAAAAAAAAATTAAGGAGCAAAGAAACATTAAGTGATCACTTTCCTCCTCTTGTTTCCCAGGTTCTGTTAATCTGAGTCAGCAGACCTATGATTAAAGTATATTTAATTCTTCTTGTGCGAGTTTTCCCAGTTCCTAAAATGTATATCATCTGACCTGGGGGTCCTGATCAACAGCAAGTTGAATATGAGTCAGCAGTGCCCTGGCAGCCAGGAGGGCCAACCATGTCCTGGGGGGCATCAGGCACAGCATCGCCAGCCGATCAAGGGAGGGGATTGTCCTGCTCTGCTCTGCGCTGGAGTGGTCTCATTCTGAATATTGTGTACAGTTTTGGGCACCAGGTTATAAAAAAGATATTAAGCCATTAGAGAGTGTCCAAGGAGGGCAACAATGATGGCGAAGGGCCTTGAGGAGAAGCCATAAGAGGAATGGCTGAGGTCACTTGATCTATTCAGCCTGGAGGAGACTGAGGGGAGAGTTCATTGCAGTTACAACTCCCTTGTGAGGGGAAGAGGAGGGGAAGACACATCTGTTCTTTGTGGTGGGAATGGCCTAAAGTTGTGTCAGGGGAGGTTTAGGTGGAATATTAGAAAAAGGTTCTTCACCCAGAGAATGGTTGGGCACTGAACAGGCTCCCTAGGGAAGTGGTCACAGCACCACGTCTGATAGAGTTCAAACAGATGTATCTGTATGTATCTGTTTGGATGATACTCTGAGGCACATGGTGTGACTCTCAGGGGTGTCCTGTGCAGGCCTAAGGGTTGGACTCGTTGGTCTCTGTGGGTCCCTTCCATCTCAGCATACTCTGGGATTCTGTTATGAGAGAATAAATCAATAAATTCGAACCTTTAATGAACCATAAATTTGTCCAGTCACTTCTAGAGCTCATGTGAGGTTTGGCATTCATAATTTTTTGTGACATTGGTTTCCACAGCTTAACTGAGTGTTTCCTTTTGCTTATTTTTAGATCTGCTGCCTTTTATTCGAACTAATGATTTTCATATTACACAAAACCTTCCATGACCTTTGCATCTTCATTATCTTCATATGCCTTGAGCTTTACAGATTGAGAAAGTCTTTAGCAAAATGAAGGACAGGACACAGATATGCTGGGCTCCTCCCAAAAAATCTCACTTCCACAATCTACAGGCACATGTCCACAGACACTGTTCAGAGACAGTCACACTTCCTCAAGGATATTGTTAATTGACAACATGAAATTGGCAATTGGTATAGTTCTGTTAGATCAAGTATTTAATAATGTTCCTTTCTAGGATCATAGCCCAGCTAGAAAGCCAAGTAGTTTCTTTTAAGTTACTTATAACAGCACAAAAGCCATGCGTGAGGTTCATGATCTGAGATGGGGAGAACAAATGTGTCTAGAGTGAGGCAAAGGATAAAGCTACCTTGTTAGATAGTACAGTACACTCATTTGCACCTGCTTTCAGTTAGGCATGGGTTCAATCAATCCCTAAATTACACCTGCCAGTTCATCCTGCTTCAAACTGCTTTTAAATGCATATGAAGGTGCAAGGATGTCCTTATGTGCTTTGCTAAGTAGGGACTGATACTGAAATAAAAGCAGTAAGTAGCATGTCTTTGAGGTGACCAAAAGATGAATTTGTCTCCAGGCTTATCAAACAGCTCTGTATTTGAAGTGCTTTGCCATGTATGGATATGGCACCTAGTGAAACTTTAGTACTGATTCACATATGTGCGACTTCATGTGTTCTTGGGATGTGGAAATCTGAAAGGAAATAAAGCTTAATGAATGCCTATAAAAGGTTTCAAATAAGTACTTCTGCACTGTCAAAGCAGTGTTGTTTTCTTTAGACTCTAGTTGGGAATTTCAGCTTTGTTGGCACTACAAAGAGTGTCATTGTCAGCCTTTCCCACCCAGATATACACACATACCTAGGCTCACATATATTTCATATTACTTTTCCAGTGTAAAGAAAAATTTCTCTGACTGCCTGACAGTTGCAGTCTTGTGTAATGGGGAGTAGATCTCACTCTCTCAAGTTCATTAACATGATGAGATGATTCAGCAGGAGAAAGGGAAAACTGGGCAAAAGAAATGGGAAATGGCAAGAAGTAACATAAAACACTGAACAACCATCTTTTCCATTGACAACTTCCTAGTAAGCATTTTTCCAGCTGTTTCAGATTTGGTTTGCCCCATCCGAACAAAACAATAGCAATTTTTTCTTGTAGTGTGATTTCCTTTTTTATACTTGGTGAACATTAGTGTCCATAAAGATAAAAAGAACAGCCATGGCATACTGCAAATATTTTTCAGAAACGTCTGATTACAGGTTTCTTCTAGCCTGAATAAATTTCAGGTGTGCCTGCCTTGCAGAAACAAGGGGACAATCACACAGAAATTGTACTCCCTGTTTTTATTGCTTTAACAAAAGCAATGCTATAAAAGCAGCATTTGGAAGACTTATACAAATCAGACTGTCTGCAAATGCTGATTAAAGTCCTTCTATAAAAATAAAACCCCAACACTGATTACCTACATCACAGTGCACTTCATATATGTATTAAGACAAGGTCAGGAGACCCTGTTATGGGTGGGATAAACTTTTGGAAGTTGCTGGTGATTGCAGTCACATTCAGTTTAACAATTCTGCCCCTCATAAATATCTTAATGAGTCTCAGGATGGTCTTCTTGGCCTGTGAGATTAGTAATATCCAGAAAGAGCAAGTTCCATGCTCAGGGGGGAGATAGGTTCAAGCCTCCATCCAGTTTAATGGGCTGCTTAAAAAGCTCCTGCTCTGGCTGTCACCCCAAAACTCATGAGATAAACAGGAGCTTGCAGGGAAGGATGCTGCATGTGGCAGAGGAGACTGGAGTTTCTTAAAAATTAATGCTGAAAACTAAATTGCATTTTAGACTTGCTTAGCTGTTCAATAAAGACAGCACACATAAATATTTTTATAAACACCAATCCACTAAAATTTAAGTATCATATTTGGTAAAAGGAAACTCACATAAAGTTAATTTTGTGCCAAGAGGTCCAATTTATTCAGGGGCAGGTAATTTTGAAAACCAGTGAAATAATATATCCCTGACCTGAACTGTCTAGACTGTATAGAAACACAAGCACTGTGAGAAACCTCTCCAGCTTCCTTGCTCTATTTTATAGGTCAGATTCTCAGAAATCACCATAAAAACACTAAGGGACAAGATTTAACCGACATTTTCTTAACCCTACAGTTTACCTCAACAATACCATCTTTCTCACAGGCTGTTCTGGTGCTTTCTTATAAAGAATTTTTAAATATGAACATTTAATCACATAATGGTTGGAGTTGGAAGTGACCACTGGAAATCATCTGGTCCAACCCCTCTGCTAAAGTAGATTCACTGACAGTTACTTGCACAGAATCCTGTCCAGACAAGTTTTGAATATCTCTAGAAAAGGAGACTCCACAACTTCTTTGGACAGCCTGTTTCAGTGTTCTGGCACCATCACAGTGAAGAAATTTTTCCTCATATCCAGATGGAAACTTCGTGTGTTTCAGTTTCTACCCATTGTCCCTTGTTCTGCAGCTGGCCACTACTGAAAAGAGTCTGGCTAATTAATTTAATGCCAGAATTATGAATAATGCTCCCTGTTTGTGAAAGTCCTGACCATAAATCTGTGATAATTTAAACAAAAACATTAGGAACCCCTCAAAAACAAAGAAAACAGATTGTTGACTATGGCTACAGCAAGACTGCTGCAACTAAAGATTATGCCTTTTTAAATATAGAGTGCAGATAGAATCATGATGCATTATGAAAGGAGAGCAGAATAATTTCATGTACTGCTCTATTTGTCCTACCAAAGTGTGGGAAGTGGAAAATTACTTTCTCAATGGAGAAAAATGAACAGAGATCTCCTTAAACAAGAATTTCTGCTGGACAGTATAGGAAACATATCACTAATGGGCATATAGGCTTATGTAATCATAGTTAAGAAATTACCAGTAAATATCAGAGACTGATAAAATTATGATCTTAAAACATATTTATATTTGTAGTACCTACAAAAGTGAGATAGCAAATGGTATTTTAGATTCTAAATATGATTGTAAATCCTCAATAGATGGTGCTATTATCTAAGTTAATATCTCAACTGATTATGCAAATGAGCACAAGATAAATTTGTTTATCTCTGAGGAGACTTGACCATTTTTGTGATGTCCTTGTTTACAGTACATGCTTGCAAGAGGACTTCCATTTGCTTTTCACTCCAGGATAGTCATCATAAACATGGGCAGGTATTCTGGTTACTCAGCAGACAGATTTCAGGCATTTTCATTAAAAGTTGAGCTATTTGAAACAAAATCATTGTCTGTTGACAATGGCATACCTCTCATCGTTTCTTCTCCATAGTTTGAAATGGTTGATATCTGCATCTAATTATAGGTGTGAAATTCCTTTTCCCAGCATGGAAGAACATTGCAGGCTGCTCCTATATGGCTCATTGCTATGGAGGCAGGATGCAGTAGCCTTCCCCATGACTTGATTTTTTAGAAAGCAAGTGTGTGTTTTCTCCACCTACAGGCTAGACACAGCAATCATTCTCCCCAAGGCAAATTTTCTAGTAGTTCCATAATTTCTGGTTTTGGTTACGGTATCCCATCGTTTCAGTGATGCTCTTCCAAACACTGCCAGGCAAGTAACCCAGAAAGGCAATGCAATCAAGAGCCTAGACCTGGTTTTTTTAGGATTCAAGTCTCTCAAATGGAATTGCCTATTCTACCGTCTAGGCTCCAGGACTTGGAAACCTTGAAAAACAAAACAAAAAAAACCCCAAAAAATACAACAACAACAAAAAAAACACCAAAAAAAAAAACAACCAGGATCATTCAGGAAATGAAGCATCAACAAGTAAGGTACCATCAGTTTCCCCATTAAAACACAGTAAATATTTGTTCATTCACTTATGGTTCAAATGTTCTTTCCTTTAATGACAATTCCAGAGTATAAATTAAATTAAACCATTAGCTAATTCCCCATTTTATATCCTATTTCAATCACATTTACTACTGTTTGATTGCCTGTTCTATGTTATCTGAAATACTATATGCATATTGATTTGTGGACTTTAATATAAGATGAAGAACACATTAAAAATGTAGCTAAAAGAAACCACAAAGGAATAATTACACTATTAGAATTTCCTAATCATCCTTCATCTCCTGTGAGTATTTAAAGGAACACAAATTTTAAATACATTATCAATAAGTCACTGAGTTTTAGGAAAGAGTCATAAGCAAGTGACTGTAATTGTTAATCAATGTGATAAGAAAATGCAAATATGGCAATAATTGCTGGTAACAATAATAAGGTGAGATCTGGTCATGAGTGAGGTTTGGAATGTAGCATCCTGACTCATCCTGAACTACATATTCTACATATTCTGCATATGAGAAGTAACCAAATGTAATAGTCTTGAGAAATATGAGATTATTTTATGTAGCGAAATGGATTAGGAAACATGAAATTTTCTATTTTGGGGTTGACATGCTTCATTAGAACTGAAAGAAGGTGAGGCAGCAGAAAGCCTTCTCACGTAGCCTGCAGCATTTTAAAATACTTTTTAATGGATACAAGTAGCAATATAAAGAAACATATGTATCAGAAGGGGAGTTGGGGTCTCCCTAGTTTTCCAAGACAGTGTTCTCCAGTCAATTCAGGGCAACAGAAACCACTCAAGGCAAAGGAAACTGCAGTAAAAGCCCCACTCCCATCTCCTCCCTTGCTAAGTTATCTCCTGCTCAGTATCGATACTAAACTAAAGTTCTATGGAAGTTCAATTGATTTTTTAATATTTTATGAAATATCCTTTCCATAGGACTTTAAAATGTTATTAGGCTGAACTCTCTCTCACTTCTGACCTTTCACAGACATTGCGCCTTACATTGATTTTTCAGGTCTTTGATACTGGCTGAGCTACAATAGTTCCAGCGAATAGAGGAGGAGGTGGAATCAAATGCCATTGCATTAAAGAACTGGGAAAAAAATATCTAAGTTCGATTACCAACAAGTCAGCTTTCCTATCTCCTCTCCCCAGCACACAAGACCTTCAAAGATAAGTCACCAAGTAAATGCTTTTTCTCATATTCACCCCAGATTCAGCAGCCTTAACATGCTTCCAACCCCTTTTATCAACCACTCTTGGCATTAAAAACATCTATTAAAATAAATACCTGAGCTGAGCCATTACGCAATTCTAAATACTCTCCTTCTCATCTAAATGATTTTCTTTCAGCTGGCTCATCAGGCTCCAGAGGGAGCAGCAGGGGATCATTTGTAAATAATTATGTTGCACCAGTGATAAATTAAATCCACTAGAATCAATAGCATTTAGATTTTTAAAAGCATATAGCCAAGACACTATCAATTAAAACAAATCCTGACTCAGTAGGCTTAGTTTTCATGTCAGGGTCTTACTTAAGCCAGCCTCCTAGAAGACAGCATAGGATATTTTTATATCCAATTTAGGCAGTTGATTGATGGGTCCAAATACTTCACCTATTAATTCCTGGCTCTTTTTATGTCAGCCATGAGGTATAGTGTTGGTGTTTACTGTCCACAAATAAGAGTCCAGTGCCACCTGAACTCTTGGAAGATATCTGGGACACACACAAAGTGGTGGGAATCTCTCAAATGACCATCAGATCTGTGCCCTGGCAGGAGACCCTTGTGCATCTAAAGGGCAATAATTGCTTATATGTAGAACACTGACTCAGCCATCTAAATCTTTTGTACCTAAATTCAGCATTTTTTTTCTACTGGCAAAATTCTCCATCTAAAGTTGTTTTAGCAGTACTGCAGTCTTGGTAGTACTTGGATTAAAGAATGTATAGAATTTATACAGAAAACTTCCAGTATCATCCATAGCACATGATGTAGAACATCACCAAGAGCAATATATCTGGTGATCAAAGCTGGTATTTGTTTTTTTTTTCTCATATCTCAGACACATATTAACCATGTCAATGAAAGCACTAATGGCAGATTTTCAGATATGTTTGTGATTTGTTTCTTGGTTAATAAGGGACTGGGTTTGTTTTTTGAGGGGAGACGCATTTTATACAGACTTTTGATCCAGCAGCCATACCTTAGAAACAGTCTTCAATTATAAATTCAGGTAGAAGTGGTGTCCTGTTGCTTTCATTATCTAATTTCAACTGTTGCTTTATGGCTGAGAAATTTTCCAAGGGTGAGAAAGTAGATTAGAGTTGCATTACCTTCAGTTTAACCTCCAGGACACCTGAAGGGTGACCAAGTCACAAGTAATACCTGCTTAGTGTTCTGCCAATACATTTTGGGAACCCAGGTGGAAGCACACCAGCAGGATTGGCATGAAGTGCACACTGTGATAGCAGTAATCCTTCTATTTATGTTTCCAGATCCCTCATCCTACCCAGTCATGTTAACAGAGGTGAAGAACACAGCTTTTAATCTCTTAGCTTGTGTGCCACTCTAGTATAAGTAAACAAGCAGCTAAAACCTCCAAGGTTGAATTAATCATATATTTTGAGGCTCTTCACAGGCTCAGTTCAGGCTGTTTCCAGGAGCATGAGATTATTTTGACAATATAATCTCTTAAAGGATAAAGGTCATCAGCCCTTGCTTCTTTCAAGAGGAATTTTGCTCCAGGGAGAACTTCAAATTCAGGTCCATTATAACTACCATGAATATAGAATTTGAATAACATGGTGTCAATAGGATTTTCCTTGTAACACTATTCACCAACCCCAACCAGGGAAATTCTTTGCAAAGCAAACCTGGTCACTGAAGCCTAGCAGCTGCCCATAGCTTCTTAGCCTATGGATTTTAACATGCTTTACTTTGAGAGGTGACATTGTAAAGACATCAGCTGAGAGGAGCAGTTCCAACTGCATTTTAAAACTTCATTTTGAATTTCCTGATTCTTAAAAATCTTACTATAACCATAGGAAAAAAATAGCTTGGAAGGGACCTTACAAGGTCATTTGGTCCTATTCCCTGCTCATAGCAGAGACAGCATCAAAAATAGATTAGATTTATCAAGGTCAATCCTCCAGAATATTTAATAATATTAGGGCTGAGTTTTTTCCAACAGAACACGTACTTCAGTACATATAAAGAATGAATTCATGTCTACTCTAGGTCACCTATTGTAAAATGTATTTGACCTGTTTCAGTTTATATATTTGACTAGAATACTTAATGATATGTTGGACTGTGCTCACAAGTGTCTCTTTGACATGGCAGTAAAGGAACCCTAGTCCATGTGTAGCCATCTCCAGTTATTCAAATGGATACCACCCCAAGAAAAAAATGCAACCATTAAGTTACATCAGCAGCAGTTACATCATCTGTGTACAAAGCAGAAACCTAGATGACAAAATGACACCACCAGCATATTTCTATAGTATATTTCTAGCAACTGTTTCCCCAAGGAATTGTTTTAACATGCCAAGTCTATGGGAATCTTTTCAAATTCAGCTTGACTACGTGTTTCTTACAATGCTAAATACACTGTTACTCACTTAAGTACAGTGACCTGAATTATTAGTGTTTCGTTTCAAATTTATTAAATAGTAAAAAGTCCATAACACACTCCTGGAGTTTCTTACACTTCTTATTGAGCCTTGTACAGATGGACTCAATGTAGCCAAATACTTAATTTAAAAATAAAGAAAATAAAACAAAAAAACCCCAAACAAACAAAAAACCAAACCAAACCAAACCAAACAAACAAAAAAAAAAAACAACCCAAAACAACCACGCAAAACAAAATGACCATATATATATAGTTTGTTTCTAGGAGCATATATCACTTCGAGAACATCCAGTGCATAGCATACTGTAATCGCATTAGGCTAAAACCTATTGGAGCTGAATTCACTGAGCTTCATTCAGGATTGAACTATTTGTAAATTAGCTTACCAAACAGACTACAATTAAAGCACATGCATGTTACTGCAGCTTTCAGAAGGAAGACATTATTAAATAAAATGTGGGTTTAAAATTTATTTTATTCAATAAATGGTTTTTGCATTTCATATAGCATGCTGCTGGGGGAAAAAAATCAAAAACAACAACAACAACAACAAACCAAAACACAGAATTCCCCTCAGAAAATGTGTTTTGATGTGTTTAGAAAAAGATAAAGGGACTTTAGAAAACCTGGTGTGATGAACTCCATGGGACACAGTGGTTTTAATATAACACACCCACTCAGCAGACAGGCACCAGCAAATCTACAGTCCCACTGAATCTCCTTTATTTCTTAGTCTGGGCAATTTTTAAGAGCTGTAATTCTGTTCAAATTCAGTGCAGAGTGGAACTGACTCAAAATCAAGCAGAGCTACTGTCCATATGCTTAAGCACCAATTGCATGAAGAAAAAGGTGATGGATGCCTGCTGCCAGCTGGGGTTAAACCATGACAGTGCCTCACTCTCATGCTATCAGAATAAAATGAAACCAATTCCATGTATTGCCTTGTACTTCCATTTAAAAGCCCTCACACAATCAGCAAAATCCCTTTAAGGGCTGAATCTCTACATAAATACCATCCAAAATGATCAATTTCAACACATTCTAAGCCAGCAAAATGGAAAGATGACCTTGATTCATCATATTTTATTTCTTAGAAATTCTCAAGGCAATTGTAACACATATTTTGACAAAATACAGCCCTTAGAGCAGATGTGGAAAGTAAACTTTCTCTGCTCTCTTTGTGTGTATTGTTCCAGATTTTGAGAATGAAAGATAGTAAAACACAGTCAACTTCCTTAAGTGTCACTATGATTTAAACATTAAGCACACTTGTCTGAATAAAACAACTGGCAGTGACCTCAAACAATCTGACTCATTAGTTTATATAATCAGATGGTCTAAATAACCATGAATTTAAAAGCAAGAAAATATATTTTGCTCTGTAGAAGTATTTTAATGCTCCATTAACCAGCAATCTTATATTTTTCTGTTACTGCTGTTACTAAACAAACAAACAAACAAACAAATGAATAGATAAATAAATGAATGGATAGATAGATAGATAGATAGATAGATAGATAGATAGATAGACAGACAGATAGATAGATAGAATTTTAAAAACATGCAATCCATGGTCAGCAGTACCACAAGATTTTCCTGTGTTTGTGTATATTAAGAGTTGTGCATATGATCCTACAGTATTGGGATCCCTCTGCCCTTGTACTTTACTCTGATACAGTGGAAAGCATTACATGCTTACATGTTCTTACCACTGATTGGGAGAAAAGGACCTGCAAAGAAAGCTATCAGGCAGAGGCAGAACACAGTGAGCTACACAGTACATAAAACTTTCACTTACTCTTGTACAGACAGAATGGTCCCAGGGCTGCATGTCCTCTGCACTGCCAAAGTATCTGAGCCTTATCTATGGCAAAACTTGGGTTGCTCCTGTCAGATGATCAAGGTCTTCAGTGTCCAGCCAAAGTCCTACCTGCAAGACCGACCATTTCCTAATCCTCCCCAAGGTGAAAATCATAATTACTGGTAAGTACTTGCCTTTAGAGGTTTGTTAATAGGTGCTGGCATCCCTTAGCAAGGGTTTGATAAGATGGTTTGCATACAGTTATTTTCCCCACTCCTCCTACACGATATTCCATGAAAAAAAAAATCTAATCTTTTTATATAGTAAAAATAACCCATCTTTTAGCTGTTGTTTGCACAGAGGCAAAGGATATTAGGGGAAAGGGTAGAAGTGAGTATTCCTTTCTGGTTTTCTAAAAATTTGAGGCAGTTGCTTTCCTCACTTCCCATTGAATTAATTTCTTTACTATCCCAAACTGAAGTCTTCTGGTATTTAAACTTGTATCAGTTTAAGCTGCCAATACATGGCATCATTCAGAAAAGAGTACTGAGGGTACTGTTGTATAATTCAGTTTCATGGCATCAGAAACATTTCATTTAGGGAGTACCTATTTCTCCTATAAGCTACTGGAAATATCATTGGCTTTTCAAGTGGCAATTTTGGAAATTACTGTAATCAGGATGCCTTAACATGAAATCATAGAATGAATGTATGCAAACACTGTTAGTCGGTGTCACTCAGGACAATTTGTTTCATTAGTCCCAAGTATTTAATGAAAATAATTTATTTCTGTCCACACTTCGCAGCTATGTACATATCAATTGTAGGCTCTATCACAGACTGGTGAACAAAATCAAATCTAATAATGATGGACAGGGTATTCATTATTGTTCAAAATAGCTAATCCTCTATCAGTGCTAGATCTCACCTCTAGCTCATCGTCAAGGACCTTCTGAATGAAAGTTGATGCAGCATAATTTGTAACCCATCTGAGCACTGTGAGCTGCAAATAGTATGAATATAAAATATTCATTTCCCTACCATGTGGGTTTTTTAAAAGAATCCAAAGAATACTTCTTTTGCCGCAGAAAATAAAACACTAGGTCATTTTTATTGTTTCCTGCTTCAAAAATAGCAGGTGGCTGATAGAAAACTTCAATGAGTTCCGTTTCTGCTCATCCATCTGCAGCTCACAATCTATTGTATGGCTTTTATTTATTGGCATTGTATGTCAATGTCAAATGTGTTTTCAGGCCATTTAAGCTTTTATTATACTATGCTTCTATAGGATTAAAAAACAATATTTGTTTCAGCAATGTCTATATGATTAGTTGATGTGTCAGCAGTAATACTGAGCAGCTTCTCTGTATGTCCCTAGGCTGCAACAGATGTTTTTGTCTTCTGCTTTCTTTTAGTGTTTGTCTAGAAAAAATTGAATATTACAAACACTGAAGTGTCACTGCTCATGTCTTCATTGTAACAAAACAGTGTCTCAGCATTTCAGCTTCAGGCCTTCAGTTGGTCTTAAAAAAACATGGTAAATTTAAGTGGGTTTTGTTTATTGGAATTTTTTTATTTAATTACATAAAAACAAAGTTAGATTACAAAGATGGACACATTCTTTTAATCTACTGTTAGAATAGAAGAGCACAGTTGGAAGGGACATAAAATGATCTACTCTCATGGCCTGACCAATTTAAATTAAATCATGTTGTTCAGGGTGATGTTCAAATGCCTCTTAAACACTGGCAGACTTAGGGCATTGACCACCTGTAGGAAGCCTGTTCCAGTGTGTGACCATCCTCTTAGTACAGAAATGTTTCCTCTTTTTGAGAGACAAAGGTTCAACTTTGTCCCTTCATTTCATTTAAAGAAAGAGTCAGGGAAGATCCTATTTCCATCCAAATCAATAGCAAAAGGAAAGTTTCTAAGGAATCTGAAAGCTTTGTTTAATAATTTTGGGGATACACAAGAAAAAAAAATAGAGATCCAATCCACATAGATGCGCTCTCTCGAGTCTCTCTTAGATTTTATTTGTTTTCTCTGGGTCAGATGTATTTAATAACTAACAGCCTAAGTCCTTCAAGTCAAACCCCCACATGTTCACATGCCTGTGAATAAATGGCACACATAAGGGCATGATTATCTGCCTTAGGTTTAAAGACACAAGTGCATATTTCAGCATCCTAAATAATTCTGCACAACAGTAGCAGTTATTCTTCAAGGTATTGATTTTAATGAGATACGAAAGTCTCAGTTTCTCTGCAAATTAGGACACATTCAGGTGTCAGGGTTATTACCTAACATTTTCAAAATTGACTGTCTAAATTTAGGCACAGAAATCAATATTTAACCATCAGCATCAGCAGTTCATTTTCTTCAGAGGTATTAACAACTTGTGATTGCTAGAAACTTTATTTCTTTGTATTTATAGGCCACATATTTTTCAGAAATTACTGAAGAGTTACCATGGTTTGATTTTGGATGTCCAAATTCTGTGGTGTGTTCAAGTGCCAGATTGCTCAAGAAAAAGACTTAGCCATTTCTAATCAGACATATCAAAGCTTTACTGGGTTGGGTATCCAAAATCTGTAATATTTTCTTAAAATCTTGGGTCCTTGAAGTAAAGGTTTAAAATATTCTAGCATTACAGTTGTGGTGCTTTTCTCAGCTTTTTATGAATGGTGATTTTGCATTGCACCCACTTAAAAATGTGTTTTAGAAACCTAAGACACATGTACAGGAGCAACTGTGGGGTGAGGTCAGCCAAGCCAGGGGTCAAGGATGATGGCGCCTCAGCATTATCCCACAGCACCCAGGCAGAAGAGCCAAGAGGGAAGAGGGGATGGTGCCACACGCCAGCAGGAGATGGAAAAGCCTGCAGCTATGGACAAGTCTAAGATTATGCCATGGAAGGGTCTGGTGGGGATGGGACATGGCAGGGATGAGACATAACAAGGATTGGACACGGCCAGGAACAGGTATCACTGCAATATGGTGTGGGCAGGGACAGCAGCAAGATCCCAGGTCTTGCTGAACCATGTCAAGGCTTCCCTTAAGACAGACACCAAACCCTGTGTAGGGAGGTTGTAGGATTTGTTGATGCTCTCTGGAACCTGTGAGAAGCTTCATTCCACTCCAGATATTGCACAGTCAGCAGATGGAACAAAACACCTCCATGGGACAATACTGCTCCGTTGTAGATGGCTATCTTCAGATCAGAAAGTTACCCAGGTAAATGAAGAATCTTGTATAAATCTTTTAGATACATAAATAATGAGGCATTAATCCCTTCCCCTGTTTAATTTTACTGAAAGAAGGGGGTTATCAGGCCTATAATATTACATCTTAAAATTTTCTTACTGTCACCATACATGACAGCAGCTACGCCTTCGCTCAAATCTTTCAAAACAAAAAAAAAATCAACCCAACCAAGCAAAAAACTAATCAAACAAAAAAACACACAAAACCCTCCCAAACAAACAAAGAAACAAGTTATTTCTCCATCAGAACTGGCTTAGAATATCCTTTTGGCCATTACAAGAACAAGGCATGCTTAGCCTCCAAATTTGGGTTATTACATACATAAGGTTTTTCTCTTTGAAAATCCTATGAAAATACAGAAAAATTTAGTGTTATGTGAATATAGACAGCAATGAAACTCTAGAATTCAGATGAAATAAAGTTATATAAATGAGCATGAGGAAAAAAAGATTATAATTCATCACATACTTGTAATTCAACTGATTTTTGCAGTGTCAGAATTTGTAAAGAGAAGGAAAAAAATGCCTGTTTCATTTTAATTGTGTAAACCTTCTCAGATATGAACTTTGAAATGTTAGGCCTCATACTGTTATGCGTGCTCATTATCTTAGCACCAGAGACACCTAGTAAATGAATGAAACTTTTAAAAAATGACTATTAGGATGCCTGGTAAAAACTACCTGCTCCAGCTGCTTCTTTGATGTCAGAACAGCTATAGCATTGGGAGACAGTGAACACATAGCTCAAGAAAGAAGAGGCAACTTACTGTAACACTTGGCTAGCCCATGACCTAAACAATCAGATTTCCCTTTGAGTAGCAATGCTCAGGGCTGATGAACTGCTATGTAAGGTGTCAAATTTGTCCCTGGGAAACTTTGGGGTTACACTAAAGGTCAGTTTGACCTGTAGGACTTTTCCAGCACCTGAGATTACAGTGATCAGCATTTCTATTATTAGTTGATTTTTATCAGCACTGAAAGCACTATGGGTAATGTAGCCACAAGGCTGATACAGACAATAAGAAAAGAAACTTCACAATTAATGAACTAATTTAATTAAGGCTCTGAAAATAAACAGTGTTGCATGTTTAAAAGGCAGGGAGAAGAAGAGATTGCAAAGGGTCATTGCAGTCCTCTTCTCTTTGTTTATCTCCTTGATTACTTATTTAATATATTAATTAACACAGATTACTTACTGAACTGCCTAGATTCATATCTAATAGCAATATTTCATGCAAACTTATTCTGCATTTCATGTTTCGTATCATGACCTCAAATCTACCTATGTATATAAGAAATGCAGCTGGCACTTAGTGCCCTACCACACTCCTGGTGGTCCAGCTGAAAAGCACTATCAGGAGATGCATGTTGTGGGGTGATAGCCCTGATAAACTCTTGATGAGTTGAGGGAAAATGCCTTAGCACCCTGGAGGAGTGCTCCCAGAACCATTGTCAGAGGACAAAGACATGCCAGTGGCTTTCCAAAAGTGCTAAAACCAGACTGATAAGATTAACAAAGGGTGGAGTGTTGTGGAAATGACATGGCCCTCCTTTGCAAAATCTTCTGGAACATAAGGAGCCCCTCAGGCCTATGTCATGGTCATCTGTCTATCACCTCGAAACTAATTATTGACTAAAGCTATCCAAACCACCTCAGAGAAAAAAAAAAGAAAAAAAAATATATAAAAGGGTGTGAGAAATGCCATCGTCTCTGTGAGGGTAGCTGAAAGCAGCTACCCTGTTTCCTCCCACCTCTTCAGACAATGTAAGGGCGAGAAAACCATGTACTCTCTATACTCTATATTTTATATCTTATACTTTACTCTCTTACAACATCTATACCTTATATCGTACCTTATATTCTTATAAAATGCTTTCAATTTTACCTCACAGCTACTCTATGCAAATTTCACTGGGATAGCTTTACTCTAAAGGCACTTTGTTTACTAATAGTGTTTTGCTACTTCAATACTAATAACAATAACTTGCGTTACACTTCACAACTTACTAGGTATATATCTTACTTTATATTAGTTGTTGTGTTCCTTTAAGATGTGTAGTTCTTTTTTAACATGTATGTTAATAGGAAACAGCTATATTCTTTCCTTTTGCTTTGTGTTACACAGAAGGTGGTGTGTAGGTCATTTTGTTGCTCTGTGTTACCGAGGGGGGTTCTAGATTATTGGGTTAGGTTGTTGTGTTTATGGTTAGTAGTTTTCTGTTGTTAGTTAAGTATGTCGTGGGGGGTACACTGCTGTATTGAAACTTAAGTTTTGTGTGCTTGTCTCTGTAGAACGTGTTTTGTGCTGGTTTGGGGGTTTTTGGTCATCAATTGAATACAATCATGCAGCTAAACGTTATCACCAGCAACGCAAAACCCACAATAACTGTCACATACTTGCATTAATAAAACTTATTTCAGGAGCTGCTGTGGAGAAAGTTCTTTTCTTGCTGTTAAATGTGGTCCTAACAGCAGAGTGTCCAAGACCCTTCTAACCTGTGTGCTGTCCATTGTTACACAGGCAGTGTTGGGTTCATAAGACTTCCATGTTCTAGGACACTTATAGCTAATACCTTCATAGAGAAAGTTCTCCCTGGCTATTAAGTGTGATTTCATAGCAGAGGTCAAAGACCCTTCTAACCTGTGTGCTGTCCATTGTTTGACAGGCAGTGTTAGGTTCATAAGACCTCAATTTTCTGGAGAGGCTTATAACTAATAAGTTCTCCCTGGCTAAAGTGTGGTCCTCACAGGAAGGTCAAAAACCTTTCCAGCCTGTTTTCGGTCCATGGTTAAACAGGCAGTGCTGGGTTCATAAAGCTTTGATTGTTCTGAGGATGCTTATAGCTAATAACTTTATATTAATACAGGTGGGACAAGAAATCTTAGCCTTCCTGCCCCTCCTTTTCACATGACACATGTCTTTCAAATACAAGAACCTTCAGTCAAGTTGTTAAGCAAATAATTCTGAATGAAAGAAGTTCACAACAGCCTGACTTTAAAAATGTTGAGCATCCCTGAACATAGAGTAGATAGTAGATAAAAGAAGGCTGCTAGTGACCAAAGAGCTCTGGTTTTCAGGATACAAGAGAGATTTGAATGTAAATGATGAGTTCCATATGAGTACCATAGCCCTGACCCTGAGCAAGTTTCACATTTGTAGTAGCAGAACAGATGGGTAAGGCCAGGAAAAGATGGCAGTGAGCAGGAAGATCCGGAGAGCACTTTTTCTTGGGAGAGGCAAGAGGAGGAAGAGCAATTTGGGACTGGTGACTGGGAAGCAAAAAAAGAGTTTAAGGAGCTTTTGGCTGTATGATTAGGGATGCTCTTTAAGTGCTGGCTTAGGACTTTGGATGTGTTTGTAAGTGCTGCCTGGCTCAGATGAGGCTGCTTTGACGATTTGCTGTGTGCCTGCTATTTAGAGGATGGTTAGCAGCGTGCAAGTGGGATTGAGATAGCACATTTTTTGGTCCTGATGAGAAAGCAACCCTTGCCCAGACCCAGATGAGATCTGCAGGTAGTGGCTCAGTAACTAAGGAAATGCAGTGTACAGCAGGGTTTGCTCTTAGGATCTATCCTGCAGTGAGCACAAGGAGTAGCATATCACTTTGCTTGTTTCGTTGGGTTTTAGTTGTTTTCTCTCATATTCTTGACCATTTCTAACATACTCCTAACCAGTTTCACTAAAATAAAAGGAAGTGTAATATAAATGCTTCTTTAAAGGAGAAACTAAACTAATACAAGCTACCAAAAAATGCAGTTCCCTAGCATATATGAACAGGTATGATCTGCCTAAGAGACAAGGCTATTCTCTTGAGGTGAGGAGAGTTGAAGTGAAGCAACATACAGAACAAAGGTTCCTCTATGAACCCTATGGAGTCATCAGACCTTTCCCATCTCAGCAGTGTCACCCTTTATGCTGACATCTTTCCATGGGAGTGCAATTTGAGCAGATCCCATGAGATTCCCATGTGTACTTGAGGTGCACAAAATGGTCCATTGTCCATGGTCCATGTTGTTAATATAATGCAAAGAGGAGAAATGGAGGTGTCCTGGAGGCTTAATCTGGGGTGACATGACCTTACTGAAATATTTCTCTGAAATATTGCCTGCCCCAGACATGGAACGAAAGACACAGGCAACCATCCACCATCTCTATGAGTAAATGAATGAGATCACAGAATCATCGAACCACAGAACATGCTGAGTTGGAAGTGATGCACAAGGATCATTGAGTTCAACCCTCATCCCTGCACAGGACCACCCCCAAGAGTCACACCATGTGCCTCAGAGTATCATCCAAACACTTCTTAAATTCTGTCAGACTTGATGCTGTGGCCACTTGCCTGGAGAACCTGTTCCAGTGCCCAACCACCCTCTGGGTGAAGAATCTTTTTCTAATATTCAACCTGGACACAACTTTAGGTCATTCTCTTTGGTCACTAGTCACCATAGAGAAGAGATCAGTCACTGCCCCTCCTCTTCCCCTCACAAGGGAGTTGTAACTGCAATGAGCTCTCCCCTCAGTCTCCTCTTCTCCAGGCTGAACACAGCAAGTGACCTCAGCCACTCCTCATATGGCTTCCACTCCAGGCTCCTCACCATCATCATTGCCCTCCTTTGACACCCTCCAATAGCTTAATATCTTCCTTATATTGTGGTGCCCAAAACTGCACACAATATTCAGTGAGGCCACCCCTGTGCAGAGCAGAGTGGGACAATCCCCTCCCTTGATCGGCTGGCGATGCTGTGCCTGATGCCCCCCAGGACACGGTTGACCCTTCTGGCTGCCAGGGCACTGCTGGCTCATATTCAACTTGCTATTGATCAGGACCCCCAGGTCAGATGATATACATTTTAGGAACTGGGAAAACCCGCACAAGAAGAATTAAATATGCTTTAGTCATAATAGAGTCAGGCTGCTGGCACTAAAATTCACTAGGTCCAGAAGGAGTGCTTACAGTGGGAGCAGAGGAAAAACTGTCAGTGTAAGAGCACCTCTTTCAGACTTATGTGACCTTTGGGCTGGTTGTGGCTAATGCTCAGTGCACCTCTGAGAAACATGGTACAATAATTGCAGCACAAGCACAATAAATAAGGAAGGTAAATTAGTCTACTTTCAGTGCCACTCCACTGGTTCATGCCAGTTTCAGTGACAGGGTGAGGGCAGAAGTTGTGACTATTTCCACACCAGTACTAAAATCCTAAAAGCAAAAGGATGGAAGAACTAAAATGCTTAGACCAAATGAGAATCTAGCAAGAATCACCCCTGCCTCATGTCAGGGGGTGTGGAACAAATGATCTTTAAGGTCCCTTCCAACCTTAAGCACTCTATGATTATACGATTCCATAAGAGGCATCTCAGACATATGATGGAGGAAAACCAGATGGACACCATGTTATCGATAACCAACCTTAGAGAAAGAATATGGTAGTAAGGAAAAGCAGAGGAGCTGCCTCTGTGGGATGGATAATATTAGGTGTAAAAGCATACAAATACTATGACAAGAGTGTCAAGGTATCTAAGACAAGTCTGTATGAGTTTTTTGTCATAATATCCTCCAGCACATGGATATTTAGCTTGAAGAGATGGAACTATATAAAAATGAGTCAAGTCAGAAAAGGGGTCAAAGGCATGAGAGGGGAAGAGAATAGTCCAAGAAAAGCAGAAAGACTACAAGAAGCCTGAAGAATATCTAAGGTAGGGAATCAGAAATTGAGCCAAAATATCCTAATTGAAAAAGAAAAAGTAGTTCAAGAAATAGTTGAATAGTTCTATTGGAAAGAAACCAGCAAGTTGGTTGGTATTTAAGAAATAGGAAGTTGGTTCAAATAAAGAGAACAGAAAAGCCCCTAAAACATGGTAGGTCAAATGTAAAGCAGAAATACTCATAAGTTTAAAAAAACTCAAATAAGCATTGCTCTCATTAATGTACTCCTTCAAGTATACTAAAATTCAGAATCAGATCAGCTATAGCTGAATGATGGTAAAGGTGTAAAAGGACCATGTGGGGACAACTAGGGAACAATAGGGAAGATCTTTAATTTCTTTGCACTGTTTTTTACTGTTGAAGGTGATGGGAAGCTTTCAAGACCCGAAACTTTTCCAGCTGGTTGATGAAAATAGTGAGATTAATTTGAAGTAAATATACAGAAGTCTCAGACCAAGCAGACAGAATAGGTTTCCATTAATCACTGGGGCCAGATGGTATTAATCCATGAGTCTTGAAGAGGCTTGTACATAAAATTGCAGAAGTGTGGGCCAAAGTGTGTAATGTGCCATTGCAAACAACCCTGTGCTGGAGGACTGGCAGTGCACCAGCTGCCACTGTGCCTCCTGGCTGCAGAGGAGCTCCAGAGGCAAAGGGAACTACTGGCCAGTGACTCACCTCCACATTGCACAATGTTGCAGAGCCTATAACAATGAAAAAGATCACTGAACATATGAACAAGAGCTATTTTGGGGAAAAGTATATGGGCTCTGCATAAGGAAAGACTTGCACAGAAATCTCCAGACAAGATAGCATCTCCTGACACTGCTGTTGGAGACAGACACACAAAGACATTTTCTATGTCCACTTTGGCAATGCCTGAAAAATTCACAGCTCCAGCTGCTCTATCTGCATTGTACTATATTTTACATGCTACTCATTCCATGATAACCCTGCATTGCCTTTGCTTTTACATCAGAAACAGTTGTGAGGCTTATCCATACAAAACATCTCTGCTGAGGCTTATCCCATGCTCAGACAAAACCTTAGTTCTGACTGCATTTGCATTATATGTCATTTCTAGATGTGTCCTTTAATTTGCTTTGGCTAATAAATGGCTTCTGCAGAGTAGCCTATCCATAAAGATAAATTAGAGTTATGTGGCTTATAGCATTTAGCTCTAGAGGTTGTCACTTGTTGCCTTGTCAGATTCAACTTAGTTCTGTGCATGGTCCTTGGAGACCTCATCCTCTCCATATGCACATGGAGGAATCAAGAGAAAAATGGCCTCTGTAGGTATACAGAAAATTCTCCTTTGCCCAAACCACTTATATGCAAGATTCAGTTTCCCAAGTGCCAGTCCTTCTGTGTTTTACCTTGAACTTCATAGGAACTCATTAAACTCTGAAAAAAATCCATTATGATAGTGTCTCTTTGCTCCAAATGGGAAATGTACATTGACAGGCAATGTCCTATAACATAATTTCTTAGTGGTTGTTATGTCAACTATGAATGTGCAGAAATACACTTAATATCACTATATTAAGAAAGTAGTAATAATATATTACATAAAGTAATTGCATAGCACATATATAACATTGACAATTTTTTAAGTAAATTAATACTGCAGAGGAGCTATTCTCCAGCTATCTTGGATTAAAATGTTCACTGTTGGAAGTCTAATTTAAATTTTTATGATTAGATTATGATAACCATTGTGAACCCAGTATTAAAGGTATATAACACTTATAGTCCATACAAGCACCAATTAATCTATCCTGAAATTCTCTGAGCAAGAAAATGTGTTTACCATAGAATATTTTATTAGCTCTTCATTTAAAAAAGATACTTCCCCACAGGAGAGAGTTTTTCTCAGACTGGACTCTGAAGAATGCTAATGATGCCACAGACTCCTTATTAATTGGATTCATGGGCTACACAGAAACGAATCTTGGTTATTATCTGTCAGCTTGGTCATGGAGACCCAAAAGCCTCAGCCTGAAGAAGCTATGGTCATAGATTTCCCACTCCTGATTCCATCTCAATGACTAATTACCATTCACTTCCCACTGAGAAGGAAAAAAATGCCATTCTACTTTTATTTGCTAGCAATGCACCATATATTTAACTAAATATTGATTTTCTAATCTCTAAGATAAAGTGCCATAGAATGGCAATTTTGAAACTGTGGTAGTGCATAGAATACCACATGCTCCATTAACCTGTCCCTCCTCCCCTGTGCCACAGCTTCTTGTCAGTCTAAATAGACCAGTTCTCAAGTAACTGACTTTTTATTTTTATTCTGATTGAACTCCAAAACCCACACACATCACATCTTGTCTACCTATCTTTTGTCATTCTTTGACATTGAGACAGACCTTTCCCCCTCTTCATATCACCTTTTATGAAATTAAGCAGTAAATACATTGTGCAGGAGCAACACCTTGTTCTCATCCATGTCCTGCCTACCTGTGTCAGTATAAACACATTCATGGGTGTTAGTATGTGACTCTATTTACAGATAGACATACAACCGACCAGGAAAGTTGTGTTGATAGCAAACAAACCCTTTTTCAAGTATTGATAAATTCCTTCAAAGGTTAGCAAAAATACTACAGCCTGAGCATCCACACAGAAATTGTAGAATAGCAAACATTTCCCCAAACAGGGATTTTGCAGTAACAACTTCATATGTCTGGGTTTAAGTATAGAACAAAATCGGTTTCATGAAGAGGAAATGGAACACAAAATTAAATTGGGAAAGTCAGTAATTATCCAACACAAGTTCATTCCAGTGAGTTCCCCTGTCTCTGGCCCTATAATGTACTCTTTGACTGTATTTTCTCATCCTTGTTAAAAGGCCAAATTTCACAGATCCATTCCTCAGAACTGAATGAATTTTTACCAGAACAAGTGAAACATGCTCAGTGCATGGCCATCACTTAAGTGAAAGAGGGTTTTTCATTTGTCCTTAGCCTTCTGTTTCTTAATAGATAATGCACAGAAGTCCTGTCCCCAACAGTCTTCAGACCACAGGGCCATCTGGCTCTATGTGTATGTTCACACACACACACATAGAGATTTTTTCTACCACAGTCATAGATGGAATAGAATTCACTGTTCTCTATTTAAGCAACATTTTCTTCTATCTTGCAGTTACAAATCCTTTCACATTTTACAAGCTGCACCATTAAGGTGCTTCCCTGAGCAACGTGTGGTGCTGAAGTGCGTTGGTCACTGGATGGGCTCACAACAAACCCAGTCCCCACCAAAACCAAGGGCTTCCACTGTGACCGTGGAAGGGTTATTCAGTGGGTCAAGAGCTCCATGTCTCTTTGCTTGGCTATGAAAAAGTTCTTTGAACCAGGCTACCTCTGGTTTTCTGCAGGGAGTCAGAAAGCGAAAAATCTGAACCTACACTCTTTGGGCTGATGTTCAAACCCTCCCAGCCCAGATATAGGTCTGGTTGGAAGTAGAAAGATGAAAGTAAATTCAACATTGGCAAATCAAAACCTGTTCTGTTTGATGAACAAATGTAAGTGAGGCGTTAGTAGAAAGATATTAGAACCTTATGAAAACATTAGCCAGTGGAAAAAAAAAAGTCATTTGTCTAGTTTGGTAGATAGTGGTACTAATTTAGCACTGACAGTATTGGTAGTCCATGTGGGCAAAGTTCTTACAGTTTTATTGTCCTCTCAGAGTTTAGGGACTACAGTTTTTTAGGTAAGCCCAGACTTTTACATGAGATGACTACTACCTTCTTTAGGACACAAGAAGTGATGAAGCTATCATGAGATGCAATTCCACCCACCAGGTAAGTGAAGATAATATGGGCATCGAAAGCCTGAAGCCAATATGACAGAGTATGCATTTCTTCTTTCTAAAATCTGTAGTCATAATACAGTAAAAAGACCAATGGAATAAGCACATTCACTATGTGCTTCTGTTCTGATGATTAGCTGTCTGTTGCCTACAATGTCTGTTTAGACAACAGTGCTGTTATTTGTTGTAGCTGTTATACTGCAGAATTTCAAATCCAGTAAGACAGAGAAGGTAGTTCAAGTTCATACATTCATAAATGACTCTGATAACCTATTCTGCTTTCTGAACAAGAGCAACTCACTTCACCAGGGAAATTTAAAAAAGCAGATGAGAATCAAGGCCTATATTCTACCAGCACTAACAAGGACATGTAATATAATATTACTATGTCTTAATGTAGCTATGTGTCAGCTGAGTGGCAACTGCACTAAAGCACACAGGAGTTTTATTTTCTAATGATGCCATTGGGTTGTTTGTTGTTTGTTTTTTTTTTTTTCATAGCAATACCAGTAGTAGTAGTTGTAAAAGGACAGAAGGTCTCATTTTTTACCAGGGGTCAGACTAGGCCAGACATAAAACAATATGGGAAAGTCAAATCCTTGCCTGAAAGAGTTTTTATCTTAATTAAAGTAGAGAAAGATGAATGTAATATCAATGCAAGCATGTTATCAGCTGAATCAGTGCAAGTTCACTTTGCAGCAAAGTAGAAGCAGGAGGTTACAAGGACCAGTCAAATCTTGTTGGCATGATGGGTGATACCAGATGTCTACCATCATCCACATCTAAATCCATCTCAGTTTCTTGGTTATAGATACAGGCACAAACAGACTCCATGCTTTCAATAAGAGCTAGGGAAGCAGCATGGACTCTACAGGGTCTTGAATAAACCTGTAGCTGGGCAAAACAGAACACTCTCAGCTTTTGGGACTGGCAATGTCAAACAAGTGGAAAAAAATATTTTTGCACTGGTTTGCACAGAAAAGGAAAGGATTGTAGCTTTCATAACTCTAACAATTTTTAGACTAAAAATTCAATTATGCAATACAAAGAAAATAATGAAAATACACGTGGGGACCACCAGCTTGAAGAGCAGGTAGATGCCTGACCTCTGTAGAGTTTCAGTGATAAAGTTTATATACTACAGGTACCACTGATCTCACTGTCACTGTATTATTTAAGAGTCGTAATGCAGTAATAATATCACAGCAGCTAGGAGGCAAAGTGGCATCTGGGGTATAAGGAGTTTCTGAATATGCTTGATCATACAGTTGGCTCAGAATCTATTATGCTGGCTATGCCTGAGACTCGATCTTATTGAGTAGGAAAAATGTAGAGACAGTTGGACAGGTGTGAGTGAGCAAAGACTGATCTGGTGACCTTCACCCTGCACCTGGAAAAGACATAGATAACCAATGTGAAAAGAAAGAAAGTCACAATGTCTACTGGAGGATTCTAACTTAGGTATTCATATAGGTATGTGAAACAACATGCCATTTCTCCTTTAGCTTGACAGCATGAGACCCAGGGATTCATTTTTGTTCTCTGCAAGAGGTCTCACACCTCTTCTGTCTTTCATGCCAAGGCCTCCTAGCTGCAAAATGTTGACAACTGGGCATTTTCAAACTATCTTGAACAGACAGTGTCTCCTGAGAAGGATATTGCAACACATCCACTATGTGTGTGTTTGGTGTCATCTCTAACCATCAAGGTCACAGGAGTTAAACCTTTGCTAGTGCTTCCCATAGTGAGTTGTAGATACTTGCTAGAAGTTTCCCAATACAACTTGCTATATGTTTACTCCAGTAGAGTCCTGCTCCCTTCTGCTCCTTATGCCCATCCTGAGAGTCATGTAACCTCTGTAGTGTGCTCCCCCTCACAACTAGCTCTTTCAGCCCACATCAACACAACCCATATTCAGTCTTGAACCTTCTTCTCCATCACTCAGAGACTCTTTGAAGTTGTGAAGGAAGCAAGGAAAAGTATTACAGGGGTAGCACAGCACATCATGGTTTGTCACCCTATTTTATAATGAAAGGACACTCCACATTTATCCAGAGCCTAAGACAAGGGCTTCTCATTGATGCCTAAGAATGTGATTTAATGTAATTTTAGAAGGTTTTAGAATCATATAGTCTCTGCTGAGTTGCCCTGATCTTAAGTCTGAATATTAAAGTGCCTTTCTCACGAGCTATGCAGGCCTTGTCAAGGCAGAGCTGTTTTTCAGCAGACACCTGCAAGATAACAGAAGACGAACAACAGAAGAAGGCCCAGCTGCCCTCTCGTGACAAAGGGGGTAGATTGGTAGAACTTTTGGGTGGGCATTACAAAGAAATGACAGTTCTGATTGGATGTTAAAAGCAGTATAAAACCCCTGTAACTTCCTGACCACAGGGTCAGACCTTGGGGTCAAACCCCCCTGGGTTTGATCGTGGAAGCTTCTTCTAATAAAACCCTATATCTTTCTCCATTAACTTGTCTTCAGTGTGTCTCTGTTCACAGGGGTACGCGATTCAAAGGCATCATCATTATTAGGACATAACTAATTCTAAATAGTGAAGTAGTAGAAGACATGAAGCTACTTGTGCCAGCTGTTCAACCACAGGGAAACACAGAGTTTTACACATTCAGCTGATACCTACTAGCATACAGCTCACAGATGCACGACTTGACAAAGAATAATAGTCACTATACAACACAAAGTAGCTGCTGTGATTTAGTCTTATTCTTTAAGTACTTCAGTTTCCACCATCACATTAGTAAGCGAAAAACCTATAATAATCATACTGTTGAAATTAATGTATATTCTCACATCAAACTCCCATATACAAATCAGTCTGAAAGGTGCTAGGCTCCAATATGGGCTTTCTGATTAGGGATTTTTACTGCTGTAGACTGAGTGATAAATTATGTTTAAAGTGTAGTTAATTACTTCTTCTAACACTGATAGATGATAATATTCAATAGCTACACAGAAAAAAAAAGCTTAGCAAAACCCTGTTTTTTATCAAGTAATTCAAATATAGAAGCTTGTCCTTCCATTACAACACATTTCTGGTAGTATTCAGGGTTGAGTTGTGGACATATGTGCTGCAATGCTTCTACAGCTTTCCTCAAAGTTGCATGGTATGCTAAACAAATAAAAATTATTTTTCCATACACTTTCTAGTTACCATATATATAACTGCACTACCTGCTAATAGTGACAGAAGCCTTTTCACAAACATTTCTTGATGTTCCTGTTGTTTTCTTTCATACATTGAAGAGGCTACCAAAATATTTTGCTTCCATTAATTTATTTTTAAATTTGTGCATTCATTCATTTCTCATCTGTTTATTTGCACTATGTCCTGTGGGCATTTCTCCTTCTGAGGTTTAACTGTTCTTGTCATTCATACTAAGGCAATTTGTTTCTCCCTGGCAGAAGAAAGGGAATAAGTTGGAGTATGTAATGCAAAGACAGAGATTACTAATTGAAATAATTAATTAATAATATATTTTCACTATTTTATTTCATGCACAATACTTATATAGCATATAATGAACAATATAAAAGTCTGCATTAGGAAAGTTAGGTGAGAATTTAAGAATGCCATACCTCGAAATCCATACAAGAGATGACTCAGCAGAGTCCATCCAAATTTCCAAGTCCCTTCATTTCATGCTAACTTACCCCCAGACTCTGCTCATGTCACAAAATGCGAATATGCTTATGCTGAAAGGAAAAAAAAAAAGAAAACATTAATATATGAGAGTGATATTTCAACTCTCACTAGAATGAAGTTGGTAGAGAACTATTTCATTTTCATTAGACCAGGCCTTTTTCAGATTAGAAAAATCATCTATAGTTTTATTTGGCGTTGAAAGACTGAATTTTATTCCACTGAGACACTAAAGAGAAGTTTTAGCATCATTTATGCCCTTCTAGGGGCTGTCAGCTGTACTTAGCATTTATATGAGTATATCTAAAATGTGTCCTGCAAGACTGCAGAATAATTGCAAGCAAAACAAAAACCATAGAAAGAAAGTTGAACATCTATATTTAAACAGAATTCTGATACCCACCAAGCAGAGAAAAGTTCTTGAAAGGTCATGTAAGAGCCCTTGGGAAAAAGGAAAATTACTTGCCAGGTCTAGGTTAGGCAATAGTTAGCAGGGAATATGTGTTTTGTTGTCCTGCTAAAAAAGCAATGTCAATAGGTGGCTTCTATCAAATTAAGTTTAAAAAAATACTACATCACATTGTTCAGTAGTTAGCTTGACCCTTTAGCAAGAACAAAACTCTAATACATAATATATCCCTTCCTGATAATTTTGCCATTAACTGAGGAAGACAGCTCAGCCTCCTCCACTTTTCTGCTTAAATCAACTTTCTCTTGACTCTCCTGGTTAGACTTTTTTTAGCCAAGCTCCTGCCTGTCCACTTTTACTCCCACTCTGGGCAAAAGCCCCTGTGATGTGGTGCTTTACATTATCTTCCTTTGTAACTCTCTTTTTCTGCTGCATGCCTGATTCCCATAAGGCTGTTGCCATCACTACATTTATCAGTCTTTTCTACACTTTGATACTTCTCAGAGGAAAGCAGAAAATTCACGTGACATCATGAAATGACTCAGCTAGCACATTTTCTTTGACTACCTGCAACAGCTGGATGCTGAAAGGGACCCAAAGAAACATGCTGAAAATGCAGACCTGCAAGTCACATTAGATGTGGGATATAATGGAGCATGGTGGCTTAGGGGCTCATAAATAACCCCTATACCTCCTCCACCACTGCATTTTGGTTCCACAATTCAGAAATCTATTAAAGATAAGTAATTATCACCACACCTCCCCAGGAAGCATTCTCCACAAAATGGCCCTCAGACAGATTAATGCTTCCTTTTTCTGCAATAAAGTCTTGATTTTAAATTTTTTTGTACAATTAAGGAGCCCTGTAAAACATTTTTATTATCTTTTTCTTCAGACTGAGAGACAATTATTGCACTGTTTATATATGCAGCAACCTATTCACGTATTAGTCACTTTCCTTGTTATTAGCTTCTGCTTTAAATTGCTTGATAAAGAATTATGGCCACATTTGTGATCCCACAGTGTTTGTTTTCTTTTTTTTATGGCGCAGCAACACAAATGAAAAGAGACAGCTAATCGCCTGGGGAGGAGGACATGTGGTCTCAACAGGAAGGCTGTAATGACAGGTACGAACACTTGTTAAAGAGGTAGGGTGAGAGGACATTGATTTTCCAAAGGAAAATACTTTTTTATCCTTCCAAAGATATCTTCCTGTAATTATCCGGTGCTGTGTTCATTCAATACGTGTTAATTGGAACAAGTTTTTATTTGCACAGGTGGCAGCTCAGGCTATCCCCTTGCACTGTAATAGCACCAAGTTACACAAAGCAGAGAATATGCAGCACAGCGTCTGCCCTTCACAGGACCACAGCTTTATGTACCAACAGCCAGAAGTGGCCAAGTGGTAGACAAGACTACCACCAAGGTCCCAAATTGCTAAGGACATATTTGTGAACAAAACAAGCAGGGCTGTGTCTATTCTAGTAAATGAAAGGTGACAGAGACCATTCTCCAGACTGAAGGCCAACTGGCATGGCACAAATTTATCCTTCTGCCTAAACTCTCATCTTCAAAAACAGAGTGACTGCGTTCAGGCCGTCCACTGGGAACTGTTGCTGGCTTGTGCTACCTGAGCATTTTCTTAGAAAGCACTTGTTACAACAAGTCAAAGCTCTGCTAGGACTGGGCTAAGAGCTTAACGTGAATACACCCCTAGCACATGCTCATGGCCTAACACTGTGTAGTTTACAGGTTACAGGCATAACTGTGGAAACTTCTCTGAATATTTGTGCAGAAGTGGCTCATGGATTAAAAATAAGCCCAGCACTATAGATTTGCAATGTGAAGCACACTTATAAACATTTATAAGAATTTGATGGATTGTAGCTGTAAAGTGTTGCTTACGCTGTGAAAGTGAGTTTTATCTGTGCTATCCTATCATAAACACAGTTTTTAGAAATTATAGGTCCTTTTACATACTGGATGAAGGGACTTAATTGCTTCATGGTGAATTTAAGAAATTAATATTCCTCAAGAAATAGTAAACAACAGTAGCCTTGCTTTTACCCCCTCCCTCAGTCATAAGGACTAAACAGCCTCATAGTCAGGAAGTCAACATGTTTTAGTGCCCAGACTTTGTCTCAACCAGCACAAGTTTTTCCAAAACATTGTGCCCGTAGCCTTCTCACACACACATCAGTCATGTCATCCTCTCCTTCCACTGGCCCTGCCAGCATGGCCAGAGGGTTTATAGTGACAGACTAACCTCAATTTGTGCATGCCAGGAGTCATAGCACTGCCCTGCTTCAAAACCTGCAGCCAGAGCTCAACTAGAGCAAATCTTTGCACATCCAGGTGCTTTCACTGCAGATTTCTAGTGATGGAGAGTAGCTGCACACTCAGGTGCCAGCTTTGATACACTGCATCTGATAAGTAATCACAGATCATCATTCAGATACTTTCTGCAGCCACCCATTAGTATGACATGCTGTACCCAAGCATGCAATCTTTCTTAGCAATGCTTGGAAAACTGCAAATCTAACCAGATCAATTAGATGACAGGTTTATTTGAGGATTTCTGTTGGTCTTTCTCTTTAACCACTATTATCTCTGTGGGCATCCTCAGTACTTAACTTCACACATAAGATTTATGCCCTTAGATGCCCAATTTTCCCTTTTGATTCTAAGGGTATGTATTAATTACTATTCTAATTCACAAATAGTTAAATGGCCACAAATAATCTTCTTTTAGTGTGAAAAACCTACTATTACCAAGTTTGCTCATGGTTATATCTGTAAGCTAACTGATGAAATATTAGTGATGCTTCATACTGAGAGATGTTTTTATGGAAGTTTCATTAATCCCTAATTTTGGATCTTTGAGCCTCCTTACAGTAACACAATTTTTGTTTAAATAGTAACACCAGAACTACATTAATTCCATAAGCAAGATTGGCAGCCAACATCACAGTGCCTCAGAATAATTCAAAGGGGGGTCTAGACTAATCCAAAACTAAGGTCCATTCTGAATTCATATTAGGCCACTCAGGGATTTATCCTGCTGGTTCTTGAAAACCTCCAGGAACATTTTATTGTCTTTAGACTGTTACCATGGCAAAAAAATCTTTTCCTTCTCTCAGTACCTCCCCATTCATTTCACTTGCTCACCTGTACCACTAAAAGTAGGATAGGGGTAGGATAGGATAGGATAGGATAGGATAGGATAGGATAGGATAGGATAGGATAGGATAGGATAGGATAGGATAGGATA
>JAWWLZ010000001.1:38996740-39011678 GCA_035041345.1 Poliocrania exsul | reverse complement strand
ATAGGATAGGATAGGATAGGATAGGATAGGATAGGATAGGATAGGATAGGATAGGATAGGATGGGATGGGATGGGATAGGGTAGGATAGGATAGGGTAGGATAGGATAGGATGGGATAGGATGGGATAGGATGGGATAGGATGGGATAGGATGGGATAGGATGGGATAGGACAGAACCAAACATAACAGTCATCTAGTCCAACTGCCTGGTCAAATCAGGGCTGACCAAAAGTTAAAGCAGGTTATTAAGGGCATTATCCAATGCCTCCTAAACACTGACAGTCATGGGGATCAATCCCTTCTCTGGGAGATCTAGTACAGAGTTAACTCACTGCAGTTTACTGATGTCTTTCTTCATTAGAGGGGACAAAACAGGATGCACTATCCCAGATGTAGTCTAACAAATGCCAAGTAAAAAAGAAATAAACCCTTCCCTTCACGTTCTAGCTCTGACCCTGTTCCCTGTTTAGCATCCTGTACTCTCTTCAGAGTTCTTGCTCTGAGACTAGGCTTCCCCCTCAGCCTGTAGCCATGTCATTATTTGATTCTTTGTATAACCTTAATAACTTTATCATTGGCCATGTTTAAAATGTGCTTTGCTGGCTGGAACCCAATACAGTGAAATATCAAGACCGCTGTGTTTCTGTGACCTGCTTTCATATTCTTCCTAGCATGTTATGTAGTATTTATTATGGAGCTGCCAATCAGATGAAGAAATGGACGTGTTCACTCTTTTGTTATTGCTATCATCTGCTCTGGATAATGCAGCCTTTACAAGAATCACCAGGAGCTACATTTTAATGAGGTTTTGCTTTAGTTTATCCACAGGCACATCAGTAGCACCACTGAACACCACACAGATTGGAAACTTTCTACTAAACATGTATTTAATTCTTTCTGTTAACAGCCTCTCTGCAGGCAGTAGTACCTATTCATATCTATTTTACTTTGTGTTCTACCTAAAAGTCATGATCTGTGTGAGCTTGCTTTTCTCCTACTCCTAGAGGTTTGTCTGGTTCACTCTGTTCACCATGAAATCAGAAGAGGAGACTTTTTTTTACTGTAAAAGCAGCAGAGAGATACTCTGTCTTAAATAGATGTTTATAGGCAGAGTGCTAAAGAATCCTATCTTTTGTTCCTAATTTCCAGCTTAACTGTATGATTTTTATTTTTGTAAATATTGTTGACACTGAGTAACGATAGCAGTAGCTTTTTCATCCCAAACAAAATTTCCAGGGAAACATGTGAGGCGCTAAGAGGGAATTCATCACCCTCTAAACTTGGATCTTATTTCAAGAAGTGTCACTTAATAACCTCTTACATCAAATCAAACGAGAAAGTCAAGAATGTGCCTTAAGGAAAAGTGATTCACATTTATAAAGCACAAGGAAGAAAAGTGACCGGTTTCATTTCCCAGGAATGTCTTTATCTTCAGGTTTATGAGATTTCTCTTTGTACTGTTTTAGTCTGGGTGCTGTGGGCTGACCCTGCCCTGGACATTAGATGCCCACCAAAGCTGCTCCATCACATTGACAATGATGGTGTTTGTCTTCCTAAGTCACCATTACATGTGACAGAGCCCTGCTTTCCTGAGGGATGGCTAAATACCTGCCTGTCTATGGGAAGTGGTGAATGAATTCCTTGTTTTGCTTTGCTTGCATGTGCGGCTTTTTTTACTTTACCTATTAAACTGTCTTTATCCCAGTCCAGGAGTTTTCCTACTTTCACTCTTCCAATTCACTCCCCTAGCCTACCAGTGAGGAATGAGTGAGTAGTTGGAGGGGGGTTAGCTGCCTGCCAGGGTTAAACCATGACACTTTTCAGTGATTTCAATTCTACATTCCACTCTAAAGTTTTCTCAAAATCCCACCAAGAACATTTGTGTCTGGAATAAAATAATGAATTTTTACTTTCCTGCTATGGCACCACTGGGGCAGAGGAAATTTTCCCTCTCAACAAAATAAAATAAAATAAAACCATAGCACAGAAATGTTTCCAATACAAAGATATGTCTGAACTTTCCCCATTTTCACATATAATGTCCAAGTGTATGGCTTCTCTGATTTAATTCCCATTTGCTTTGCTGTAATATACCCTTTGTAAAGGTTAGAAGTCCATGTGCTTGTTCTTCCATCAGAGCCTTGGCATAGTTCCAGGTGCAGATGTGGCAGCTCCATTGCAAAATGAGCAACAGTTTAAACAGTCTCATTTCCAGATCAAATGTGAAAGCTTTTTGCCTTAAAGGAAAAAATTACATATCCCAAACCAGCATTTTGTTAACAGATCCATAAATAAGAACAGTAAACAAGGCAGACCCATCAGAAATGGGCCAACATGAATCTGGGAGTCTTCTTAGATAGTTCTCCTGCTCTCATTAACTTACAGAATGACATTTCTTCATCTCTCATTCCAGAGAAATTTTGATGAGGACAAAACTAAGACTAAACTTCAGACATGAAGGATGACCCCCAGC
Source organism: Poliocrania exsul (assembly GCA_035041345.1). NCBI lineage: Eukaryota > Metazoa > Chordata > Aves > Passeriformes > Thamnophilidae > Poliocrania > Poliocrania exsul. Next base: position 39,009,205 of record JAWWLZ010000001.1, on the reverse strand, counting down.
AGTGTGTGTCAGTAAGTGATGATTATAGTCATATTTTGCAGCATGAAAGAGCACCCTTCTCAATCCCCATTACCATTCTGTGGAGGGCTAAAATCTCATTTTACTGAAATCATTAATGGATCATTTCAGAGAATGATGATATCATTCACAGGACTGCAATATGTATACATGTTCAAACCCCTTGTACAATCAAGCAACTTGGAATTTTTTTTGTAGTTGTGCTTTGGATATCACCAGTGCTGGAGGAAAGAAGGACCCATGCTGTGCAAGCTGCTGAGCACAGCTCTGATCTCTCCAGAACCTTTTTTCTCGTTTAGATGGAACTCCACGAACATAAAGCCTGTTCCTTCAGTCACCAGGCATGCCACAAAGATGCAGCTGACAATTCATGTCTGAGCTGCATAGCTCAGGTGCTGATCTCCTTTAAGATGACATGAATCAGGAAATAACTCATGCATCAGTAAAGCTTCACTGATGTAGAATTTAAGTCACAAGGACCCCAGAGTACATAGACAAGAGTCTTCAGCCATAAATACATGCACAAAAGCCCCTGGCCCCTTTACAGTTGCCTTCCATAGCAAAACATGAGGATGCTTGTAGCTTTTGTCCCTCTCCCCTCTCTGCCAAGAAAAATCCTTCTTGGGTGACTGTAGAGTCCTGTGCAGTGCTCTCTCTGCAAAACCTATGGCGCAGGGGAGCAGAACAGGAACCAAATAAATTGCATTGGAAGAACTAGAAGGCGTTTCATTGGGACAGCGTGATATCCCTGTGATGTCCTGGTGCAAGTAACACTTCTGGACAGAAACATGAATAGAACAGAACTGACCTGCCCCAGAGAGCAGGGCCATCACTGCACCACAACTGTTCACTTGACTGAGAAAAAGCTGGGAAAAGTGCCATGTACTCCAAAACAGTGTATTCATCTAGAGCACTGAGCTCTAGAAGTGTAGAAAATACTACAGAAAGCAATTTCACCTGGACTTAGGCATTTCCCTCCAGACAGTATTCACAGTCCTCACTTTCTCTGTATTGTGTATGTGGATTTCATGTCTTCAGCTATCAGTCCAGGCTTTGTGAAAGTCTGCTTCCCTCCAAAGCTCTGCTTACAGCTCTTTTTCAGAATAGCAACTAAAGAGTAATCCTGGCATTCCCCTTAGAAGAGAATATGACTAGTAAGATATTTCCCAGAATGGCTTTTAAGATCATTCTGGTCTTCTACATCTACTTCTACCCCCTTCATCTCTCATTCATCTGGAAAGCACCAACCTTTCTGCTGTCTAGAGGTTCAGTCATACTGCTATGGCCAGTCCCAAAGAACCATCCCTTACACATCACTTTCTCAGAAACACCCACCTGCCCTTCTCTATTCAATCTAGGCTAGTTAAAAGTAAAATCCCTGTACTTCTCCTCCCAAACAGTACCTTCTTTCATATAGAAAGCATTCAGCTCCTTCACAGCAGAGACTGACCCAAAGCTGCCCCTTGCAGAGGCTATCAGAGCTTTCAACCCCATCAACTGGCTTTATTGGACACTGAGGGGTTTATATACCTTCAACACAGTGTATTTTTTATGTTTTTATGGGCTCTTATAAATAAGACAACGGTCACTTTCTATTTTTTTACAATGGCTTCCTATCTTGATAAGGATCAGGGAACAAATTTGCTAGCATAACTTGTAGCTTTTTGAGAAGCATTGGAAAAGCAGGCCAGGAATACCGAGGCAGAGACTGCTTGAGCTCTGTCTTGAATAGACATGGTCTTTAATTCTGGCAGCATACACAAGCATCACTTTTCAAATATAAAAATCTTCCCACTAGATATTGAGAATTGGGTAAGGACCAGCAGTGTTAAACAGAAGGCACCACTTGTTCTGCTCTCAAAGAAGGTCTGATTTGGAAGAAGTGTAGTACAGTCCTGATAAATTTCCCTTAGTTCTTGAGGTGCAATATGTCAGAGAGTGAGCAGGAGAAACAGCACCTAAAAGAGACATTAGATATTGTGGTCAGGATCACATAACTGAAGTTCAGATCAATCTGGAAGTAGCAATAGGGAAGAAAAGCAAGGGAGCACAGCAGAAGGCTATGGGCTATTAGAGTTAATAGAAAGAATTCCTTTGACAGAGCCAAGGGACTTCTACAAACTGCAGATTAAAGCCGACCTCACTGCTCTGGAGAGATGAGGCTGGTTAACTTGATGTACATTCCTTCGGTAACATGCACAAGCATGGCAGATAGACTACATGTCAGGAAGAGAGTTTGACTAGACAGCAACATAAAATTTCTTTGCTTTCCTTACTCAAATACTACTAGAAAATATTATAAATATATTCATACAGAAAAAAAAATTTCATATCTTCTGAATTACTGATATTTTTTCCTTCAAGAAAATCCTTATCTATAAATAAATAATCAGTTAACAAAAGCAAGGGGGAAAAGGTATGCTTCTGGGTTTGTATTTGACACATGCTAAAATTGCAAGAGAATAGAGAACTGAGCTGAAAGAGGTGTTCTGAACACATTCTGGAGTCTGAAGGGATGTGGAATAGACACTAGCATAGAAAATAAATAGACTGTTCGAGAGGTAAAGGTGGAAGGCAGGAAGTGATCTAGTGGAGAAGTTTGAGATCAGCTTTGCTGCTGAAGTCTTCTTATAGAAAAGACCAGAGAGACACCGAGGTCTGGATGAGCCCTATGGATGACAAAGGAAGAAAAGCACCCTCTGAAGAAAAAAGGTAGATATGTAGCATCTACCTGTACAGTGTGATCTCTGGGCACACTCCTTTGGCACACTCCTTATCTTTCATTTGGATGCCTTCAAACACAGAATATTCTGTGATTTTACCCCAAAATGCAGTGTCACCATAGCAGAAGATAAAGGAATTAGATAGAAGAGTGACCCAAAGGGTCCTGGGTTTTCAGACATGCAGGTCCCCCAATGAGCCCCAGGTCAAACTGTATTTTCTTACTTTTGACCGTCATTTCCCTGTTTCATCATCAGTTTTCCCTTCATCTGCTCTTACCACACCCTGGAAACATACAATTTTTGTGGGTTTTTTTCCTCATGTTTCCTTAGGTGTTGATATAATTGTAATGTTCACTTTTTTTTCCTTTGTCATCTCTTCACAGGTTTCCAGGACAGTTCTGCCAGACCCTGTTAGGCTGACCCTGTGCAATGATCTTTGTTTCCAGACTGATGAAGGGAAACAGCGGTTCTGTGACTTCAGCATACACTATTACATGGCAAAGTTCATTAAACTCCACTTAGGAAAGTAGGAAAAGTAGAGCACAAGTCTCTCCTTAGGTCTGTAACAGCCCTTGGGATTTTATAACCCACTGAAAATGAAAACAACCCTTTTGTTTGGTTGTTTTTTTTGCATATCAGATATATGGTCTTTCCCTACTTACCTTTGGGGAAATTTATGACTGAATACAAATCTAAGCCTGTCTTTTCCTGAGACCCATCTCTCCCTGGACTATTCCCCTTTACTGACTTACCCAAGGCAGAGCTTTACATGTACATGACCATTCATTCCCCTGCCATACCTGGGTAAAAAAATGACAAAAAGTGAAACATTTAGCAGCAGACATGGCAATAATTCAGACATGTCTGGGATTTATTCTACAACAGAACTACCTTTTTGTTAAACAACACTTTGAAACCTTCAGTCTTTTACTAGAACTTTTACATGTTGTATGCCTTTTAACAACTAAAAATTGCTGTATTTTTTAGAATATACAGTTTAAGTAAAATGAGATCCCTTTGTTTTAACCAAACACCTCACTCAGATTATTACATGATACACCAGGCTTCAGATAAATCCAATTTAAACTAGTCAACCTCAAAAAAAAAAATCCCAACAAAAACTGTCACATTTGCTAACAGTATTTTTTCCCTGTGTTATTCAGGATATAATTCAACAAAACCTGTCTAAAGACAAAATGTGATAGCTAAGTTGATGCAACACTCATATAACAGCTAAGCATATACAATACTTAAACAATTATCTGTTGGAAAACTACATTTTTTAGGGCAGTTATAAGTCTCTAGGCTTTCATTCAGAATAAATGTTAGGGACCATATTACAGTAAATATCTGAATAAATAACCATAACTAGCACTAAAATATGAATATTATTCAGTCCAATTTCCTTTGATTTTGACATAACCAATTTTGAAAGTCACAACATAGATCACAGTTGTGTGTCACCTGATTGCATCTAATATAAATCTAGATAAAAGGTTGTATCATTTTTAATATATCATCTTACTTAGAATGCTTTTTGGCTGCTGACACATCATCTAGATTGCAGTGATCAATAAAAGCAAAAAAAATGCTGAGATATTAGAATCTATATAATTCCCCTAGTCAATTTTTCACACAGTACTTAATACGCAAGTTTTATGTCTAAACTTGCCAAGCTAAAATGTAATTCATAGAATAATGAAATATCAAATAAGTCTTGAGCTAGAGATCTAGATATTTAAAGTATCTGATTTCATTAGGAAGCCACTTCTTAAAGATATAAGGAATGATCAGATGCTCTACTCATCTTCTGTCAACATTCAAATGGAAGTGTATTTGTGTAACTAGAATTTAGCTTCCTCCTAATAAATCACACTCCAAGAGCAGTAACATCTCATTACTGATTTACACTTACACATTTTATTATCCCGTAATGAAGATGAAGCCTATTAGAACAGACAGTTCACCACAAGTTCGGATGCTGAAGAACAACAGTGATGGGATGCCTGGAAGGAAGGAAAATCTTCCGGTTTGCAGATGTTAGGCTTTTTGATTTGGTGTCCTGCAAGACCTGGGCAAATTTGTATGAGACAAATTCTCTAATGCACCACTGGTTTCAGCCTGGAACCTGCCTGGAATGAGAACAGTGTTATAACTGTCACATTTTGCCAGAGGGAAAATTCAGCATCTTGTACATTAGAGTGGTAAATCAAATCAAAAATACACATCTTTACCCCACAATATATATGAAACACCTCAGCAAATTTTATTTAGTTGTAATTATTATAGACACAGGAGGGGGGGAAAAAAAAGGATAGGGTAGTTTTGTTCAAAATAAGAAAGGTGCCAGTAGATCTTGCAAAACCCTGATGCCTTGGTTTCCAGCACAAAATGCATAAAACACTTTACAACATCTATGCACCTACCATGAGAATTTAGCATCATGATAAATCCTGCTACAGAAATGTAAGTCCAGTGACAACAGCAGCAATGGAGAGAATAATTGGTGCATCCAGGGAATTGTAACCAGACACTTGCTGCTTGCAGCAGTTCCTTCAGCTATTAATAGTGAGAATGATAACATGAACTAAGGTACAGTTTCAATCCAAAGGGATAAGAAAAGGAAAGTCTTATAAGTAAGTTTGCCGGAGTGGGAACCTGCTTAGACTACCACCTTACTGCTGGAAGTTATAGGAGTTACTAAGCTGAGTTTGCTTTGCTTTGCATTGACACCTGAGGCTGCAGCTGGAGTGGAACTGATGGGTCCTAAATGGAAACATGTTCAGAATATTTCTGATGATTAAAAGGACATCTTGTAGCCTCACATCCAGTAGTTTCACTGGGTATTCTTCAATACACATTTCGTTGAACTCCTCCAAGCTGACATCATTGTTATAACCACAGAGTCCTTTTAATGCCAAAGTTTCAAACATTTCAGAGAACTAGCTGATGAGGAATTATGATGTCTCAGTTTGAGGCTCTGCTGCAGTTGCACATGCTGGTGTCATAACCTGTGATACTATATATCTTTTTTCTTTTTTTTTTCCTTATAATCACATCCAAGCAATCACAGGAAGTAGTTTGATTCATTCTTCCAACAAGAAGATATTCAGAGTGGAGTCATGAATTTTAACCAATCACCTTCTGATATGTTAGTCAGACTCTGGTGCCTTCATGGGATGGTGCATTTACAAGTCCTACACAATGCACGAGAAAACACATATCCTCTTACAAAACTAACTGGAAAACGTACAAACCTTACTATGTCCAAAAGCCAACTGAATTATGCACAGTATAATACCTTTCCTTAGGCTAAAATATTTTCATTGCAAACACATAGAATATGATAGCAAGGCTGACTACATAAAGTGTCCTCTTATTTTAACATCAACAAACTAATGTTCATGTTATAAAATGAACTGGTCATTCTTTGTGTGCTGGTTTTGTTAACAGTTATTACAGAGAAGGAAGGTTTTGCCTTTCCTATCAAAATACACTTTGCATTGCTGCCAGTGAGAAAAGTCAACATTTCACCTGAAAAGTAGTTTGATAACCACTAACACATAAGAAATAGAAAGATCTGAAAAGCTTAAAACTTCTAGACTAATTAGGATTCTTTCATTTAGAGAACCCATTCTTTGCCCCCAGCAAACAGAAGGAATTATTAAACCTTCATTCACTTCTCAGCTAATTAGAAATCATTGCTCAGCTTCTTACTGATTTGATGTTCTTTTTCTTTGGATTCTTTTTGTATCCACCCTAATTAGCACTCACAAAGAAAAATCACACAAACAACCAATGCTCTAACTAAGAATTTTCAGCCCAGCTTACTGGAAGATAGTCATTTCTCTAACACATCCTTTTCCAGAGAAAATGGATATGTACACACATTCTGGGTGTGGATCTCCTAGGACTTCCAGATCTCCTTGTTGCTGAAAAGTGTTTGGCATTACAGAAATTGGCTCACAGTCCATGTCCTACCACCTAGCAACAGGGTTAATATCACAGAGACAAGGAAAGAGAAAGGAAAAGAAAGGAAAAAAAAAGGCAGGTGTTGATTATTGCACCTCGTTTCAGTTGTGTATGGATCAAAAGGGGATAAATGTGCAGGCTGTAACACCATTTGTTCACAGGCATTATAAACACTACTGATATGGCACAGTCTGATCTGCAGCACTGCATCTGCCAGCTGCAAGAATGAAAAAGGGAGAGCAATTAAGAATATTAATCAGGGATTTAAGTGCTGCATGATTCATGATTCACATGAAGAAAGACCAAGATATATCAAAAGAGAATGTGTTTACTTAAAATAAAATAGAAGTATGATTTCTTTAGTTCCACATATTTAATGCAGTACATAGGTTTTTTCCCTGACTGCACTGAACTTTTCTCCAAATCTCTTGCACTCACTTTGAATAGTCAAGAACTTAGCTCAATCTATCTCAGTCTAATTCAAGTTGCTGATTACTGATTATTTAGAAGCACTCAGTTAACATTAGTGTATCAGAGTATCAGCAGCTAGATTATTTCCCTGGTGATGTTTATTCTGGTATTTAATAATGTCATTTCATCCATTCCAATTAGACTTTTCTACTAACTAAAAAAAAAAAAAAAAGTTTCTTTTAGATATCTAGGTAAATGTACAAAGTATAACAGGCATAACAGAGATTTTGATCCTTGCTGGGAAATTACTCGGGAAACTTAGCAAAACTGATCTCCAAGTTTCATGGAGGAAAATATCTTTTCTGTATAGCACAAGTATTTTTATAAGAAATTTTAGCTTCTGCTGAGGAGCTATCTCCCCATGAATAAGTGAAGAAAAACACTGTAAAGACATTTAAAGTGCTTAAAGATGTAGATTATTGCCCACCAGAATTTTTATCTTCTTCATAAATGTATATGCAAGTAGAAATCACAGTTTAAAATCTCAGTAAATAAAACATCTATTCAGAAATCCACCCAAAAACCCCAACCCCAAGTCTTCTATGTGTAGAAAAGCCCCAGAAACAACATAATACTGTGTAGAAAATCTTTTTTTATTGTTGCTCGCCAAGATATGTGTCCTTCTTGCTTTGACAGGCACTTGGGACACAACAGACACTGCAAAGCAGGGCTCTTCTGCACACATGGACCACATGCCTATGCTGAAGAAAAGAAATGTTCAGTGCAATCTGTCCTGGCTGACAGTTTGCCTCCAGGTCAGCACAATCCCTTGTGCATGTCAGGGAATTGGAGGAGAAGTGTCCACTGTGGAGAACAGCCCCAGGATGCTCATGGAGGTTATTTGATGCATCTGAGAAAGTTGGCCTACAGAGAAAGCTGCAATATCCAAAGCTGGGAAAACAAAAAGTAGCTCTAATTGACTGGGGTACTTATTGCAGCTATGTCAGCAATTGCAAACACTTCAGATTCCTGAGTTGAAGGTCCATAGCGTTTTGATTTAGGCTCTTCTCCAGAAATAATCAAGACTTAAGATTTTCAAGCATCAAGTATTTAAGAAAGCCTCAGTCCAGTGTGCAAAAATGACAAAAAAAATTTTATGCATTTTTAAGGCAGGGGTTTTGTTGGGTTTTTAACCCTGGTTTTTAGATCACACAACAACTTGCACCTGTAAAGACAAATTAGGAAAATGATGCAAGTAATTTTCACATTAAAATATTTCCTAGCTTTGAAGTAGGCAAAAAGGAGCATTTAGAAAGTTAAAGAACCTTAGAGAGTGGCCTTCAGAAAAAATTAGCCTGTTAAGAGTGTCAGCAAGACGTGCAGCAGAAGCTTGATAACCCTAGGCTACCTTTGAAAACCATCCAAACAGGGGCTTTGGAACTATTTAAAGAACGTCTGCATGCAATCTTTAGCAATAAAATAAGGCCCTTGGCAATTGATTTCCTCTGTCATTAAAAGCTAGAGTATAACATTAGGCAGGTTGAAAGCAGATGGAGCACTAAAATGGAATGCATAGGTAAGGTGATGAAAAAAAAAAGAAAGCAAAACAAAAAAACAAAAGGTGGGGATATCTGGAGAAAAGGACACAGAAATGCAACTTTTTGTGAGGAGACCACATACCAGAGGGAAAAAATACAGAGGGTACAGTATGCATTTATATGTGCCAGCTTCACAAATTATCAGGTATTTGCAGGAATGCATGAAGTTTAACCCTACAAAATGCAAGGGACCAGCTGGGTATGCTGATTGCCTTATTCTAGTTTTCCTCTTAGGAAGGGTTGAGCACCTGGATGGCCTGTTCTTTGCTCAAAGAAAGAAAACCTACATCAAAGCAGCATTTCTCTTTTTTACTAAAACACACATCTAAAGAACAACCCTTTGGGAAAGTTCAATAAAGACTGAACAGGTAGCAAACTTGGTGCTAAAATTCGTCTTTGCTGGACTCCAAAAACAAATCTTCATTTTAACTTCTCTGGTCACATTTTGTTTGCTGCACTTCCCACTACTGCCTTTCTCATAGCCTCCAACCTAGGTCTGCATCAACCCCGTCTTCAAGCACAGTAAAAGATCTCAGAAGTTAAGTCATTGCATGTGCTCAGTGAGAAGCTGTGTCGAAATGGTTGATGTTCATCTTCTGTCCTTCAGCTGCAAGAAACCTCCCTCCCCAACACCAGTAGTGTCCAGAGTTCTAATAGTTTAAAACCATAGAGCTGACCACACCAAAGTAAAAATCCTGAGTGGGTATTTAGAACAAACTTCTGCTCTGGAATACTTTGGGGGCACCTCAGAGAAATGTCATTCCCTGTCCCACAGAGTGGTCACATTGAAGGCACAGGACTGAGGTGGAAATTTCTGTTCATGCCACAGAGTCTAGCACAGGTACTCCAGAACAGTTTGTATGATGCAAAATCATGAGAAGACTGCCATGTAAATTTGGACAGCAAGTTCTCCAGTTCAGAAAGTCCCACATGATATATGATCTCTCCCATAAGGAAATCTCCACTTCTTTACACACATATATGCACAGAGTGTTACACAGAGCAAGTACAGGATAATGCTGTAACTGAAAGTAAAATCCACCTTAATTGTTGAGCACAGAACAATGACAACAAACTTCCATTTGGGAATTTAATCTTAGTAGGTCCTTGTATTTTGGATGCCTTTATTTTCTTATTTTTCCTACAGCTGTTTTGGGATCTTCCTCTTAAACAGGTTGCAGAAGTACAAGAGAATCAGATCTAACCACTAGAGGAGAATGTCCTGACTTCCCAGGTGCAGACAGGCACCTTAATGGTAGTCTGAGATAGAAAGAATTTCTTATGCCATTATCAAGATCTTTTCTGGCAGCAGATTTCGTAGTGCTGTCAGATTAGAGTCCCCCTCATTAACTGTCAGCCACTATCTGTTTTTCAGTTGAAGAGAGGAGAAGGAGGGAATAATAATCCTCATACATACTGAATGGCCTGTAGGAGAGAAATGTCATTTAATGACATTTGTACAGCAGATAATACCAGGCAAAATAAAGGGCAGGAATTATTTTTTTTCTTTTTTTTTTCTTTTTCTCCATAACTCCTAGAAGAAATGTTTGTTACTGTTCTCTCTCAAATTGGCTTTGCAGATGACTTGAAGTCTTTATGTCAGAAATTAGTCATAGATCACTGAAGGGATAAAAGAGCCCCTTTTGCTGTCCCAAGCATGCTGGAGTATCTGCTTTTGCACTTTGTGACTGACAGCAGCTTCCTGTCATCCTCAGGCAATGGGCAAATTAAAAGACAATCCTGGTCCCTGTGTTTTCCCTCCAATCCCTGTGCACAGGCTTGCTCTCAGCTGTGTCAGACTATGCTATTACTGCATCTCAGTTGCTTTTCTTTAGATTACGGAGGGGGAAAGAGCATTTTCTAAAGGTTTTTTTTTCTTTCAGAAGTTTTTCTTTCCCTCAAGAAAGTTCTGAGCCCCAGCTGCCAAGCCTTTGAACTCAGTGTATCCTTTGCACCCTGGCAGAAGCACAAGATACCTCTGGTCCTTCAAGAATAGAGCTGACTTTGCGTATCCTCCTTCCAGGTTTTATTTCTACCATAGAATTCTCTGTTCCTAGAGAATACCTAGAAATATAAAATTGAAATTTAAAAATAATTAGCAAAATGAAGCAAATTGAATTGGCACAACATTTTCAAAACAGTACACAGACAGAATTTATCATTGAATATTTCCATGACCTTATCTCTTAGGACAGCTGAGAAGGCTTAGTGATTTCCACCTCCCCTCCCTACTCAGTACATGGACAGCCTTAATATTCATGAAAAAGATATGCAAAGGCCACAGCCAACACCATGGCTTTCTAAAATCACTTTCACTGCTACCTAGACTCGCAGCAGAGATAGAGCCAACAGCTGGGGAGGATAAGAGCAGTAGCCAAAGTCTCAAGAGAAGCCACTGCGTTCCTAAATCAGAGCTTAAGAAGATTCCAGTAAAAGATTCAAGGAATAAAGTTAGACAAATTATCATCTTCAGTGGCAAATTCTGTGCTGCATCTTTCTTCATAGTTCTTGGCAGTAAAATAACTGATAATGTGCCTCATATGGACTGAAAAAGCCTTGTTATTTTGTACATGGAGTCTGGTTGTCATATGGGTAGGAGCTTTTTTTGTTTTGTCTATATTCAAAGGCTTTGCAAAAACAGATGTTGCTATATATCTTGACAAGCTGGGCCTTAAATGTAAGCTCTTTTAGCCAACAGTCTCAAGATGATGGGAAATACATTTTTCTCCTTTTTCTTTTCTTATCTTGGGCAGCATTTATTCTTCTTTTCCCTCAGCAGTGCTGTCTGAAGCATCTTGTTCATCCTTGTTTTGATCTCCATATGAAATCTCCCCTAGACAGACATGCTCCCAAATCACAGTAGAAATCATTTGCGTTCACGCAAGAGCCATTGGGAACATGAGCCACATCACTGGCATTTTTTATAATCAGTTTCACTTACTTCCTTGGCTCTCGTAGTTGCCATGAGTTCGGGCTATAGAAAGCCTCACCATGGCTACCTAAAGAACTAGGAGGTAAAAAATTATGACAATTTTCAAGATTGGAGAAAAATGTCTTAAATTACTAGGAAATATGCTTATAGTAATGAAAGAGGGGAAAAAACCACAAACCACAAAATTGCCAGTCTTAGATTACATAGGCAAATAGCCTAGTGGACCTCAAACTTTAAAAAAAAAAAAAAAAAAAGGGAAATACAGATCAAGTCACATGAGATGTTGACCTTGTAGCTCACCACCTTGCACATTACTCACATGTTATATTGCAGTGTGCTCAAAGAAAGAGAGAGAAACAACAGAAAGTCCCACAGACAGTCAAGAATCTTGGCTATAGTAGCCCAAACTAACATTGGACATGTTTGGGATTATCTCCAAAGTTCTTGGTTACCACATAACTCTCCTGGTGCTGGACTAACCCAAGAACCTTGAGGTTGTGAACATAGTGATTAAAGACAGCCAGGAAGGTGGTTCATCCACAAAGGACCAAGCAAGGCCACCATGGTGCTTGTCCCTGGACAGTAAAGGCAACAGCCAGCCCAAGGCCTTTGCCAAAAGATTGATGCCATATACCAAGTTCCTGTGAGCAGTCTGGCAGCTTGTCAGCTGAAACAGAGACCTGACTTTGGAGTTAATCCAGTATTGTCTTGGTTTGAGGGGAAAAAAAACCAAACCAAGATGTTTACTCACAAGAGGAGGAGGGGGTTTCCTCCTCAATAATCACGCCACTCTTTATAAAATTTAAGAAAA
>JAWWLZ010000001.1:38918278-38996640 GCA_035041345.1 Poliocrania exsul | reverse complement strand
GTCGCTGCCCAGCCGGGGCGGGCAGGCCGCAATGTTGCAAGCAGCAGTGAGACTGGAGCAGAAGCCGAGATCCAGATGCAGGAACCTGGAGAACAGCCGTGGTTAGGAGGAAAGAAATGCCTCCCCCAGAAGCGGCAGCCAGGAGTGAGGAGCAGCGAGGAGCAGTGAGGAGCAGGAGGAACAACCAGCAGCAGCGAGCAGCCACCCCCAGTACCAGGCAGGCAGCAGCGAGATGGCTACTCCTCTCCCCCCAGCACACAACACCCACACATCGACCTGCTCCTGCATTCCACCGAACTAAAAACCGAAAAAATGTCCCCAGAAACAAAAGGGGCAACCTGGCCCCATCCAAGTGATCAGCAGTCAATTTCTTTGTTAACTACTGGCATGGACAGTTAATGGCAGGAGAGAGAATTTACATAATAATTCCAAACTACAACAAGTATAAAGATAGGTTCATGGTTTTCAGTTAGTTCTGTATACCTGTTTTTAAACCTAGTAACCCCATCATTAATACTGTTGCAATATATTCCTGCCATGCTGGTACTTCTATATTTCTCTATTGTTGAAAGCAATTGTCCATTAACTGGTAAAGAGCAAACCATTACATTCCCCTTCATAGAAGTCTTTGAAAACAGTTTTTTGCCTTTCTCTAAAACCTTATCCATAAGTTTAATGGGTGCCACAAGGGAAGGGAACATCGTTCTCACTGAGCACAAGGGCCTGGGTTGGTAACATTAGGTGTCAATTAGAAAGACAAGTTTTCCAGTGACAAGTATTAGCCAGTGATGGACAAAAGGCAAACTGGAGCTTTGTGGAACATGAAGAGCCCCCTATGAGTTTGTAACAATTACCTGAATCATCATTTTTCTTCCCTTCAACTAGAAGGAGGATGCAAGCTATTAATATACCCTTGATGGTGGCAAGACCAGCCCCTAGTAATGCACACAGACAGGAAGAGGCACTCATTTGGACAGCATTTATATAGTACAGCATGGGAAAAAATGCTCTGAACCATAACGAGACTCTTAATTGCCATAAGTCCACTGCCAGAAGGGATATGAGGGAAAATTCCTTGAACTTCTTCCAATCAAGATACTATAGTGGATTCATTATAGAAACAGCAAAATTCTTCATGTCTTGAGAAAATAGAAACTTAGCACCTTTGAACACTGACTATCTTCTGGAAAAGAACCTGGAGACCCTGAGGAATCTAAAATATATCAAACTGAGGAGCAATTCTGAGATTATCAGAAAACAGATTTATTTCTCAGAGTAAGTTTTGGAACATTTAAAGTTTAAACTGCATTTTTCTCAACAGTAGTTGTAAAATGAAGAACAAAGACATCAGGGGCTCAAGACAAAATGGTATCTTGGAAAACAAGCTCTATTCTTATTAAGAGTCAGAAATTGTGACTATCAAGTTATCAACATTTAAAAATAAGATTGTAAAGATGTGTTACTTTAGCCTCTGAGAAACAAAAAAAAAAAAGAGGGCTATTTTAGAAATGTTAACTGATAACAGCATCCACAAAAAAAAGGAGTGCTGTAAATCAAGTGACACATCATAAATCTAAGCAGACAATTTATAAAAGCCTTGCTGAAAATCAGTGTGTCATTCCCTTCATTTCAATGTCACCATTACCCTGCAAATATAGAACACTTAGAGATAATATTTTCAGCAAGAAAAAAAACTGTGGCCTCAGAACATTACTAAGAAAAGCTGACAGATTGGATAGAATTAGGTTAAGGGGAAAAATAAACTCTGGAGGGCAAAACCTATGCAAGCTTGTAATAAAAACACGCAAACCTCAAAAATTGCATGAGGACTGAACCCTCACTTCAAAATATCAGTGCTGTTGCAACTGAACATCATGGTTTTGCACTACCCAAAGAAGAATTTTCCCTCATTTTACATGACGATTTGTCTTCAATAAAAACAAAATAGTGCAGCCCTTGGTTGAACCCACTTTGGGAGTGTGGATTTCAGAGAAACCTAGACACTGTTCCACACAAATGATGTGTTCCTTATTGTGAGCATTCCACCACACTGGCTGCTCCACGCTCAGAGTCCCTTTTAGATCTAAACTTCCACACTGATTTTCTTATGTTAAAAGAGTTGCAGTGTTCTGGTTCAATTCTTCTGAACAAATATATAATGAGCAATTTTTTTCACAAAACTTGATACAACTCCTATGACCATCTCAAAACTGATTTACAATATCACAGATTGGGCAACATAATCATGGCAGCTAAAGATAATAAATAATCTTTGTTGCCATCTGGACACTTTGAGAAGCATCCTTCTGAAGTTTGCACTTCAGTTTCTACTGGAATAGAGTTGGTACAAAAGTAAAGAACAACAAGAAGTTAAATTTACATTAACAGAAGAATAGTTGCTAATTCGTAATCTGCAAGGGGAAGAACTGACATTAATTTAAATGCAATTTACACAGAAATATTCATGAAATTTTGTAGCTATTTTTTAGCTTGTCAAGCATATTGATGCAGTAGAATAGTTTCCTGATTATCAGTACTTTTACTTTCAACTGTATACATCACATCAGCTGAGGGCCAAGGGTTTGTTTTGATACCTTTTCCCTACCTTTATGAATCTGGTTATCCTTAAAGCCAACAGTGCAACGTGTATTTGGTGTATTTCCCTGCATTGTTGCATTCACTGTGGTTTGCAGGATAGACTGATAATATCGCAGGAAATGTTAGATCACCTTTAGCACTGTGCTGTTCACAAGCAAGGTGGGGGAGAGTTCAGCTCTGCCCCGATGCGCAGCACTGAACAGCAGCCCACTGCTATTAGTCACACACTGCAGCACGGGTGAGCAGCGACAAGTGCTAAGGGATGACAGCTTTGGAAGCAGGGAGAGATAGCCTTTTCTTTTGCTGTTCTGTGGCTACCCCTGCAGGCAAGGAAGACACAACTTTCAGCTCCCAAAACAGAGGTACTTGGGGCATAAATGACATTCAGGGTTGTGAACACAGATTCACCCAGTGGTCCTCAGAACCATAGCAGATACCTCTGAGGCATCAAGGAAGAAAAGGAGTGAACTTGCTTATGTGGGAAGCTTCTGTGGGACCATTATGAAGTCAAGACATGAGCCACAGATATGGGAAAGAACTACACTACAGTCTCACCTTGAGGGAACTGCCAGGTGGGTATATATTTTTTTGATCCCAGAAACATCATGGGAGAGAGAAAAAATGTGTATGGCACCCACAGAGAATGCAATTGTTCCACTTAAACAGCAACCCAATTTCTGTCACCATGCATTGATTTTATGACTATCCATTCAGTGCCAATTTACCATAGGAGAACTGATCAAAGACCATAACTTCAGAAAATGTTTTTGCTAAACAGCTTAATTCCCTGTTAAGGCTGTTTATACCATGGGGGTTCACCAAAACAGTGAGTCATCATTAGCCCTCCAATTTATTTCAATTACTTGGTCAAATGCAGCATAAATAATCCAATTAGTATATTCTGATTCAAGCAGGCCCACATAATGTTCTTTAAAAAAAAAAAAAAAAGGAAATTAGGAAGAGGAGAGAGAATTCTGCCTAGAAGTAGCACACTTTGAATGAAGGGCTGTTTGGCTCTAATTTTGCAAGGATGACAATTGTATTGTTGTGAGCTTTCACAAGTAGAACATTGCAAAGTTTAACTTCTGTTAAACCAAAGTAATGCCCTGATACACTCCCAACTGAGAACATGCCTTCTCCAAGGCACCTGCCAGAGTTCAAGAAAACCTTGGACACTCTCAGGCACATGGTGTGATTCTTGAGGCTATCGTGTGCAGGGCCAGGAGTTGGACCTCAATGATCCTTGTGGGTCCTTTCCAACTCAGAATATTCTATGATTCCATAATTCCAGGTTCTCTCACAGATTCCTCTGTCCTGTTTACCATGTTAATTTTGCAATTGATACCACCAGTGACTATCCTGCCAAGGGAACAAGGAGCAAGAGAGCAGTGTAATAGTTTGACCCTGTTGAGCATAATTAATTTCTTTTGTAAAAAGAAAGAGGTTCTCACTCCAGTTCTTATTTTCCCCCTGCTCACTAGCTGCAAACAATGCCTAGACAGCAGCTTTCAAATTTGAAAGGCACAACACAGAAACATGGCTTGGGAACATCCAGCTGGTTGTGAGGTCCATCATTGTTCCCTGCCTGGATTGAGCCAAAGTTTGTGAAGGCCAGGGCAATGGAAAGGAAAAAACCCTCACTTTGCACAGCCTTGCATTGTTTCATATTCAACTCCTGGCAGCCAGAAACTTAATTTTGTGTGCAGGACTGGAACAGACATTACTGCATCATCTATAAGAACCTGGCACCCTGAAGCTGACCACCCCTCAGAGAATCCAGATCCACAAGGTCCCCAGGCCACCTTCCATAACATCTGGATAATCTGTGAAGTAAAGGAGAAGAAACCTTTACAAGGAAAGCAGTGAAGACACTGAGCCAGACAAAGGTCAGCTGTTGCACCCCATCATGGAGACAAGCAAAAAATTTCCCCTGCAGCTCCCAAGCCAGGGGCGTGCAGCATGCCCAGGTGGTGCCACATAGTATATCATAGGGTGTTCATTATGCTTAGGTTTTACAAAGAAAGTTGTCTTTAAAGAATATTTATAGTGCTGGCCATGACAGAAGAGAAAGGGAATGGGTTATTACAGAAGAGAAATTGGGAGCCAATCTAAAGCACCCAAGAAGCCCTGTTTAGCTGGAAGTGAGAGCTGTCCCTCAGTGCACACAGGTTTTATTTCTTTGCTCCTAACTTTTTTGTGTGCAAATCAGACCTTCAACACCCCTAAGGGCTTCTGAGGGCATCCCTAACTTCCCATACTCATGCTAGTGAGTCTGGTAAGGCTGTCCCAGGGTTGCAAACAGCCAAGCACAGTATAGCAGTCCCTGGCACTGGGCATGGCATGTCTGCACACTCTGGGCACTGGTTTCTTCTGCAAGGCACAGTGGAGTACTGATTGCACAGCAATGGGAAAATGAGTTCCTTACCCTTGCCAGGAAAGTTACTGTGTCTCTGGTTGCTACTGAAAAAAGCCAAAATCTGATAGGGTAATGTCCAACACACTTCTCAGATAGCTGTTTAATTTGAAGCTTTTCAGACAAGTTTGTCTATTTCACACTGCTCACCTGGAGTCAGGATTTCATCCTATTTGAGCCAATGACAGTATTTCAGCTCAGACCAGAGGACTGTAGCGTTTAAGTCCAGCAGTAGGGCTGTCTCTAAGGTGTATCACTTACATAATTTATGATAAAAAACTTCCACTGCATTTACTGGAGGAGAGAGAGCTGGAAGCTTACAGAGCTCTCAGACAGGCTTCCCTCTTAATGTCCTTGATGCTGAGCGTAGGTCTACCAGTGCAGTGCAATGCCACGTAGAGCTGCCCGAAATAACTGCACATCAGAATGAATATACTAACCACCACAGAGATCTCAGCTTCGCCTAATTAGCACTGCTGAGAAACAGAGCTGATTAACCTGGGCAGAGAGCCACAAAACCATGGCTGTCCTGCTTCCAGTACTTCAGCAAACTCATTAGTGCTGTCTTGGGCATCGTTGCACAGAAACAAATTTGTGAATGAAGACCTGAAGAAGGGAAGGCATCTGATAAATGCTTTAGCTCTCAGTAGCCCTGATTAGAACTCGTTCAAAACTGGAAGGTAGGGGAGCACATCCATCATAAATCTGAATCACACACTGCATGTAAGTTTTGAAAAACAGCACCCTTGTTCCCCCGCCTTCCCCATCATGAGATGCCAGCAGGATATTCCTGGAAATTATTTGCTGCAACGCGTAGATTCCAGTGCATGCTCCACATGCTTTCACACGATGGCACAAAAGATCATCCCCCATGGCAGGGATCTGGAACTACATGAACTTTGAGGTCCCTTCCAACTCAAATCATTCAAATTCCTATATCACCAGAGGAAAAACTTCCATGTAATAAACCACTTTTCCTTCCTAATGATGAACACTATCTAATAGCTGACCTAAAAACAGAAACAAAGAAATATTGTGCATGCTCCCATTACAGCCACTGAGGTAGTTATGGTCCCATTTCATGGAAGGGGATAATAACCTTACCGAAATGAAATGAAATGGTGCTGTCACTAATTCTATTTAATGCTCTAACAACATCCAAATTAGATGTGCTTATTAGTTCATAACATTGCTTGTTATAGTTCTTAATCTCAGATAAATCTCTCCACAATGAGGAACTAATATAATGAGCTGATAAGAAAACAACACGATTTTTAAATAAATTTTCTTAATGGCAATCATGCATGCGCCATGGCAGCAAACTGCCCAATACTCTTGCCCTTCTGTGACTTTTCCCTAGTTGTCTGTGGTTTGCTCTCAGATTTCCCTTTAAATGCCATGCTATATCACTATAACGGTTTTTTAAAGCAATTTGGAGGGAATTAGCTTCTTTAGACATATTGCACTATCTCTTATAGATTGTTGAGATGTTCTGAAATTTCAGCATGCTGTTTTTCTGGAGTAGCTCGTCTGAACATCATTCAGTGATGAATGGGAGATGAAAACTTCAGTCACAAATAAAGATTAATCTCTGCAGTTAAGCAATGCTGTCAACAAAATTAACAGCTTTCTGTCACACTTTCCCTACTATGAGTTCAGTTTGAATTGGGGGAAGGACAAGGGAAGGAATCAAGCCATGAAAAGATGTTTTGGTTTTCCTCATGTTTTTGTCTAAGAGAAAAGGGTGCATTTATAAAGAGAAAGCCATTCTTCTAAAGGAATAGTCCATTGTGTATAAGGCAATAAATTAGTGGGAAGGTTAATGTTTGTGAAAAATAGCAATACGTCAAAATAACTTTATCAAAGGCCTTTAATGCTCCCAGCACCAACAAAAAATGTACAGAAAAAACACAAGACTTGAACAACAATGTTGAAAGAATTTGAATGTTTCTGGGTCACAAAAGGATAGAAAACCATAACACCCCAAAATAGTTTAGAGATAATTTCCAAGGAAGAACATCTAAATTCTTCAATTTCAGTACTCAAAACAGTGTCTCTGTGATCAGTGTAAAGAATACATTATTCTTTTGATTTTCAGTGGGCTCAACTACTCACTATATATCAACAATAATAATTTTTCTCATTTTCAACAGAGGCAGCTGGTTCCCCAAGTATCATTACAGAAAGTCACCAAGAAATCAGGCCTTCAAAACACTGCTACTGACTGTACTTAACTTCAGCAAGACTGAAAATTATATTCTTCTCTAAAACTTTGTTGGAAAGGATTAATTCATAGCTCAGAGAGACAAAGCAAGAGGCTTCTGTTGTAATGTCCTCAGTCTAGTCTCCATCAGTATCTCCAAATGATTTATTCAGATCACTGACAGCATTGAATCTGTAATGATTTATGTGAGTTAAGATTAGTAGACCTAGGAGACTGAAAACAACAGTGAAAGCTTTCCATTGCACATGTATGTATCAAATCAGTTCTTTCATGCTTCTGGACCTGTATTTCGCTTTATAACCTTATATTTGGACTCAGAGAGTACTTGTGCAATTTTTTCAGACTTTGCCTGTTGATGTCTCCACAGACCTTGATTTCTTCAATTCTGAAGTCTAAGAAACTTTGTCCTTTCCCCTAACCATATTTCTGAGCCTAATAACTACTTGATCCATCATGTCCAAACTGTATTATTGTATTTGACTCTGATCACAAGTCACTATCTCAGGTCTGCAGGAAAACACCTGTCATCTTCCTTCATAGATGATGTCATGACAATGACATCAATGAGTTTAGACTCTTATAATTTCAGTGTTCCATGTATCAATATCAGATTAATAAGGGCAAATGCCAATCTGTGTTTGTGTCCAGCTCCAGGAAATTCAGAGCATGGAGCACAAAACAGAGGCAAAAAATTGCTGAGAATGGAGTATTTCTGAGAAATAAAACACAAGACCTCTTAGGTCCTACTGGCACACAAAGGTTCCAAAAGGCATTAGACAAGACAATGGGAAAAAAAATGACCAAAGACTATTAAATTAAGATACTTATCATAGAGTCACAGATTGGTTTGGGTTGGAAGGAACATTAAACCCCTCTGCCATGGACAGGGACACATTTCAGTAGATTAGATAGCTCAAAGTCCCATCCAAAATGTTCTTGAAAACTTCTAGAGATGGGGCATCCACAACTTATCTAGGCAACCTGTGTCATTTTCTTACCACTCTCACAGTAAAGATTTTTTTTTCTAAAACCTTATCTAAGCCTACTCTCTTTCAGTTTTAAGCCATTCCCCCTTGTAATCCCACTACATGTTCCTCTCCAGCTTTCTTGTAGCCCCCTTTAGGTGCTGCTGCTCTAAGGTCTCCTCAGAGCCTTCTCTCCTGCAGGCTGAACAACCCCAAATCTCTTTCTGTCTTCATATGAGATACTTATGTCACTTACGTTTTTGAACCCCAGGTGGCCGTATTGCTGCAGGCATCTTATCCTCTTCTCTCACTACTATTGACCACTGTCAGACACAAAATGAGCAGCCAGATTCACCTCTGGCCTGACACAGCACTGCCACCTGTATTTCTTAAACTGGAAGACAGAACAGTACAAATCCAGAATGATGGAAAAGTACAAAGCTGTAAAGCCTCTTTCTTCCTTGTGGCCTTTCCAGGAAAGACGGCCATGAACAGCTCCATCCACCTCAGCCCTGTGTGGCTGTGTAACCATGCTGTTTCATTACACTCCAAAGCCTTTCAAGCAACCTGCATGAACTGCAAAGCAAATCAACTACAAACTAGTTTTTAATGATGGCCATAATTTTTTAAAAAATCAAATCAAAAACCCTCTGAGTATTACCAAAAAAGGGAGAAAACAAAGTCTCTGTGAAATCCCCCAGTATCTCCAGTTCAGTTCAGGTTCTGTGTTGATGTGCAGCAGAATAATATCCTTGAGTAGGTTTTGAATTGCTCATGACAAAGGTACATTTCTGTCAGTTGGTGCTGTTATTCTTGTCACTTATCCTGTCTCCCTGTTCTCTCTATGCAGCAAATGATGCCAGTCACTTGTCTGCCTCTTTCACAACAGTTTCTATATCTTATTTCAGGCCATGTAAAGAGGTTCTTAAACAACTTGCTGAACAATTTTTTTTTTGCATAATTTTCTGAAGTTTGGGGACAAGATTTTAAGAACCAAGGCACTTTTCTACTCCCTGTGTACTAGTTCATCAGACCACAGATATTATTCTGTCAGGATTTATAGTAAGACTCAGAAAGTGGTCAGGAATAAAAAAAGGGAAAGAATAGATATCATTTGAATTAAGTGTATGGTTTTGTTCTTTGTATTTCAACCTTTTTTCTGTTTTTCTTTTCTCTGTCTCTATAGGTCATAAGCATTCCAAAGAAAACAGAACTGTCCCTATCAACCTGAATAGCAACTAACATAGGGAGCCCTCTCCTCTGACTGTGCTTTCTGTGACTTCACAGCACGTTTTCCCCCTAAAGGCCCCATTACATAAAAAGTTACAATTTTGTCAACATCTATATCAATCTTAAACTGAAAATATTCCCACTTTGTGTTATCCATCTAGTTTACTGAAAAAAACCCCAACAAACAACCAAAAAAACCCCACCCCCCTCTACTTTAGTCCTCTTTTTTCCCTGTGGAATTGAAGCTAAGTATGTGTGTTTGCACGTCTTTCTCAACACCATTGGAACCTACAGGTTGACTTTTAATGCAATTTAACATCATTTAGAAAGATAATTAGGTTCCCTGAAATTTCAAGAAAACAAATGGATGGTCAGAAGCAGAGAAAAGATCCCATTCATGCCCAAAGAGAAGTACAGGAGTTTCGAGGCATGAGGGTATATACCTTAAACAGAGCCCAAAGAGAAAATGTTCAGATGAAGAGCATCTTTTCTCCTTTCTTACATGTCTCTTCCACCGATCAGTCAAAAGATACAAATCCAAAGGACACAAGGCCTCATATTTCCAGTGCTTATAAAATCACTCTTCTGCCTTCTACTTTGGTTAGCATTGCAGAGCTTAGCACTTCGCACCTAGAAGCAGGATAAGGGATGGAATATATTCTGTCTCATGCTTCCATATATATATATATATATATATATATATGTATATATATATATATATATATGTATAACATTAAAGCCTAAGGATGATCCCTGAATGAAAGTTACCGTAGATAGTCCAATGCATTTACTTACATTTTTTACTTGCCTGCTGTTTATGGAAGTGGATCTTGGTTGCTCCCAATCTTCTAACTGCCTTGTAATAGGAACACTAAACTGATGGTGATTACACTTATGCATGAATTTCCAGGATGCTGTTTATAGACTAAGCTGCTGGTATCAAAAGAACTTTCTTTTTGTAACAAGGTGAGTGCATTGAGTTGCAGACACTGCCCTCTAGCATGCTCCAATTGAAAATTCCCAGTTTGATTTATTTAGGTATTAAAGCTTCAGTTTTCCATATATGAAAACTAAAAGGGAAAATCCTGTAAGCCATCATTCATATTAATATCATTTATTTTTCTTTTTTCATTATTTGAATGACTCACAGGCAATCTGTGCTAGAGGAAGGATTTCTGTATGGCCAGATTGTGCATTATTATTTATTCAGAGTACCGTTTACTCACATAACTAGTCATGCTGATTTCAGGAGGACTACTCACAGGAGTAAAAGTTATTCTGCTTATAGAGTTCTAAATTCCTATCCCAGAAGTATCATGTTTCTGGAAGAAACCATTAGTCTTCATTTTTTTCCTTGCTTTAGGCAGAAAACTGAACAGAGAATGTAAGCTATCTTAATTAAATCTGATCTGAAGCTTTGCTTTTCTAGTTAGCTCATGCATTCTGATGTGTAAGCTATACCCTAATCACTCCTCAACATAGTCTTCTGGGCGATGATATCTAAATATAACAATTAGTGCAGAAGGAAAAAAAAATTAGTTCAAACTAGACAATATAAGAGAAAGATAAACTCCAGGTGGCACGGTTATTTTTTGAAAGACAAAAACTGACTTCCTCACTGGGAGGCAGTGCTCATAAATTAGAATTCTATTTATAATGTGTCACTGACATTTTCATATCTATTTATTTTAATGTCTATCAGCATTTAAAAATTAGTTGAGGTTACGTTGCTATTATAAAGGTTAAATGAAGAGATTATGAGTTGCACAGATGTTTATGGTTTGGGTTGATAGCTCTGGGACATCCCATTCTGGAGGCATTGTGTTCCAGTTCATTTTAACAGTAATTAGAAATACCCCCGTAACGAGGTGCTTGCTGCTGAAAACAACTTCATTAGTTTGGGTGATTTTATTGGTTTCCTTTAGGGTGAGGAATGAGTGTTAATAGTTGTAATTTAATAGGAAAATTACCGAAGCAAGGAAGATTCCACTGAATCTTAAATGAGGCATCAGACAGACATTTCTTTCCCAAATAATGAAATAGAAGGGAAGAGCAGCAACCTTAAGAATTATCATATGAATGGATTTACCCTAGAACAGATGAGCTATTTTGTTTAAATATTTTAAATATCACTTGAAGTTGTTAGGAGCCTATAGAGAAAACATCTATTAGCTTACCAATTTCTGAGGACATTTGGCTGCCTGCTTGAGCATTTGCACACATTGCGACTCTAAACAGAAAGCCTGCCTGTCAGAAAGGCTGTGTTCTCTTTCAGAGAGCAAGAAGGATTTTCTTCCCCTGGCAACAGGATAATACTCAGTACAGAGAATCTTCTTTAAGGTACCACCAGTTCCCACTAGGCAGAGCTGTCCCACTTATGCTGGATCCCATTCCTTAAGGGGATGATGGGTTGGTGGTAAACTTGTTAGGCTGCCTGAGCTGTGTAAAGTCACATCTCTTCTAGAAATTTCCTTTCTCTAGAATAGGTGTTGCTTACTCTCATCTTAGGTAATATCTTCTTTCCTGGGTGGACATATATTGGGTCTGGCTGAGGTGGAGCTAACTTTCCACACAGCAGCCCCCACAGCGCTGTGCTTTGCATTGGTGCCTGGAAAGGAGTTGATAACACATCATTGTTTTGCCTCCTGCTGTGCAATGTTGACACAGCAGCAGAGCTGTCCCTCCAACATCCCCCTTTCATCAGCAGGCTGGGGGTGGGCAAAATCTTGGGAGGGGAAATAGCCAGGAGAGACCACCCAAAACGACCAAAGGGACATTCCATACCATATGATGTCTTCTCAGCAATAAAGTTAAGAGAAAGAGGGGAGGAGGGGCCATTCATTACTATGATGTTTGTCTTCTAGAGCAACCACTACATGTACTGCAGCTCTCCTTCCTGGAAAGTGGCAGGATATCATCTTCTGAGGAGAGGTAGAGAACATGTCTTCTATTTTCCTTTGCTTCAGCATATAGTCTTTGCTTTTGCTTTATTAAACAGCTTTTATCTTGACACATAAGGTTTTTTCCATCTTATTTTCTTGCCACCCCTCCTGCTAAGGAGGGGAGTGATAGAGTGGTTTGGTGGGTACTGATAATACAGCCAGGGTCAACTCATCACAGTTCTAAATCACAGCTAACCTATTTCTGCCCTCCAGCTCCTACTGAAAATCAGTAGCTTGCATGGAGGCTTTCTCTGACTCTGTACCTTCTCTCCATCCTCCTGCAACTCCTCAGTGGCCTCTGAAGGCCTCTGACAAAATGCTAGTCTCATTAAGAAGGGGTAGATAGCAGGAGGGTGCCCCACTGTGAAGATGCTGTGACCTGCTTAGCAGTTAGTTCAGGCTTCTAGCCAGAGAAAAATATCCTCAATCCTTGATCCCTGATAAAGTAATCCAAAATCACAAAAGCAAACATTCCCTCTGAAGAGATTATCCACTAGATCACAGCCAAGGTCAGCGCAGAAAATAAGCACATGCCCAGTAGGCAGCTGGCTACCACAGGGCAATGGAAGCAACAAACTCTTGGCTTATATAAGAGAGAGGAACTGCTTGGGTTTCACAACAGCTTTGACTCTCTGCCTTCCTGCACTAGGTCCCTGGCAGAGCAGCTTCCTTGCCTAAAGGGAAGTTGTATTTCCTTTACTAGAAATGGTAGCCCCATACCTACTCAAGGAAGCCACCTATGTCGGCCTTTGTGACCTTGCAAAATAAAAAAACCATGCGGAGCATGGAAAACATCATTGGAAGAAAGATGTTGTGTCTCCATCAGAGTTTAAAAGATTTCAAGACAGTTTAAAGACCACTTCTGCATCTGTACACAAACTATATCAAAAGATAATAGTTTATTTCTGAGAATAGATGTTTGCATCTATTGGAGCACTTGATGTTTTCATTATGTGAAGCACTTAATGTTTTCAAGAGCCTTCCAGTAACAGCAGATGTGACTAACTGAAACTGTGTTAAAGAAGTGCACTTCATATAAAATGACATATATGAAAAAAATATTTTTAAAAGAGAAAGTATAAAAAAGGTATAAATACAGAAGGAATTCAAGTGGAAAACAGTCCCTGAGTAGAGATGTGAACACAAATTCAGATAAGACTTTTATAGAGACCAGTAAGAACTACCATATGATGCAGTAAGAATTTGAGAAGTGCCAATACATACAGGGACACCTGAAGGGTCAAGAAGATCCTGAGACTACAGACTTTACAAGTAATTCAAAATAAAACTCAAAAAGACATCTGAGTGAGAAAGTCACAGTGTTCAACTCAGAGCTTTCCCTGCTATAAAATAGCCAAAGACCTGCCCTGGAAAAGGGGGATGTCATATAGTGGTTGCAACACTTTTCAAGAGTGAACAAGTGCCAGAAGATATCCACAGAATTAACAAAGAGGATGGTAACACATTGAAATGTATTAATAATACTTTTTTTTTTTTCAGATAGAGTTAAATTGGTTAAAAGGATGAAAGAAAAGACAAAGTCAAGAACTATCATATCTTCGTCAGAAACCAGCTAAACAGGGGAGAAAAAGCCATTATTTTGATGGATATGGTTCAAAGAGTCACTTAAGAAGATGGCTAAAACATATTGGCAAAATTTTCTCACAACCTTTGCTAATATTTCTTCCCTGTAACAGATAAAAAGCTAGTAGCATAACACTAGAAAACAAATGAATAGTAAAATATTTCTACTGCTAACATTTAACATTCTTCAAAGGTCATAACAAAGACATATTCAACTGTTCGCATCAACTATTCTGTTTATTGCAAGAAAAGCTATCTAGTAAATACTTTTCTGACATGGGAGTGATACAGCCATATGTAACCATGCTTGAAAATAAACTCTCTTACTGTGATGATTGTAGTCTAATAGTGCTGGGTATTCCAACAGTATTATTAAATACTGATATAGTTAATATCTCCTGACTCCTAATTCATTAGACAAAGACTTCCAGAAGTCGTTTTTCCCTGAAAGCCAGAAGAAAAAAAAAACAACTCAGTTTTCAACACTGAGAAATTACCTAATGAAAGAAACCCAAGAAGTGGTCTCAAAACAAGTTTAATTAAATTTTCCATAAAGAAGCTTTTTGCCACTTATAAATAGGACAGCTAGGAAGCACAAAGTATGTGAAAATTATCTTTGATCTTTGCTGAAATCAAGAAAGTAAACCCAAATGTGTGCATTACTCTTCTCAGAAAATCCTTCAGCCTAAACAGGTACAAAATAAATTCAATAATTCATGTCCAGCATCAAAAAGCGGGAAAAAATTAATCTTCTAATATTGAAATACACACCAGCTTGATAAGCAGAGAACAAGAATTGACTGGATAAATAATTAATCTCCCAGCAAAAGGGACCTTTGGACATCCTAAAGGGCCTGAAGAGACCAGAGACAGCATTCAGCTGAAGGTAAAGCTCTGAGAAAAAAACACCTGGTGAGGCTTCTAAGTATGCAAAAATAAGAGCTTTCATTGTCCTAGGGGAGAGCTTCTAGGTGAGAAGGAAAAAATCTCTCACTATCTTTTCTCCTTTTCACAAGTGAAGCATCTGGGCGGGGCTGCAGAGCCCTTGGCATTACACAGAACCAACTTAAACACAGACAGAAAAAGGCAGGGGTATGGGATCTCATGCAGCACCCTCATCACTGAGCAATCACAATTTCCCTTGAGTCCACCATACTCTATGCATGCTTTGCACCCAGTGAACAAGATTCCAATCTCTGTTTTGAGGGTTTACTGAAGGCAAAAGATAAGGTTCCATCTGATGCCTATGGGGTTTTTGATTTTTTCATTTTTGCAGATTTTAGAAGCACTTGTAACTGTAGTAAAATGTAGATTTAGTGTTAATATTTCTGGCAGCTTAAGTTCAATGTTTATACATGCCAACCTCTGCCACATATCAGTAGCTCAAATTCTTTTAGCTGTTTAGATGTCTTTTCAAGGTAGAAAGCTGAAGAATATCAGAAGGCCTGCAGAACAAGACATAAACATAAGCCAACAACCTTGGGTCTAAGAAAACTGTAAAACCTCCAAGAGCCCTATGTCTGCTGAGGAAGAACACAGGGTCCCATGACCCCAGACTCAAATGCTGAGGAGGTGTAACCAGGGGCAGGACAGGGCTAGACTGAGAGATGTGTGAACTGGGGATTGGGTGGACATTATTATAAAAACCATGGAAATCAGTGTTTAGGGGGCATGTCATCATGTATTCCTAAAAGCCCCAAGTCTAGACATTAAAGAATCTACCTTTTTATCTTATCCCACACTAACTTGGCTTGGAGTCCATTTTTTGGGGTCTGTCTCACAGCATCACATCAAATCACCAGCAGAGTTCAGAAAAAAATTGCTGACTGAATGACTTCTTCATTTTCTACAACCAGCCACTTCAGTGTCCTCCTGTATGTTGCCACACCAAAAACTACAGAAATAGTCTTCATTACAGCTCCTGATTTCTGAAACAATGTGTCTGAGGATTGCCCCATCTTCAACAGTTTATAAGGATTTCCAAAAGCCACCCAAAACCTGCCTTCTGAAAATTCTTTGAATCTACAATATATAGTGAATAGATTTCACATACATGGTTTTTAAAAGAAAATATAGAGAGCTTACTAGCAGTAGTAAACTTACTTCATTTCTTACTGATAACCACCTAGATGGGTAAAAAAATGGTTGCCCAGAAAGAGTTTGCAGTCTCCATCCTCGGAGGCTGTGAAGACTCAGCTGAGTAAAGACCTGAGCAACCTGGTCTGATCTCACAGCTGACCCAGCTTTGTGCATGAGGTCAGACTAGAAGTCTCCTCAAGTCTCTTATAAACTAAATTAAGCTGTGTTTCTATTTTGGTTTATTACATGAGTCCAAAAAACAACAAAGCCAAGAAAGGGAAAAATAATATATATTAAAGGCCTTTGAATTAAGTGCTTTACTCCCCATGTTCCAAAATCATGAAAGTTCGAGTTTATAGCAATATTGATATATTCTTGGCCTATTCTAACACATTTCCCTGGTTGTTTGTCATTTGCCATGGTTAGAGACAAGACCATGGCAAATGGTCAGACAGGCAGAGAGAGAGACAGACCTTTGGTCTGACATAGTAGGGCTTTTCTGATGGCTGACATAAGGGAAAATGAGGTATTGTTTATGTCAGGCAGACAGTAATATGTTGTCAGAGGTTTCCATGGAAGCAGCACAGCATAGTTCAGTGTCAAGCGTGCTGCATAAATAATGCTTTCAGAATACTCAAGCTGCAGATTATTAGAAAGACAGAAGAAAGTTCACATCTCAAATCATACTATATGGCAAAGGAGGTAACCAAAAGACAAACTGCTGACTCGCAGCAACAAAGTCACAAGGATTTCAAAATGTAAGTGTAAGTTTACAGCTGCAACTAAATTCATCTCCTCAGTGCAGTGTACAAGAACAGAAAATAACCTCCAAAACATTTAAGAGCATTCCAATTTAACAATTTCAAAGGTTACACCTATTCAGTGTTTTAGCCTAGATCAAATATCATGTTTTAAGCCATCACCTTTACCTTTAGGCTTCGGCAGGCATGGCAGCACAGCTGCTTTCCTTGCCAATGAAGCCAAGCAGGGAGCTGCACCTCCTGCACACTAATCACAGGTGGACACAGGGCTCCCAGGGTGTTCCAGTGTAAAATCTCCAAAATGCATACAGAATAGACAACAACTCCACAGTTTCACCTCTGTTGCTCCATGCTATTGCTCAACACTGTTGCTGATATAAACACAGGCAAAGATGCTGAACAGTTAAAATCAAAGCTCATTAGGAAGAGGGTCCCCAGAATGAGATTCAGAGATTAGTCCTTCTAGAGTAAATAGCTGAACCTCAAAAATCTGGGGGAATTGGAGAATATTCTTTCAGGCTGCTTGCCAATTACAAGTAGCTTGGGAGCTACTCCCCTGATGCCCATGCTTCTCACCCTGCTGCAAATCTCTGTGTTGTCACCAGGAGTGCCCACAAGCAGGACCCCTCTCTGCCGGCAGGCTGCAGGCAACTCTTCTTAACAAGGAGAGGGCTCATGATTCAAGGCACATCCCAGAAGCCACCCAGTAACTGTCCTTTGTTGGATTCCTCATACATATCTCTAAATGCGCTATTTGAGGAAATGAAGTGAAGTAAGAGTAAAGAATTGTGATTAATATTAATACAATCCCTGTGAATTTTACTTAAATCAGTAAATTGTAGATGCTGAATATTTGGAAAAGACCTCACCTTTCAATCTCCAATCACTCCTTCAGGGGCTGTGTATTTATCAAACTCGACAATAAAAAGCGTAACAGAACCGGTAAACTCTGGTACCACTGGGGATTTGAAGGAGGAAAGCAGGAAGGGAGGAAGAGAGGGAAGTCAGGCTCTTTGCACATTCCTGGGAGCATTCAGATATGGTGGTGAGGGGCATCTTGGAGCAATCAGAAGAAGCCCAAAGCAAAACCTAAGCCAGCTGACCCAGCAGACCCACAAAAAGTACCTTCCACCTCTGCCCAAGACTGCCAACAAAAATGGAGCAAGACTAATCAACAGAGGATTACATGAACTATGTAAGTCAACTCAAAGGTCCTCTTTCAATGTTCATTAACTCAGCAGTAGTTGGGGATGTTTACCAAATCTGACATTACAGCAAACTCTGTCATAAGTGAAGGCTTAATGTGTAATCTTCAAATGTTTCAAGCAAATATTTAGAGGTCAATAACTTCATTTCATCCTGACCTTACCATTCAGATTATTGTTCATTTGTAATAACATCACATGAAAAGCTACCCTGAGTGTGGAAAAAACAGGAAAACAATAAGCAAAACATAAAATTTAACATATAATTTTCTTTTTAATTTTTTTTTCAGAAGCAAAGGTAAATGCAAAAATAAGCAATTTCTGGAGACTGAAATTATTTTCTTTTTTTAGGTCTCTGATTATAAGCCACCTATAATGCAGAATAGCAAAACAGCCTTTAAAAATGTTAGCTAAAGCTGGATCTTGGCTGGTTTGTACTTACAGAAGCAATATAAACTATATTACAGATCTCAGTGTGTCTGAACACATAATCACATCAGAAATGTAAATTCCTGGACCAAATCATAACAGGGACTTGAGCCTGATTTCTCAAATGATTGGGCTAGGAAGTACCCTCCATTAATCTCTAATGTGCTTGGGTTTTCAGGGATAATTGCAAAGCATCCTCATTTCATTCTGCAATGGGAGAACTGTTCTAAAATCCTTATCATTTCTAAAGAACTGGAAATGTTGTCTAACAGTTTCTTTTCCCCAAATAAATATCAGTGAAAGCTTGCTTTTAAGAGAGCTCTGCAGCATTAGGGATTCAGCTGAAGAAGTTTAAGAGAAATATCATTGGCAGTGCAGAACTTTTTTATGCTGTCATAAAGCCAGGAGAAGTCAATTAGGTCTAGTACTTCATTAATGATGTTCACAAATCACATTTATGGCAAGTCTCATATCTATTGCTCTGTTAGAATGTGCCATTTGGAAAGACTCGTTTTGACACCCTTATATGATGGCATTGGAGCTACTGCTGGGGTAATTAATTTTTACTTGTGCTCTGGAGAAACCAAGCAAAACTTTCTAAGACATTTGGCCAATTACACACTCTTTAGGGCAATGAAGCCTTTGCAGGAAGCTTGGCTTTATATTACCACTATGATCAAAGATTTAATGAAATTGCTTCATGACAGAAGCCACTGGACTATTGAGAAAAAGCTACAGAAATAAATTAATGCACAATTTTGAATCTGCAAAAAGATATCTTTCAGGTTTCTGACTTTTTATTAATGTGTTCCACCAAGCAGCCTCCCCTGTGTACAGTTCTAACAGATATTACAGGAATACCTTTTCCTTTTGATAAATGATTAGGGCCATCTATGGGCTCTTCATAATGGGAGTGTTGTATTCCCTTTGTTTTATTACAGTATTTCCAGAAGAAAGGTGTTACTCAGTTCTCATGGGGAAAACTTGGAAGATCTGGAGCTCCTTTATGGATGCACTGGCATAAAAATCTACAGAGGAACCTGGGGAATTGCAGGCAGTTCTGCAGCTCTGATACAACACATCCCCACTAATATATGTGTCAGAGCATTGTAAAAAAAATAGCAGTGAAGTTTAAACAGAGCAATAAAAACTGTAGTTTAGGAAGAGACAAAACTTTGAAGATCCTTCCTGACTACAGGTCTGCTGCACACACAGCCCTGCACATAATCTCCTCATACAGGTGCACAGCTCAGGCACACAAAGTAGGGTGCTGAGCTTGCACAATTCCTTGGCTGCATACTCATCTATGCGTGTTTCTGAGTCACAGAAGATGTTATGAGTTTCTTTGAAATGCAAGTAGAGGGAATGAGGCACCGCAGCAGTCAGAGATACTGCAGCATCCTTCCCCAGAGACCAGTGAGGCCATGTGCCTCTCAGGGTAAAGGCTACCCCAGCACAGTAAGAGGTTACTGACTCTGTTACGGTAACTTGCACCATCCTGAGGAAGCCACTACACAAGTCTAGCTGGTGAAACATCCTCATCTATACACGCAGGTCAACTCCCCTGGCAGGGTAAACTGGCCGTATTTAAGGCCAATGGGCACTGAATAATCCTGCAAAAAGGCAGATCAAGGAGATAGAGGAAGGCTGGGGGGACAAAACTGACAGGGAGGAGAAGGAATTTCTCTAGTAGAAAGTACATCTTTACTGTTGTTTTAAATCCTGCTTTTCCTGAATTCACTCTTAAATATTTTTAGATCCTCAAAGACAAAACACAAGGGTAAAACCTTTCTGAAAACATTTCCTCAGCAGTATAGTGAAGAACTAGGCTCCAGTGCAAAGCCTTCACCTGGATTGAGTCTCCTGAAACTGTGCTGAGCAACATAGTTATCTTTGAAGGCACTCAGGTGTGGTATAACTCAGAAAAACACACCAATATCTATACAAAGAGTCTCAGAACCACCTTACCCCATTGTCTGACTTTCCTGAGGTCCTGATTGGAACACTGGACAGGCAAGTTGCTGATCTGGATCTTAATATGGATCTGCATTTTGGTGGTAGCAAAAGCCACCTTGCCTGACTGTCAGCACAGATAACAAGTGGAGGAATAAATTATCTTACTGACTGTTACTCCATGATAATTACATATGAATGCAAAAATAAATCACAGCTCTTGGTCAGTGTTCTCTAACACAGATTAGAAACTTCACTTCTTGTTGTTGTTGTTGTTGTTGTTGTTGTTGTTGTTGTTGTTTTCTGTTTCACATAGTATTCAAAATATCCATATTCTCTTTCAGGATTATGTTTTTCTTGTATCTGATTGGTTTGCCTTTACCAAGCAGGCTACAGAAAGGTGTATGTGAAGATTTTAAAATATTCCATTTTTGGAATATTATTTTACTGTAACTTATTTAAAGAAATACTTACACATAAGTTCATATTTACTTGCTCCATTTCAGGCCAGGAGAGGAATGCAAGGCAGAAAGGGAAACATGGGATGGTGCAGAAATGCCTGCAGTGGCAACTGCTGAGGACCTGGCCAGAGCATCTCATCACGACACCGAGGCTTGTTACAGAGTAGAAATAAGGAATCAGAAATACAGTCCTCATGAAGAATTGTGTTGAAAGATAAAAAGACTGATTTCTGTACAGCTCAGCAGCCTAGGGATCAAAGAAGAGCTTTTGAAGTCTAGACAGGAGCTCTTATCACTGCTTTGCCACTCTTGGGTGACCTCAGTGAAGTGTCAGTCTACTAATCTTCAACCAGGCAAGCTTTCTGCAGTATTTGCTGTTAAATACCTGCAGGCAAAAAGAGCACAACAGCTGAAGAGCACAACACAGCAATAAATGCCAAATCAAACCCTGTAGGGTTCACAGGGGTTCATTCCTCAGTTGGTTTTCAGAGACTAGTCTTTCCCACACCAGAGGAGAGGCAGAACATGGAGCAAGACTTAGCAACACATATAGCGCAGCCTGAGGGATGCTTATCTTATTAGCCATGAGTTTTAGCCAAATGAGCCCCATTTCCACAAGGCGCATCTGCTGGAAGAGCACAAGCTGCTACAGTAGAGGAGCAAGGGCACACACTGTGTTTCAGAGAAGCTGCTGCAGTGCCTGAACTTCCTGGAAGACTCATAAAAACTACTATCCAGATACAGAAAATAATGTTATTTAATGGAGCAAAAGGTTATCAGTGGTCCTCATTGTGCAGCTGACAGCGAGCACGGCTTGTTGCAGGCCAAAGAAATGCCCCTGAGACTGGACAACTGAGGCTTGGTCCAGCAGGGGTGCTCCACTCCCCTTTTCCGAGATTCCCCGCCACGGAGGTCAATTCAGGCTCA
The DNA here is from genome assembly GCA_035041345.1 of Poliocrania exsul. Taxonomy (NCBI): domain Eukaryota; kingdom Metazoa; phylum Chordata; class Aves; order Passeriformes; family Thamnophilidae; genus Poliocrania; species Poliocrania exsul. Next base: position 38,974,869 of record JAWWLZ010000001.1, on the reverse strand, counting down.
CCAGCTCCATGGCACCTGCTACCACTGGGAGAGTACGAAATCCCTTCCCTTTCTGCAGCTGAATCCTCTCCTAATGGTAATTAGGCACTCAGAAAGAAAGCATTTACTTAGACAAACATCATCATCAGTCTAAGCCATGGCAATAATAAAACTTCTGTTGCCAAAATTCACTTACATTGAGTGATGACTTTTAACTAAATGCATTTTTCCTATGAATTCCCCTGCTACATTAACTTTTATGGATAGTAAATAGCTGTCCCATATCTAAGGAAACCCATATTAATCTCACAAACCTGCAGGACAGGAGAGAGGCAACTATTGCTGCCTCAGACACATTCCATGGCCCCATTTCTGCAGACTTTTGCAGCTCCTGTAGACATTGCCACAAAACACCCCCAGGGCAGGCAGCCACTCACTCTGCATAGTATTTATGCTCTTCTAGTCACAGCCCCAGAGTCTGGCAGGCAAACAAGCCAAGATAATACCTCCAGGATGTGTGAAGCAAGCTGTCAATTCAGCAAGCTGATGGCACAAGCTTACTGATGGCAGTTTAAATGACAGCTTTCTCAACTATTATCAATTAGGACTGTAAAATAAAAAAAAGGGAAATCCAGCCAGTGCATTTACTGTTCTTTTCATGAGACCAGGGGTGATTCACGGCATGGGGAAACAAGTCATGGCATGTCTTCTAGCTGGTCAGGTTTTCTGGGATGGTTGAGATGACCAAGTGATTAAAGGAGGAGCTGCCTCTGGGGTCACAGGCTATGTGGCAACTGCAAGTCCGCAAAGAAGGAACCTGGTCACCAGCTCCACTTCAGTGTATGTGAACTAATGGGTACACACCAAGGAGCTGCATAATTGTCCTTCTAACCCCAATACCCACTCAGTACAAGTCTGAGGAACCATCAAGAAGCAAGGAAGCCCTGATGACAAAAGTAAGTTTAAAAAGACCCTGTAGGGGGGGAAGTAAAAAGGTCTGGACACTTTACCTTAACTTGGAAATTCATATTTTACTGCACTCCTAAGGCTTTTTCTACAGATAAGAAATGTGATTTTTTTGCAGCCAGCTCTACAGAATTAATGAAAACCTTCAACTTCCCAGGACCCTGGGGGCCCCTGGGGGCAATCGTCCCAATTAACATGTTCTTGATTACTTGTCATTAGGCTTTTAGAGTGTGAAAAAGTGTTGCAGAGAAATCACAGTTCAACCACCTAGCTAATCCAGTGGAACATTTTTATTGTTGCATCTGAGTGAGGAAGCCATAAAACTGAGAGAGAGAAACTGTGCTGAACCTTTCCAGCTCTTTGAGCAAGTACCCCCCAAAGATTTTGCACGATTTCTCCTCTCTCAGCTGTAATTTCAATAGCCCAAAACCTATGGCTTGTGTAGGAGTTTGTTATATGCTTTATTCTCTCATAACTTACACTTGAGGCCTGGTAGTGCAGAAAGTGTTGGCGAATTAAAGGATCAAGGCACACCGGGGAAACTCTTCCAATAATCCCAGGATGAATCATGAGCTGAACAAAATTATTAACAGAGATAATGGTGAAGATGAGGCATAGACTCTGCCTTTATCCCCTCTGCCTCCAGAGCCTGCACACACAGACCTTTGTCTCTGTCCAAGAGCTGCCTTGAGCATTTGTTAGTGTGGATGTGATCATCAAATAGGCTCACAGGAATTTGCAGCACAAGCTTCCCATTAAAAATCACCAGTCATTTTGAACCTCCTGTTATGTGAGCACTGGCCCAGCCTCAACTGTGCCTAGTTCTCTCAGCTGGGGTAAAACAGGTGTAGAGGGCAAAGTAGGAGTCACTTGGAGGAATGAATGGATATGTTCCAGGTTACCGGGGAGCCCCAAATCAGACACAATGCTCCAGGAGTCACTCATAAATCCCAGAGAAAAAGAATGATAATGCTCAACCTGCTGTCTGTATTTCCTTTGATGCAGTCCAGAATGTGGTTCTGCACCCTTCCTCACTGCAAGGGCATGTTGTTGTCTCTTGTTCAGTTTGTCCATCAGGACTTCCTGATTGTTGTAAAATGTACAAACACCATACAGTCCACACCCAATCTGCTTTGTTTTGTAGGCGTATGCTGGCTCAGGTTCAGGACTTCATCCTGCTGATTACCATAGCAGATAACCCTCCAAATGTGACACTGTTTGATACTGTGGCTACCTCTGGGGCCACCAACATAAGAAGGATATGGACCTCTTAAGTGGGTCCAAAGGAGGTCCATAAATATGATCAGAGGGCTGGAGCACCTCTCCTATGAAAACAGGCTGCGAGAGTTGGGCTTGTTCAGCCTGGAGAAGAGACGGATCCGGGGACACCTTCTAGCCCCTTCCAGTACCTGAACGGGCTACAAGAGAGCTGGAGAGTGACTGTTTACAAGGGCACATAGGGATAGGACAAGGGGGAATGGCTTTAAACTGAATGAGGATAGGTTTAGATTAGATGTTATATTAGATGTATATGTGAAGATGGTTAGACACTGGCACAGGTTGCCCAGAGAAGTGGTGGATGCCCCAACCCTGGAAGTGTTCAGGGCCAGGGTGGATTGGGCCTTAAGCAACTTGGTCTAGTGGATGATGTCCCTGTCCATGGCAGATGGATTGGAACTGGATGATCTTCAATATTCCTTCCAACCCAAACCATTCTGTGACTGTATGATTCTATGATATATGTGACTATCCACTGAAACAATAATGCCAAGGTGGAAAGTGTGCTCCAAGAGCCAGGCTAACCAGGTTGCTTGAGGATACACACCGGAGAGAACTCGAGTGACTGGAAGGACAGGGAACATTCACCAGCTGCAGGTCCCTCCTGTCATTCCCAATGGTCAGAACTGATCAGAAGAAAGTCCTTCTAGATGTCACTGGGGCACTGTAAGTGGACGTCATGGATAAACAGCTGTTTACTGCAGAGGGACTAATCCTGAAACACTGTGAGGGGCAACATCAGGTTCCTATTGCTTGTCTCTTACAAGGACCACTCTACTGACTGGATGAAAGCCAGAAAGGGAGCCAGAGGGTAAATTATTTCTGTTCCTCTCTCAATAGTTACTGAACATTCGTATTGTATAATGTCTGTCCCTAATATTTCTAAAAATAAGTAACTGCCAGTAAGGCTTATAAGGCAAAATTAAAAACGTTACATAAAATATCCTGACTCTTTCATGTGGATGCCTTAGCAGGGGAATAGACTCCAGACAAGAATGTCTGTATTTCCTTTCCAGTCACTTGGGTGAAAAGGGATGAAAAAGAAGCCACCAACAACCCCAGACACGCTCCATGTTACACGTCCTACACTGAGCGCAGCCAGGATCACTGTGTCCAGCACCTGCCTACGAGGACCAAATTGCAGTAGTCCCAGCTGTCTGATGACCCACCAACCATCTCCATGCAGAAAGATGACTTCTCTGTGCAGTATGGAGCCAGGAAAAGCACACTCTTGTTTCTCCTTGGTTCAGCTCTTCAGTCCAGCAGATGATGGGCAACAAAGGCAACTTCTGCTCCTTGCTGATTTTAAAGTTTATCTAGACTGGGCAAAAACTATGGTTGGAATGATTCTAAACAGTCCTAACCAGAATTAACCATTTCTTAACCTTTTTTTTTTTTTTTTGAGTTTTGCTTTCATTTTTGCTCAGCATTTAAACTAATCATGACACCTTGCAATCTCCATTCCGTATTTACCCACTTGGACACTATGCACACACTTTTTCCCAAATTAAACCTCAGAATGCCATGAAGACATCCATTTGTATCTTTAGATATGTTCCCAGTATCATGCATTTAGGAGTGTTCAATTACAGTGACCATTAACCTTCAGCTAGAGCTATCAAAATAGAGGTCATATAACTATTCAAACATGGAGCCCAAAACCCTACCAGACTGTGCACTGATCTAATTAAGCACACACTTTATCCACTGGCAGGTGAAGGAGCCTTCTCCCAAAACTAGAATGGACTCTCAGGGTCTATTTAAAATAATAAACAATAAGAACTAAGGAGCAATGTGTCTACTGATGCCACCAGGAGAGGCATTGATCAGGTGCATGCAACTCAATCATGTAATCTCTGATGCAAGCTGACACAGGGAATGGATGTTGATCTATGACAAACACCAACAGATCATGCCTAAATGTTATCATGCTAATAGACAAGACGAGAACCTTGCCAGTGGTTACACTAATAATTTAACAGTGTGCACAACCAGGTTTCAACATTTAGGCCTCTGGCAAGGTTAATTTTATTTTTTCTAATGTAAACATAGCCTTGGAACTCCTTGACATGGCATTTCAAATGTAGCATCTGCCTTTAAAATTGCATTTGGGACGAAACAATCTTATATAACAGTGCAGGCTTAGTGAGGACTGGCAGGAACATTTTGCAGAAAAGTACTTGGGGGTCCTGGTGGACAACAACATGAGCCAGCAACCAGTCATTGCAGCAAAAAAGGTCAGCAGTCTCCTGGGAAGATTGCAAAGGGTGATCCTTTCCCTCTATTCAGCACTCACGAGATCATATCTGGAGTATTAACACTGGATTTGTACAAGAAATAATAAACTGGAGCAAGTCTAGTGAAAGGATGGAGCTCTTGGCCTGTAAGGGAATTGGGTTCATTCTGGTTGGAGAAGAGAAGGGTGTTGTTGCCTTTAAAAGAATACCTACTAGGAGGATGCAGAGAAGCCAGAGGCCAGCACTTCTTAGAGGCTGAGGCTGACAGCAAAAGGGTTACAGGTTAACAGTCATGACCTGCAACACAGGGAATTCCAGTTAGACATCAGGAAAACATTTCAGTCTGATGGTGGTCAATTTTCAGTGCAAGCTGCACAGAGAGGTTACCCAGCAATGGTGCATGACACTTCTTAGTCACTTCTACTGGGAAGCACAACGCTGCAGTAAGGAGCAGTAATAGAGGAAGAAAGTCTCATGGATGAAGGATCAGTGCTTCACTACAGTTTAATTTCTGCAAAGGTAACATGAAGAGACCCAACTTGGTGAAACAGAATCATGCAGTGAGCTGTTCAGTTTCAATATTCTGAGGTACCTCCCAAATCCCTGAAACGCCCAGGACTGCGACATGAGTCTTTCCCCATTCTGTGAAGTCCACAACTGCAAGCTCTTTCACAAGCTCTTCTGAAAATGAAGACAGGCAAACCCATCAACTTTTATGAAAGAGTTTACTCAATATATATTACATTATCTACATAAGGTATATGAGAGTACTATGGGAAAGGGGTGAATTTTAAGGGGTCATCAGCTCCTCCAGCTTTCAGACAAGCTCAGCCAGCTGTAGACCATCTCTAACACACTAGATCTTTCTTAAAAACTGACAGTGCCTGGAACCGCACAGACTCCCAAGACAATCTGTTCCAGTGCTAAAATATCTTTATAGTTAGAAAGTTACTACTAATATCTAACCTAAATCTCTCTTGCTACAAATTAAGCTGATTACTTCTCATCCTTCCCTCCATGAGCATGGAGAACCATTGATCACCAGCCTCCTTAAACCTTCAATATGGTTGCAAACTCCAGTCCTGTTCACTTTTGTTTCTCTTTTCTAGACAAGATGATTCCTCCAGCTTTTTCTCATAGGTCACATTTCTCCCTGTTGAGGCCTTTTCAAGTTATTCTGCATTTTCTTAAAATGTGACATCCAAAACAATATTCCAACACAGTTTTTATAAATGTGAGGTAAAATAAATTTGTTAACATCATGTTTCACTTAGAAAAAGGCTGTCCATGCATTCATGAGAGGCATAAGTACCTTCTAAGACAACATTGCACTGTCAATCCATTTTCCGTCCACGATTTGGCACCACCACCAGATCTTTTTGCACAGCACTGTGCACTTAATACTTTCCCCCATGCTGTACTGGATTTTTGTTTCATAATACATAGTCTTCAGATTAGTCTTTATTAAATTCCATTTTTGTGGTTTTAAACCATCTGTATATTGTTTTAACCAGATTCATTACAGTTTTATGCCTTCCTTCCAAAATGCTTCAGATCCCTGACAGATTGTTGTTCTAACAGATATATAGATTTTTTTCTTATTTTCCTTGTTCTCTGCACTGTATTTCATGCTGTTCTCTTCTTTTGACCATAATAATTGCAATATTTATCATCAGAAATATTTCGTGCAAATTTTTGTATCAATCTTTGACTCTTGCATCTTTAGGAAGTTCTCATGCAGTCACAAGTTCCTCATTACATATTCTTTTTTTCCCTATTTTCAAATTTAATTGGTGAGCTGATTCTTCATCTTCTTTCTCTTAGGATTAGGAATTATATGTTTTGGGGATATCTTCCCCCGGATTCCTTCTGATTTTAATTCCTGCTGTATTAATAATTCTGTCCACTTCCATCAAAACAAATGCATGAAAATTTGTTTCAGCAGATTTCCAAACCCATAGTTGAGTAGTGTGTGTCCAGCCAGGCTGCTTTTTTTCAGAGGACTTTCATTCTCTGGCTCTCATCATCACCAGTCCTACTCATTGAGTGCTCCTCATGTTGTTAAACATACTCCACATACTTCCTGACCTGATTCAAACATTTCTAGAGTTTATGAATCCATTATTACTCCTTTCATCTAGATGTTCTCAAAAATCCTGTCGTCACTTCCTGGAGATTCAAATAAGCATGGACATACCCTCTTTTTCTTTTATTTTATAACTATGATGTAAATCACAGATTTTATAGACTTCATCTCACGTTTGTATTTACGTAAGTAAACACACATATACAGAAAGGTAATTCTACCTCACTCAGAAGAAAGAGCTATCAAAATCATAAGCAGACGATGAAGCAGTTCTTAAAAATCATTTCCAGCAAACTATGCCCTCTTCCTAGGCTCCATCTCCTTCTCCTTCTCCAGCCTGTCTAGCAATGATCCTTGGTGAGAGAAAAATTATTATTCTGGCTGCAAAACTATCTATCACACAGCCCAGTAACAGTAACCGAAAGAGGGGGAAATGGCTCCCCAGAGAACACTCCACATACCGTGTGGGAGTGGACCAAGAAGCACTTTATTAATGGCAGGATCGACTTATAACAGGTTGGTTCGGGGAGGTGCTCAGAATGGTGTGGAAACTGAATGGGATTGGGTGAACAGTACGTCAGTAACCATTAAACATCCAAAAAAAAACCACAGTCCCAGAAAGAGAGAGGAGGTCTGAGAGGAGGGCTTCGGAACTTGGATGTGATAGGGTGAAGGGTGGGGCAGTGGTGAACTGCCAACTCGAATAGCCAATGGAAAAACACCTGTCAAGTGACAGAAGAACTGACCAACAGGGGCTCAGGGATTGGGGCAGGATGGGCAGAAGAGAGAGGTGCGTTTCCAGCGGACCGTCAGCAGCACAGGGCAGGGATGGTGCCCCCAGGAGGAGCTGCCATGGCTTGAACCTGTTGGCTGGTCCTGGTCGCTGCGGCAAGGGCACACGGAGTGGCAGCTGCGTTGGCAGAGAGTGGCAGGGGATGTGCCCGGGCGGGGCCAGCCTGGCCCAGGGGATTTGTCCTGGTGCCTCCACAGCACAGTGGCTCATTAGGAGAAAGCCACAGGGGGAATACACAGGGGAGGAATGAATGTGGGGGGTGTAGAAACTGCACAGGGTGGTGTGCAAAACTTGTCTGAATTCAAAACCATACAGAGAGACCACATTAATCTGAAACTACAACAAGTATGTGGCTCATAGAATTTGGGGTGCCCTTCAGTGCTGTCTTTCTTGGGGGTCCGTTTCACAGCATACTCCCACAGCCCAGCAATACTATTAGATAGTCTATATATGATTTGTGCTTTAAAGTGGAACACACTTTTCACAGCAGCATTCATATAGAGATATGGATTACAGTTTCAGTATACTTTATACTATTTTATATTTTAACTATACAGTCACACAAAATGAGTATGAGTTTTCTTCACTGCAATGGTGCTAATCACTGGTAACACAGGAGAAGGAAGGGCTGGCTCATGTTTAGTGTATGTTAATACTGCTCAGGGAAGTTCAATGAGCTCTACTGGGCTTTCTTGTGAAGTTACTTCTGCATGTGAACAAAGGTATTACAGCCTCTCCAGAACAGCAAGAGCAATCAGCTTGTACAGAGCTTTTATCCAAGGAATATCAAATTGGTTACCTTATGTTAATTAACTCTCAAGGTGTACCTGTGTTGTACATTGCTGTTGTTATTCACACATGGAATAAAATTTGCTAACTTACAACAAGCTGACTGCAATAATTAACATAACCCATATGCAAAAATTATGAATACATTCATTCAAAGACTCTCAGCTTTCAAAAAAATCAAGATAGTCACACATTTATGGATTTTGTTTTAGTTAAGAGACAACATTAATTTAAAATGTTTGCTGAAGACACAACCCTGCCCCTCCATCCCAAGGTGTGAGTAAGCCCATAGCCGGAGCTATTACTTCTTGCATTTGAAGAGTATTCTCCCAATCTGCAGAGCAGGTGCATGTCATCCTTCCAGGGAAAGGAGGCTGTGCACACCAGCTCTTCTGGGGCTGCAGCCAACACATATGTGCTAGTGCCTCTGTAGGCACTAGCTTGTCTTTTCCATGTTCCCATTCTGCTGAGGCACTGGAAACATCCCAGCATTAGATGTCCAGGGAGAGACCCTTGGGGTCTGTCTCCCCATGGTACCCAGAGTCCAGTTACTCCAACAGGGTAATGGAAAAATGTGTGGCCCCTTGAAACTCAAGTGGTCCAGTGGTGCCCACATGGACATGCTGAAACAGAAGCCCTAAACAATGCTACTTTTGTTTGAAACATAAATTATGAGTTCCCAAGGAAGCTTGTCTTTACAACCAAAGATATGTAATAACTGCTGACAGTCTCACATGATGTATAGCTTTATTTTGACACCTAAAGGACTATTTTCAATTATTTCTTCCAGGACAATTATGCTTATTCTAGCCCCCTAATGCATTGTGTCAGTCATCTCTGGACATAAAACACTTTAATAGTGTCCAGTAAGCTTTTTCCTTCCACACAAAATACCTTTGGACCTATAATTACTTTTCATAAAACTTCAGTACCATAATTTAGCGGTTCCTTTCATGATGTTAGGACTGCGTTTGCACAAAATATTTTTTTAAAAAAAGCTGTATATATTCTTTATCTCTAAAGCTTTAATTTATTTCTTGTCTACACAAAGTATCTAAAACTTGTTCGAAGCAGTGTATCACAAGGTAAGAATTAAGCTAGTGTAACACCTTGACAAGGCCATTTCACAACTGGTAGCAATACAGGACTAGCTCAGGTTTGAAATTAGTTAACTTCACCACAAAATTTTCCTTTTAGTAGGTTAATAATCTCACCATTTATTATCCCACCTTCATCCAAATGCCAAAATACTTCACAGCATTTTAGAAGAGGAAAACCTACTGGCTAGGGCTGTGCCAGAATTGTCAGCTCTGCTCCAGATTCCTTTTATAAAGCCCAGCAAATAACAAGGTGCCTCCGGGATCAGAATAACAACATGGGGTTTGTAAAGACAGCTATAGCAGACTGTTAACAGGTTCAGATACCTCAGGAGGATTTCTATATAGCAGTCAAAGCAGCGAAACTCAAGGTAAAGCCATACAGATAGAGAAGTAGACTTTTTTTTTTTAAGAAACAGATTTCTCTCACCCACATCCATTCTCTCAAAATTCTCTCATTCTTCCATGGTTATAAGGACTGAGACTATGCATGTCCAAGTACCTTATCCAGGAACACTTACGGTGACAGAGAGGGTGAGGGACAACAGCTAAAAGTTCTTACCCCGTCTTCCGGATCCATCACAAGTGATGATGAAATGCATGAACCTCAGAGCCTTCCCAGCCTCTCTTGCCAAAGGAGGCTCAAGTCCAGCATGAGTTGTCATGCACCAGCATAGCACTATATCTGTGTTGAGGTCTATGGCCATGGAGCAATCATTGCTGTTTCCAACACTTGCCCTTATTTACATCATTCCTCTATTTTATCTTGCTTTTCTCAGTCCTTTGACTTACAATGTATACACCATTACTTTAAATATACTTTGCCATTAATTCTGATGCCTTTACACATGCACGGTCACATTCACACTCTGTAGACATGATTTAAAAATATATACATCTCAGAATGTACTAGTTGCAGAAATGCTCTCACCTTAACATGTATGGCAAGAGCCCATTCTCACACAAATGCCATCTTTCATAGCTTTCAGATACAGGAACTGGAGATCCCGGATATGGAAACCATTCATTTTAATAACAAGCAAAGCCATGCAGGTACAGTGGAATGAGTTTGCAATATATTGCTCCATCCATCACCTCAAAGGAACAATTTTCATTCAGCCATGACTCACATTGCTGAATAGGGGTTAAATCAGAGACATGAGCCCCAATTTTATACCAACAGATGAAATTTCATAGTAAGACAAGTCACACTGGAATTATTGGTTGCACAGGCACAATGGATGTACAAAAGGCACATTCAAAAATTATGGTTAGGGAGTTGGAACAAGCCTGTCTTAGTTGATCATGATTCTGTTCATTTCCCGACCCCAGATCATACTTTTGAGTGCTTGGAAAACAATAACTCTGCTGGTATTCAGGAAAGCAAGGGTGTAATTTTGATATGAATTTTGTACAATCACTTTAGAACATTTCAAAGGCAAGTAACCTATAAGAAAAACACTTCTTACTGTTTAAACAAGTGTTACTAAGTAGTTCAGTCCCCCCTGCTCCCCAATTCACAATTAGTCTCATGTACATTGGTAATAGGATTTGAGATCATTAACCTGTAAATCATTGGTTCAAATCTTGAAGAGTTCATTAGTGACTAGAAGACATTAGTATCTAATGACTGGTTTCATTCCAGTGGACAAATAGTCACTGCCAGAGCTGGCATTAGTAAATAATTGCAGTACAGACCCAGGAAAGGAACCAGGTCCAGATTTTGCTTCTGCCAATCTGATATCCCTGCCAGTTCTTCTATTAAGTTTTGAAATTATTTTTTTTTTTCTGTGTTTTCAAGAGAAGCTTTTGGAACATTGTTGGGAAATGACAGAATAAGTAAAAAAAAAAAAAAAAAACAAAAACCAAAAAACAAAGCATCTTTTTAATGTTTGAGTCCTGTTTTCTAGATGTTTCTCTGTGGTCTGAAAAGAAACCCCAAAAACCCAAGTGCATTTTCCACCACTGGGACATTTTATAATGTCTGCCTCACTCCCCTGTGTGTATTTCTCTGCTTCATCAACATTTAGAAATCACAGTGGTTCCTGCTAATACACAGAACCACTCTACAGTGTACTTACAGCAAGCCTCATCCATCCTGCAGCAAAACTGTAATGATGGGACCCAAGGGCTGCAAGGACTTTTGTATGACATAGAGGTCAGACTCTTGCAATCCAGACTAGTCCAGCACAAACATTGCCAGACACACATTTCCAACAGCATCTAGCAAACTTGAATTGGAAGTCAGGGCAGATTATTGACAAAAAAAAATGCATCACTTTTGCTCAGTTTCTTCTAATTTAAGCATTCACTACTGGGAACACAGAGCTGTTATAGAAGAACCTTTGGTCAGATATTTTCTTAAGCAAGACCAGAAACACAAAGACCAAAAATCACAAAAGGTATAATATGTCCCAGGAGCAAAGCAGAAAAAATTAAGTATATCATGAATGCCCAAAGCACTATTAAGGCTGGGTTTTTTCTAGATGAAAACAGGCAGTAGATCCCAGGTGCCAGACCTTTCTAGGATACCATTTGACCACACATGTAGTAGCCTTGTACAGCCACTCTCATGTATTTACAATAAATTATTATATAAGTCATAAGCCACCTACTGACCTTTGCAGTCCATTAATTTTATTTTTTCCTCCTGTTCAATTACTGCAAGACCTGGAGTCATTGTGGGTAACCCCAGGAGAATTGTAACTAAGAATTAATATAAAGCCAACTTGCAGTATGCAAAGCTCTAAACTAGTTTTGTCACAACATATTTATGGTAATTAAATTATTATGAAGATTTTATCGCTGAGTAAAATACTTTTGAATGTACAGTCACTGACCTGCAAACTGTTCACATGGTGAGTGTATTAGGATATTTGCCTAAAGATCTCTCTCACAGATGAGAAATAAGTCAGGTCAGTTTTGAACAGGATTTCACAGACCAATCACCACCTACAAACTATGCAAACTGAAAATCCTCACACCTCCTGCTGCAAACAAGACTTAGATATTCAGCATATAAAATCCAATAAATAAATAATTTTAGGATGTGTGTTTTAAGCTCCTACAAGTCAAAAGCAGTAAATCGGGTCCTCATTTCTTCTACACTTATAATATAGGTCTGTGTTAGAAAACATTGAAAATACAACTCCAGAAAGGACTAGCTGTAGAAGTAACCAGATGAACTGAAGCAGCATTTGCATTTATTCCTCTAAGCTGTCAGCCCATCAACCACATCAATCCTGTGTTGGTAAGAAACACATCATGCAACAATGCAACCAAAGAGGGGAAATATTTTAGTATAGGCTCCATCCTGAAAGTACTCAGAACACTTGATCATGAAGATGCATAATCAAGTCTCAATCAGCTTCTGTGCAAAGGTTAAAAACATCCAATAGGATAAAAAGGAAATAATTTGGTTATTTATTATTTATCATAAGGTTGCTCTGGCTCACCTGACAAAACAGCAGCAAGAGAAAAGAGAGCCAGTGTAGAGTCAGAGACGTGTTCCATCTCCTCCTCACCAGATATCACCCCAAAGTGTGAATGATTTTGTGCTGCTTGGGTGATTTGTCATCTGTCCTTGCAGCCCTCCTGCCTGTGTGGAGGGCAAGAACAGGTTCTGCAAGGCTGTGTGCCCAAGGCAAAATGTGCCATGAACCTACAGACCAGCCAAAGTTCTTTTCTGTTTCTTCTTTCCATGCCCCTAACTGGCTTTTCTCCCTAACATCCTGGGCTCTGCCTGTACCAGGCTCAGGCTTCGTGGGGCAATATTGCTCTGAAGCTGACAGAATTAGGCCCTGAAGGACAAACAGGCATAAACAGTTGCTGTCCATGTTTTACCTCACCTGCATAAAAATAGATCGCTCTCATTTCCAAAGCAAGCAGTTAATCTTCATAAGCATAACCTATATTTTCTGAAGAAGGAGAGGAAGAAAGAATGTGCTCTGCAAGTTTGTTATCTCTGACATATTTTTCCTCAGCTGACTGATTGCATTAATAAGGCATAAGAAGACACATATATTAAAAATCCCACATTTAAATCTTATTTTGTTTGATCTACCACAAACTGACAAATCCAAAAATTTCAAGGCTATAGATGATACTTTATTCCAGAATATGAATCTAAGACACATGAACTGAGGACAGCAGAGCTGTCTCTAGATGAAATTCTTATGTTGCATTAAATCAGGCAATTAACATTACAATCTGGAGGCATGAAGGCCCATACTCCTTGTTTTTTTCTGAATTTGTTTCCTTAGGGCTTGACAGTGACACTCAGACACAGCTCTCAATAAAAGGTAACATTTAGCTATGCCACATTAGGAAGGAGTCTTGGAGGAATTCACAAGTTCCTTTTTTGTCTTGCTTGGAGGAGAAAGCATTTCACTGCATGACTGAAAAACACTCTTGCTTATTCCTTTCTTCTCCACTTCCACTTCTCCACCCAGTTGTGTCTAACATCAGACAGTTAAGCACTTCAGAGGAATGTTCATTCCCCCACTGTAACAAGGAGGAACCTCTGGGAGAGGTCACAAGATACAGTTTATAGATATCTAATATCAGAAAAAAAATTATTCCCAAACTTTGTTTCTGCTATGAAAATAAAAGAGATTAATGCATTTATATATGCCCATCCTAGAGCAAAAGTACTGTAGCCTGTACCTGTGCCACTGTCTTAAACTAGGGAAACAGCAGGTCTAGCAAATAAAGACATAAAACTGCTTTTAAAAAGCTACATGTCCACGCTTCAACTGGGTAAAGGCATGCCTGATTGCACGGAAAATAAAAATTGCATGTCGTCAGTAGTGGTTTGGATGCAAAAGATATTATCAAAGCAAAATAGCTAGATTATACAGAACAGTCAGTTCTTGCCCCTCTGACTTGACTTCACAGATCACCTGTGTAAGTTTATGAACCCTGTACAGTGGGACCAGATTACCTGTAATTCCCATGCTTTCTCTGGCCATAAACCATACAAGACATTACCAGAGAGGGGAAATTTGTGCATAATGCATATTAAACTCAAAAAAGGCATTTTCCCACACACCCACTCAATTCTGTGATCTTTAGATTTAATGTCCTATATTAACTCACATTAGATTCTTTGGTTAAAGCAAGAGATTAACCTTTACATTTGGTATTTATAAAGGAGAACAAAGGAAGGTTCCCTCCCCTAAATTTTTATTCAAGCACATAGTCATACAGATGAAACTGCTTCCCCTGAAGATAACAAGGGCAGTCACAGGTAATAGTTTGCAGAATGAAGAGAGAAGAGATGCTATGTGACATCAAAAATGAGTGTGCATACATCAGAATTGCTGGTGTTGAAAGGACAGGTACTTAAAGGCCAAGGGAACAGAATTCTTTTGCGTGTGCCATGGAGCTTTGCCCAGGACCACAATATGAACAACACAACTCATGCATGCCAAGAAAAAATAATGATTCAAGATCCCTTATTTCAAAGTGGGCAAATGGCCCACTTGAACTCTTAGCAAACTTTGCTGGGGGAAGAGAGGAATGGGTTTTTCCAAGTGAGCTATGAAATTATAAAACTTATGACTGGGAGGCCACAGTTCTTGAGTCACGAGTCCAAAACAGATCTGGTGCTTTGACATTACATGTCCCAATCTTACGGAAAGTGCTCACAGCCACTAATAATACATGGGGTTTCCATGCCAGCTCTTACTAGGCAATGAAGCCTCTCTAGTGAAGTGTTCACAGACTATAAAAGTAATAGCTGAATTTCACTTATTTCCCCTATGCATCAGCAGACTTCTACACTTTTACATCTCTGGAATGTATCCATTATTAGATCCTTCTATGTACCCATCACTGTGGTATTCAAGTGCTGCTCATCTTGAACCAACATACACTATCCAAAACTCCCAATATCTAGCTCTAATTTTGCAGTTTCAGTCCATTATTAATTGTACCATATGCTTCAAAATTAGGCAGTGAAGCTTTCTTGGCTTTGCTCCCACTCCTCCCCATACTTGGATAGGATGTTTAATTATTTTAAATACAATTCAAATGTTTTTCTCAAGGTACTGGGAGGCCTTCTGTCCTTAAGACAGTAAAATTCATCATAATAGGTCTTTCTCCTCTCCTTTAGTTATTAGACTATGAATAGCTTTGTGATCATTTAAGGTTCATTTACACATCTCCAAACAAGAATATACAGCCAACAACACTGCAGGGACCTTTCTTGATCCAGGTAATAAGGTGTGTTACCTGCACTGTGGATTTGGTACGTTTTAAGATCTGAGTTACATTATTCCAAATTTGTCTTCCTCAAAGTCAACAGAACTGTACAGGATGTATGGCAGAGATCTACCACAGGGATAGGAACATCCACAGACCAGAAGCAGGTACAGAAGTTTGTCCAAAGTGTTTATAAGTCCAGTTTATTATTGATCAGCCCCATCCACCCAGCTGACAACTCCTGCCTCTGCTTGTATTCTCCAGACTATGCTTCCTCCACTCATCCTGAAACAGCTGTTTACTCTGCAGACTGTCACAACCCTTTATCCCTGCAGACATAGGCAGAAGCTTTTCAAATTTTCTGAGGAGTCTGGCTTTGACCAGTCTTCCCTAAGGGGTCATTTCAAAATGCAGCCCTGCTTCTGCTTGGTGATACTTTCTCCTAGGTTAAATAACTTTGTGCAAGCTTTCATCTGCTTTACCCTTTAGCACTGTTCTCTTCCACAATGTGGTAAATGCACACTTGGCAAGGCACCAAAGCAAAGTGAAACCTCTAATCCACAGAAAAGGTGATTCAGGGCAACAGCAGGGAAAGCTTCCTCCTAATGCCTGCACTTTAATCTTGCCCTGGAGAGTTTCCTGCCATTGTTGCACTCTTGTTAACAACAGCGGTCAGCATCTGACCATTTTCCTAGCACAGATGGACCCTAAGTATCTGTCGCCAAAAGTTATTGCTGAAACCATTCATTGGTATGTCTTCAGTTTGTAATTCATGCTCAAACTCTTGCATTCCAGCAACTTTTGCTGCATATCACTTACATCAGCTAGTACCAACATCTGGTCCAAAGTTTAAAGCTGTGGTCCAGCTGAATCAGTGCAGACTACAGCAATTTCTCTTCTACACACTGGAGTCCTGAGCACTGTAATGAAATGAAAGAGCTCATCAATTTAATTCCAACACATAACATCACGCATTTGGACATTATACCAAATTTTCTGTGTACTACCAGTAGTGCTGCAATCTGCCAAATAGGCTCTGCAGAAAGAACATGGTCAGGGATAGACTGGAAAGGGTCCTCACAAGTCAGCTGGATGCATGGAGAGCAGGTGGACTTGCAAGTCCCTGTCAGTGGCAGGCAGCACTAGCTTTCTCCAAAACGTTAGTAAACATGCTTAACTACTGCCAGTACAGGAAAGAAACAGCCATCCATCCAATACTTTCTCACTTAAGATATTATTTTAAATTATTATGAAGTGGTTTCTGCTCTGACAAAACAAGTCAGACACCCAACATCTCTTCTTCTGCTGGCATTAGCAGTACCAAAACCTCAGAACTAAGGAAGATGGTTCCTAGTTCGACTCCAGGTAGCCATTAGTCCTTTGGTGACTGATAAGAGTTAAAGATCCTTATGTTTATTTCACTTTGCTTACAGAAGGATAAGAGGAAGGAAAGTTTGTTACATTTCTTTAAAAACAGGTTTATCTAGATTTGTTTTACTTATGCTTATCAAAAATACTGCCATTTAGCTGTGGTGCTATCCCAGGTTTAAAACTGCCATGAAATCAAAACCAAGGACACTGTATTTAGAAACATGGTATCAAAGATACTTTTTTTTCATAGGAAATACTGCTGGAAGTGAGGTTTAGCACAGTGCTTCAACTGGACTTCTATGCAACTCTCAACAGAAGTCTTAGAGTATCTTTTTTTTCTCCTTGCATATTATGCATGTCATTCATCTATAAGATTCCAAAATAATCTAAAAGTGTAAATACAGGACTAAATACAATTCCGAGTAAGAAGCAGTAATTAAAAACAAACAAAAACAATGCTTAGACTAAACACTGAATCCCAGAAATCATGATACTCAGCTTAAGTTCCCTTGACAACCACTTCACTCCTTCACTCATAATGTGTGCACGGAAAAGGCGGAGATGGAGTTAAAGTTGTCATGACAACTTTGCTTCTAAATTATCCATCCTTTGTAAATTGACTACTTTGGGCTACATGGTACTCAGCTAAGCTCTTGACAGAGAATGAGTTTCATAGAAGCAGTTTGGCAGATAAATAACTTCGTTTTAATTTTAACAAGAATGCATTTATGCAGATATATTGCCAGAGAAAGGACTAAACATATGATGAATCCAAACATCAGCTGAAACAGAGTGTTTTGTGTCTTCAATCAATACAGTAATGCTAGCAAGATTTTTTATTTTACTTTTAGTATCGCTCAACCTTTTCTAGAAAAGGTGATACCTAAACTGGCAAAGATGCCATATTCCTCATTTGCTATCCACAGTCACCAACATGACAATTTTTTGGGGGGAGCATACTCAGAAACAGTCTCTTCCTAGAGGAAACAAATTCTCAAATAGTACAGGGAGACTTCATTGCAATGGGAACTGTATACCAAATCTCCTTGCACAGTATTAAATATTATTTCCTCAAATGTGTTTAACCTCTGGACTTCATAGCAGAAAGACAGTCTTTCACAGATCACTCTGCTTGCCTCTTACTCTTACTTAGAGCAGAGCTTTCACTACAGATACAATCTTTGCAAAGTTACAGAAAGCAAAATAGAATACAAAAAAAAGGCTTTGTTTTTTGGCCTGTGTTCTTGAAAGTCCTCACTGAAGAATAAAAAGTACTTATTAGATCTTGTAAAATATTTCTGTTGCAAATTATGATTACAAGTAATAAAGTGATCTTTAAAAAAGGTATTTCCTCTAAAATAATTACAAAATCATAACTCCTAAGTCAGACAAGGCTTAAAGCCAGTATCTGTGCAGAGTGGAAAGCTCAAATTGCTTTCTAATTTGACTTTTCCTATCTGCTCCTGAAAATGTCACCAAGACCTGATGATAAAAGAAACTCAGAGAAGAACTGAAAACCTACTATTTTTTTTTTCCTTCCACTCACCTCAAAAAGATAATCTTCAACAAGGAAAGCCTTCCATAAAATAGGGAGCTCTGCTTTATGGTCAACATGTTTATCAAATACAAGTCATAGTCCATGACAGTGATTCCTGGGCACTGCAGTAATGCACCTAACAGGGAAATAACAACCACAATAGCACGATACTTGCAAACACCAGTAAAGGCTACCTCCAGTTCATATCTTCTCATTTCATATAGAGAGAGTTCATTCTTTCTAAGAAGATCCACAGCTTAAGATCTCCACCTGCTCTGCATTAGACCTACAGAAGCCCATGTTTTCACAGCTCCTTTTTCCTACTAAGTATATGCAGAGCTCCATGGAATCAGAGTAAAGAAGATTTCCCAAGCACTGCTAAAAGGCTGATTTGCTTCCACCAGGGGGTCCCTGTAACTTGGTTAATATGTGTAAGCTGTTAAAAGCTGTTGAAATGATGGTGCTAAAAAACTGAACAAGCACCACAAAGGCTGGCTAAAATAACCAAACCATGAAAATAAAATGAAGATGAATAAAAGAAGGGTAAAAAGAAAACCAAATAAAAGAGGGGGGGAAAAAGATAAGAAGGACAAAGGCAGAGCTTATAGTCATCTGAAATCAGCTTTCTCTTGCCCCCTTACTTCCTCTTCCTCCCCTTCCCATTTCCTAACTCCTCTACTCTACTTACACAATTCTTTGGTCTCTGCTGACAGTTTAGCATTACAAATCCTCATGCCGGATTTCATGAAGTCTAGCAGGCTCAGTGAAGATCACTGGGCTCAGCTTACTGATGGTATAATCTTATCCAAATCCATGGAGTTACATGAGGGATGAGCTGGAACCAGTGAAGTTTTCTGAGTCTTCTGACATCCAGCTTTGGAGCTCTGTGACTCGAGATTGATGATACACATTGAAGGGTTTTCTGAATACAGCAGAAGAGAAAGAAAAAATATGAGCTCCTTGGATGGTTTTCATCAAAATAGTTGCACTGTATCTGCCATATATCAGAACAGTTCCCATGTTTCCTACAAAAGATTCATAACAGCTCTAAAACACCACCATACCTCACCATGTTGGAAAACAAATTTCTTCATAGATGAAGAAATATATTTTTGGAGGTAAAATGGCAAGGAACACAATGTCCTTTAGAGCAACTTAACAAAAGAAATTATATGATTCTTGAAAAGCTTTTTGCAATCCCTGTTTTTTAATCTGAAAAGTCTCTACAGTTGCTTATTCATGAAGGAAAAATGCTCTCCCTTAATCTTAGTGAAAACTTCTTCCTGGGAGATAAAAAATAGTTTGTACAAACCTGCTGTATTGCTTTTGAGTAGTAATAACTCACATCAAGGCTGTATTTTTTTGTTATTATTTGAACTGCAATAATGCTGGGAGCCCCTTGCTGGCACTGGATGTCACTGTGTTGACACTGAGCATATACAGGATAAGAGACATGGATTGATATGACCAATCGGTTGCACTGAGTTTTAAATGGAAGAGGCAAGGAAAAGAGTCAGAAAATAAGACTGCAAAAGACGGCAAAAGGTCATCTGATCCATATGTGGATGCATGGCAGACCCACTTATGGCCAACCAGCTACTGCTCTCGGTTATTTCATCTGTTTTACAGATGAAAAATTAAGAGGTTGTGTTGTGCCCTTGAAGCCTATTGCCTGGCTGCAGTAGAATTGGAAGCTTAAGCCAAAGTTGACAAGTCCTGGTTGAAAGAGGCCATGAAACTATTTTTTGTTAACTGAATTTGGGAGAGTCTAAGGAAAACAATCATAAACCTGCTATCTGTATCTGCTACTACGAAACAGTGAGCTCAAATTAAAAAAAAAAATCTAGCTACCTTTTACAACTTTTTATTTGCTCTTCTGCACTCAGGCTTACCTTAAAAAAGGCACAAAATCCACAAATAGCTGGATACCCACATCTCCACATCATTTATCACATTGTATTACATATTTGCTTTTCCTTCACCATCAGGAAAACACATTATTCTGTGCCATATATAATATATGAAAGCCACACTACACAAAAATTCACACAAGATAAAATACTGAAATCAAGAGCACTCTATATCTAACAAAGACTTTTTACATATTGCAATGCACCTTCTGCCATGTTTTGTCTATTCCATGAAGCAGTAGACACACATAATATCAGACAAGCTCATCCTTTTAGTCAGTTATTGTAGATACTGAGTTTTCTGTTTCAATGCAGAAGAAAAAAATAGTTCCAAGTTACAGACAGTTCCTTTTCTATTACCATGTTATCATTGCTTCTCTGGGCTCAAGTGTAATCACCCTCTTTTGTAGGTTACTGTTTCTACCTTCTATTTCAAATAAGTTTCATACACAGATGCAACCAAGGCAAGATTAATATGACTTTAATATAAATCTTTTGATTTGTTGCTGAATTGGCTGTTCTCAATATTGCTATCTAACAGCAAGGGACAATGCTGTTTATCATATTCCCCTGAAAGCAGCCATCCAGGTCTAGATATTACAGTACTTCGAATTCAGAAACCATGAAATATAAGTGTGTTCCTACAATAGGAATTAAATGAATGTTTATTTTACATTTGAAGTACCTTTTACATTTATTTCCCATCTATGACATCTAGATAAAAATCCCCACTAAAACAGACAGCTAATGCTGAAGATTTCCTCTGAATAAGAAACATAAAAGTCCAAAATTAACAAAATGCACATCGTATGAAATAAAAATATAATTACACTTAGTCACAAAATTAATGGAATATTTCACTCCTTGGGAAACACTGGGGCTTTTTAAGCCAGGGCAGCTTAGGACAGTTCCCTGAAAAAGTCTAAATCTTGCTAGGAAGAAGAAAAAATGGAAAATTCTTTAAAATATTTCAAAGTATTATTTGAAATTATTACTTAAATATATTTTTACGTCACATAAAATCTAGTCTAGACATTACATGTGAAACAAAAATGCTAAAGTGATAGCTTTACTCACATTAAATTTCAGATTTGACCACTTCTCTTTCTGATTTGGAAATGAAAGGATATTTCATAACTTTTGAATCTCCTATCAGATAAGGAGTGTGGCTTCAGTTTCCAGAGAATACTTTTTACCAGCTAAATGGTTCCTTCTGCTGGCCATACTCTCATCTAGGCACCCACTCCTACAGTTAGCAAAGCTGTCTATTAAAACACTATACTTAAACATAGAAGTTAACATGTTCTTTGCTGCTGAGAGCACACTGGGAGCGTGAAGAATATTAAATCTCTTTCCCATGCCACACAACTGAGTTAACCTTTAGTTTTTGACACAGATTGGTATCATCCTAACAACTTAACAGGGCCAAGACTTCCTATATCAGCTGAGGTGTTGATGCTGTGCACACACCTACTTTAGCTTAAACCAACCAGCTACACTGCAATGACGGTCTAAGATGTACCTTTCTCTGCCTTTTCCTTAAAGAGAGGAGATCCACAGGGCTTGTAAATATTTGAACCAGACTTTGTTAGGGCATGCCCTAGACTACTGAATTTACTAAAGTGGAGGAGGAAATCCAGACTCATTGCACAACAGAATAAAAATAAAATAGGGATGAGACCTCCTCCTTACTGCTCAGCCAAGTCCTTTCCACAGCAGATGTTCTTAAGCTCTAGCAGAGGTTCACAAATGTCAAAGAGGTGTCACCTTTGCAAAAGGACAGGACAAATAAAAATCTTTATCTACAGTTTAGGCTCATCCTCACTCTAGGTCAATGGAAACATTCCAAATAACAGGGAACAAACAGCTTTAAATGGATGAATGAAGGATCCATTTAAAGGAACAAAGGATCAAAAAACATGCTTTCAGTGAAGAACCTTTTTCTAATATCCAACTTAAACCTCCCTTGACACAACTTCCAGCCATTCCCTTGGGTGCTGTCACTGGTGACCACAGAGAAGAGATCAGTGTCTACCTCTCCTCTTCCCCTCATAAGGAAGTTTTAGACTGCAATGAGGTCTCCTCTCAGTCTCCTCTTCTCCTGAACAGATCAAGTTGTCTCAGCCACTCCTCATACAGCTTCCCCTCAAGACTCTTCACCATCTTCATCACCCTCCTTTGGACTCTCCCAAATAGCAGATCAAGACCCAAAGAAAAAGAGTTGCATTGAGTGCCTAAAGGAACAACAGAAGGGCTGGAACAGGACAAATGAATTTCTTGTGGCTGATCCAAGAGCAAAATTTATTGGCCTAGTGCTGTGCCATTATTGCTACCGTTCTCCAGTTCCACTGCCTTTCTCTGGACATGCTCTAGCACCTCAATGTCTGCCTTGGAGACCTCTCCAGAACCGAGTACAGCTTTCTCCTTGGGTTGTGCTTGGACCAAAGCAATGTATGTGCCCAGCCCAGAAAGGGAAAGCAATTCTGAACCACCACATAGCTCACCTTCTTTGTTTTGTGCATTCCTCTATTGGGCACTGATGGGAAGAACTGAGCTCATCTCCTTGGCACCCGCCTTGCAGGTATTTCTCCAATCCACCCATCTCCCCTGGTGCCAGCACACCCACTGAGATACCAGACACCATCACCCTCTCCCCTAGTTTTGGGGGTGCCAATCCATCCCCATTGTCAGGGGACACAGAGGTAAGGGGCTCAGAAGGGCCTGGAACATCATCATGGAAATCACAGCTGGCAGCTAATGGAAGTCCACAGTGTCTGCAGGATGGGAAGACTCTAAGGGTGCTCCAGAGCAGAGGAGAGAGGAGCAGGAAGAGGAGGACTGCCACACCCAGCCCTCCAGCCCATTAGCAGCACTGTCTTGTATAACAGCTACCAGGGCCAGCAGGATTAGTGGTGGCAAGTGCACAGGCCCCAGTCACATGTGCACAGAAACATCCTCTCTGTCACCCCTGTCTGTGCAGACACTGAGATGATGTGCAGGAGGTTGGGATCCAAGCAGAGCCCCACTCCAGGAGGTGCCTGGAACCAGGAACAGCACCCACTTCTCTCCTGAGATGGCGCTGGGAGCCTGAGGTGCGTACTGCATGGCTGCCCCCACCCTGCCTGTGGGAGGGACCCCTCAGTCCTTTTTAATTTTTCTCGGAACTGGTTTTGGGTCAAAGGGAATTCGTACAACTCGACTGGTTTAAGAATCCTGAAGGTTTCAGCAGGGTAGTCTGGAATGCCAGTCCCTTGAAGGCTCTCAGCCTCCAGGAGTTTCATTGCATGTCCTGACTCAAGAGGAGAGCCCCCCCATCCAAAGATAGTGCCCTCAACTCAATGGAAGAGTCCCCAGCCCAAGGGGGATAGCACCCGATCCAAGGGGAGAGGCCCCTACTGCCGACGCACCACTCCAAGAAGGACCAATTCTACTGGCTCCCCAGATAAGCTCCACTTATTCCCTGGTTTAAACCTGATCTGAAGTCAAACAATGTCACATGAGCCCTCACTGATTGTGGGGCCTTGTCTTCTGCTCCACCACAGCAAAAGTGCTGTGATCACTATGAAATATCTATCTTATCTTTGCTTGAGACACAAGTATCTTGGTTGACTTGTTGCTGATTTTTTTTCAAGGTTTAGAATTAGTACTTGCAAAGCTGATGGCCCTTGGAAAAGTTGATGCATAGGTGAGCAGTACAGAGCTAAAAGTGACACTTTAGTTGGGGCAAAGGTACTTTAAAACAGGGTGATTTGGTAGCACTTATTTAAAAAAGCCAGTCTTGGCAACGGTCTAATTTTCCCAAGAAATTTGACCACGCACACCCCATCATCCCAATCAAATCAGTTTAGTAATTTTTTCATATTTAAAACAGGAACTGTTCAGAGAAGACTTGCTAGTTATATGGAAAGCTGCTTTTCCCAGACAGGAAGGATGTGCTGCCCAAATTGCTTCCTGTTGTGTAACTATATAATCATGAGTAAGAACTGTACTTCGCCAAAGTTCTTTACTATTTGATTTAAATATTATTTTGTCTTGCACCACTCATTATCTATGCATTTTTATGTTGAAGTACTGGAAGAAAGGTGTGGTCACAATCAAAGTGAACTTGATGAAATTTCCACTGTGACCATTGAGTGAAAATAATTCTGCTGTCCTCACCAAAGCTCTGCTTGACATCTCCCATTCTAGCAAAGCAAATTACCTCTGTCAGTGAACAACAGTGGGTCTCCTAGCCCAATTTTAAATTTCCCTTTGTTTTATTTTTAAGTGTGCTCTCTTACTATTATGTCTGTATACAAATCTTCCAGTTGCTTTAAAAATGCATGTAACTCTGGGAAATCCATTTCAGCATTAATGAGAAATAGCATCATCCATTTGTAGGATGTTCAGTGTTGACATGGATACCTTCATGAGTGCAAAGAAAAATGAAGAAGAAAGGGACAATATCTTCTAATGGTTTGTCTTCTCTACATCAATTATTCTGAGTTATGAAACACAAATAGTTCTCTTTTGTAGTATATCAAGTGAGGAAATCATGCTGCAAAATCACCAGCAACTAACACAAGCCTGGTTTGAGCAAGAAGAGAATTATAGTTTTGATCCCAGACACTTTAGCTCATGCACATTACTGGCTCAAGTGTCAACAGCATTTGACCTCAAAGCCGTATCCAGCAAGCCATCTGGATCAAACTCACAGCCCATTTAACATGAGCTAGGAACGTTTATCAGGTCAATAAAGCTTTTGAAGTAGCAGTCATCTCAGAGTATGAAGCTTATTATGAAACCAGCATTAGCACTGGAAGATGCCAGCACATGCTAGCCCCATTCCTCATGTGTCATGTGAAGGGAGCTCTCCCTGGGGTGAAAGACATGTCAGACGGCACAAATAAGGGTATGGCAGGTAACTAGGATCAATGAACAAAAATATGTCTGCACCTGATAAGGTTTATTCACTGTTCAAAATGGAGTCTGCCAGAACAAATCAGTCAGAAGACAAGCCAGATGGCAGATGCCATTGCTCAGAAATAAAAGCCTTTACAGAACAACCTTGGTTACACCTTCACTGATATCATGCATTACCAAACAGTAAAAATTTCATGTAGGTCAGACAAGAGCACATCACTGTATTTTTGTCATGTTAGAAAAAGATTATATGGTATTTAAATCAGCTTCTTGTCACCTTGAAAAATAGTCAATACTCAGTCCACTGTAAGAGGAGAATGACGAGGCTGTTTCTGCTCTGCAATAGAGTCCACTGGCACAAAGCTATCCCTTCAAAAGGGAAAAGCATTCTATTTGAATTGGCGTGGGTAAGATTGCATCAGTTCTGTGCTTGGCTCATGTGTTTGTAGTGGTTTTATCTGATTTACTCTTTAAAAATGAAGATGTGCACCATAGCTTCAGTGTCAAGTGTGTTCAACATTATATAAAACTTCATCACTTGAAACTCTGGGTGTGAGGTAGTGCCTTAAGGATGCATATAGAATTTATTTAATCTAACTTTAAATGTCAATCAAGGAGGCATTTACATCTAAGCTAGCCATCAGAGCCTACTATGATAGAGAAAAAAAAGAAACATATAGAGCATGACTTGCTGGGTTGAGTTTAGAAACCTTTTTCACAACATGATGACTCTAACACTAGACGCCACCATTCTTATATTCACCTAAAAGAGAACCAGATGAAATGTAGTCATCTCTGTTATATGTATCTAGTCAACTGAATTCCGCAAATGTAAATCCAAGTGAAATCACCAGTCCCTTTAGTGTGTCTCTGACTGTTTACTGCCAGGTGGCTGCTACTTTTCCATGGTTGTTGAATTTGGCCATATTTTATCCTTTAAATGAAAGTCAACCCTTCTTCCCAGAAGCTTATAATTCACCTTAAAGGATTACCAGAAATACTTTATTACCTGTTCTGGTGTTAAAACATTTCTTAAAACAATCTGCTAGACAGGAAGAAATGTGATAGGGGAGATGATTCAAGGAACCATCAGAAGACTAAGTGGACTGTGAAGTGCTCTATTATATGGAAATTGTCAACTTAATAGAGTATGTATTCTGTTCCGATTGGTGGCAGGGAGTAATTTAAACAATTAGAAAGATTCCAGTTTGTCAGTACAGTAATTCCACAATTGCATTTAATAAATATCATCCTGGAACATTGGGAATTATAATTACTAAAGAAGATTTTTTTTAATGGATCCTTGATTCTTGCTATTGAATACCTGGAAGCACAAATTGGCTTTTTTAGTGGACTAGTGCTCAGGACATTGGATGTTTCAAATGTTTTCCAAATATCCAGGCATTTAGAATTATTCAGATGGCTTTCTGAAACACTAAGCCATCACTATAAGAAACACTTCAAGAATCTTTGTCCTCTTATTTGCTTGCATTTTTACGAGAGGCACACAGACAGTGGATCTGCCTTTAAAGATGGATGGAGACAGATGGAAGCTCTCCCTGTCCATGTGCTGAGCTGGACACACGCAAGCTAAATGCTACTCAGCAGTTGTATAGCTGTATTAGCACAGCAGTGTCAACACAGCTACATGACTTCTGGAGCAGAACAGATGAGGCACAGCACTGTGCAAACACAGCCAAACAACTTCTGGATGGTGTTTGGTGTAGCCCAGTAAATATGATTGGTTTTTTTGCCATTCCTAGCAAAAGGCCACATGTTTTTCTATTGACCTTACAGCAATGGGTGTCAGGGTTTGTTTGGGCTTGTCCTGACCTAAGCTGATAATGAGCTTTTTTCATTTAACTGGGGTAGGAGATGTCCAGCAGTCAGGTTTTCTTTGACTTAGCTCTATTTTATAATGATAACAAGTAGATTTCCTATGTAGATTAAATTACCTGTGATCCTAGAATAAAATACAGTTTGCAAGAATGCAAACACAAGGTGTACTGGAGGTCCCAGACTGCAAACACAAATCCCAGTGGTCATTGGATTTAACTTCATTTTAGATATTTACAGTGTAGACATCTACATTTGATCTATTTGTTCTGAGCTCCCATTACACTTACTTGGGTGAAATGGGTACTTTAAAGGAATGAATTGTCCACTCTGTTTTTAGCTGTCAGCTTTAGGCTGACAGGAATTTCACCCTTAAATAGTTATTTTCCCTCTGTTAACTATAAAAGGGTTCAAGGCAACTAATTTGGAGAGGGACAGTTACCAGGACTTATACCTGCGAGAATACGATTCCCATCTTCTGTGGAGATTATTTCAATGAGTCCAATTCATTGGACTGAAATCCCTTAGAAAGCATGGCCTCAGGATTTAATTATAAAACAACACTGTTAGAAATAAGGATCACTCATTTGAAAAGAATTTGCATTGTACAACAACAGAACTAATAGACGAAGGCCATAATTCCAAAGGTATTGCTGAAAGAAATAGCTAGGAATTACACAAAAATCAACACTTTCCCAGGAAGCAATTCAGCATCTTCCTGAATTAGAGTCTTATTAGGAAAATAATATTTAAAGTAGGGGATAAGAATGCTTAACTACAAGAAAAGGCAAAGTCACAGCTACATGAGCAGAGGGAGAGCTCTGGCAGAAAGCCACAAAGGAAACAAGTAGAATTTGATACATCTCATCCCTATTTTACACTAACCATTGCATTATGATGGCATCATAAAGGTCAGGACTACCCTGAGATTGGGGCTTCCCAGCAGAGAGCTCTTTCCTGATCCCCCAGCAGTGTGGCTTCCTCCAGCCTGGGAGAGGAACCAGCACATGTTACCGTGCTGGTCTCTGGAAGAGACAACACTGCTCTGTGCACTTTTATAGCCCCATAAACGACAACAATACTAACAATTTACTAACTTCTGATAAAGACCAGTTTCTTGGGAATTGCAGATAACTCTATTTCTACGGGAAATAAATCTCTCTGGAAGCTTTGCTCCATTGCTTTCTGAGCACATGAAAGTGCTGCTGAAATTCCTAATTGCAAATTAGACTTTTGACAGGGGAAGGCAGACAGGTTGAAATAGCCTTAAAGTGTTTTTCTCTTCCTGATGGCAGAAGAGTTCATAATCCAGACAAATTAACTGATTGGAACAAACAGCATTAAGGCAGCTCTGTGCAATGTTGTGGCTGGCAGCTGGTGGCCAGACACTAGAACATACTTAACCAATTAGTGCTGTCCCCCGCACCAGCCAAAATGCACATTTAGAACATCTGAGATATGATCTGGGACATTTTGTGGTCCACATACAGCAGCTTTACCAGGTGGGCCAGAAAAGTGAGATTCTCAGTGGATGAGTTAGCTGAGGCTGTAATAAACCTAAATCTGCTGGAAGTCAGTCTTTGCATATCTTATTGGCTGAACCACTCCAGGTTTAGCTGAGCTGTCTTTTTGTGGCTTTAAAACACTTCAAGGAGATTTTTGAGGTGTTTTGTGATTACTGAAACCTTTCCATACTTAAAAGCTGAGAGGTTTTCAGAATGTTCTTTTTCTGACACTCTAACAGTTACACTTACAGAATCATTATTTTTGGTACTCATACAGTACCTTCCCTCAGCTTTCATACCAAATTTCAAAAATTAACAAGCTAGAGGTTAATTTTCAATCTCAGCTTCAGTGACTCAGCAGTCTGAAGAAAAGAGTCATTTGTCTGTGTTCTCTGCCTACAGCTTTAGATACTTAAGTCACTCATATCTGAAAAAGTAACCCACAGAGACTTGAGAGAGATCTGGGAAGAGTGCACAGATCTCATGATACTTAGTCATGTATCTTTCCCAAAAGACTGTGTTTCATCTTAAGCCTCAATGATGTGAGTGAAACATTTTGTTCTGATATAGCTGGCTTGTGCAGTGTGCACAGTGGAGAATCTGGGGGTCTAAGAGCAGCATTTTCTCTCCCTGATTGCCCATGGCTTGGGAACATGATCTGCCTTGGATTTCTACCCGTTCTCGAGGAAAAACATAAAGTGGCAAGGACATTGTTAAAATTGGTCTGTCTATTCACTGAGCACATTAGTTTAATCTCAGTTCGGAGATTAATGAACCTCATTTTTGATGCACAGACTCATGATTCATTCTGAATGTTTTTGCTGCCTAGATATCCTTGTACTTACCCAGCCAATGTGGCCCTAGCATCCAAACACTTCAGAATTATTAATGAATTATGTTCTTGAAAAGCCATAAGGAAACTCAAATGCATGCCCTTTTCAGAAAGAAATGAAACTAGAATGCTGAAATCCTAATTTCACTGATTTTCAATGCCTTGTGCCTGGAACATTTTGCATTTCCTATTAAATCAAAAGCATTCTACTTGATTTTAGTTGTGTATGTTACAGTAAGGTGACTCATGTCCTAGAAATGCCTTTCTCTTGTTTCCATTGACTAGAAGGGGAGCCTGGATTTCTCAGCTCCGAAAAAAAAAAAATTATCTCTGCAGGGTAGGTGCTTGGATTTAGGTTAAAAAAATACCAGTCAAGGAGCAGGAGAAAGGCTGCAGCACTGTGCTACACATACATATGCACTTGTAGAAAGGAGAGAATCAAAAGTGTAAGACATCACAGGTTTCAGCAGAACTCCCAAAAGAAACTCTCCAGAGTATTCTGGACAATTTACATATTGTACTACCTGAAATTAATGGGAAAAAAGGCTCTGGTAACTTCAGACATCACTGAAATGAACTCCCTTAGGAATTTGGCTTGGCTTTTCAGGAGTGTGAAATCTGTTTTCACTTTCTAAACAAAATATTATGACAAAAATAGAAGTAGAGGCAGAAGAAAGTGAGGTCTGTGAGTTCTGACCTATCTATTTGAATCAGGAGACTGTACTCAATAGGTTTGCTAAAAATATATTCATTAAATCTATTTAGCGTTTTTGTTATTTTGAGTGTTGATCTACAAAGCAAAATATTTGAAGACTGTTTCTTTTGAGCTAACTTTAAAGCAGTAGAAAACAATATGCAATAAATTGCTCCCCAATAACAAAACAGCTTTACCAATACTTACCAGATACCTGTCTCTGACTAAATTCAAGAGCATCCAATATAATCATAGAATCATTTAGGTTGGAAAAGACCTCTAAGATCAAGTCCAACTGTTAACCCAACACTGCCATTTTCTCTAAGCTTTGTTTTATCACCAACATACCTATAGAAGCTTTTCTTGCTGCTTTTGATGTCCCTGGACAGATTTAATTCTGTCAGGGCTTTAGCTTTCCTAACCTGATCCCCTGGGTGCTCAGACAATCTCTGTATTCCTCACAGGCTACCTGTCTTTGCTGCCATCCTCTTTGGGCTTCCTTTTTGAGTTTGTCCAGGAGCTTCTTGTTCATCCATGCAGTCCTCGTGATACTTTTGCATGACCTCCTCTTTGTTGGGATTCATAGCTCCTAAGCTTGGAGGAGATGAGCCTTGAACATTAACAAGCTTTCTTCAGTCCTTTTTCCTACTGGGGCTTCATCCCATGTTACTCTACCAGACAGAAGCTCGAAGAGGCCAAAGTCTGCGCTCCTGAAGTTCACGGTACTGAGCTTGCTGTGTACCCTCCTTGCTGCCCTAAGGACCTTGAACTCCACCATTTCATGGCCATTGCATCCAGGGTTGCCCTTAAGCTTCACATTCCTCGCCAGCCCGTCAATGTTGGTAAGAACAAGGCCTAGCATATCACCTCTCCTTGTTGGCCAATTGTCACGTGGAGAACAAAGTTATCATAAATGCATTCCAGGAACCTCCTGGATTGCCTGTGCCCAGCTGTGTTTCCTCTCCATCAGATATTAGGGTGAAGTCGCCTATGAAGTCCAGGACTTCTGAACATAAGGCTATTCCTACCTGTCTATAGAGGGTCTCATCTTCTTGATCTTCTTGGTCAGGTGGGCTTCAGCAAACTCCCATTATAATGTCACCTGTCCTTTCTCTTCCTTTAATCCTAAAACATCACTTGGCTACTCATCCATCCCCAAAACAGAGATCCATGCAATCCAGCTAGTTATTGACAGAGAAGATGATACACTCTTGTTGTCTCCCCTGCCTGTCCTTCTTAAAGAGCCTTTCATTCCAAAACTTCAGTCATAGGAGCCAACCCACCACTACTCAGTGATGCCAATGAGATCACAGCCCTGCAGGTGTGCACAAGTCTCTAACTCCTTTGGTTTAATCTCCATGCTATCTGTGTTTGGAAAGAGGCATTTCAGTCTCTGTGTCCCTGTCCTGCCCCCATGCTCACTCCCTCAAAGCCAACTAGCTAGCTGGAGTGGCTGGAATTTCTTCGAGCTGCTCTTCAGGTGCTTTCCTGTTGACCTGTGATCCCTCTCCAGTCTTTAGACATCTCTTTTTGGCACTGACATCAAACTAGTAGGATTGGGATGGGCTGAGGTTCCCCTTTGCTATCAATATTAGGTTAAAGTCCTCTTCATCAGCTTGGCAAGTCTGTGACCAAAGATGTTCATCCCCTTCTTTGACAGATGGACACCATCAGCCTGCAGCAGATCAGGTTTCTCAAAGCAAGTCCCATGGTATTATTAGCTAAAGGCCTGCCTGTAGCACCAGTCCTGTAAACACTGGCTGATTCACCAGATTTGACTGGTCCTTTCAAATTCCTTTGACCAGGAGAACTGATAAAAAACTACCTGTATTTCAGAGTCCCTTACCAGTGCTCCTAGGGCTCTGTAACTCTTCTTGATATTCCTCAGACTACGCCTGGCTGCGTCACTGGTGCCCACGTGAAACAACAGCAGTGGATAATAACCAGTGTCCTGCATGAGGCTTGATAGTTGCTCAGTGACACAAGGCCCCAGTAAGCAGCACAGGTCTCTAAAGAGCACTTCAGGTCTCAAATGGGTGCCTTCATACCTCTTGTACCTCTTGTACTTACTCTGTCCCAAGCCTGTAGTTCCACATGGGATCATTGTGACACAAGTGCTGGACCCAGCATTTGGCCTTGTTGAACCTCATAGAACTGGCCTTGGCTCATGCATCCAGTCTGTCCAGATGTCTCTGCAAAGCCTTCTTGCCCTCCAGCAGATAAGCACTCCTTCCAAAATTGGTGTCATCTGCAGACTGACTGAGGGTGCACTCGATCCCTTCATCTAGATTGTTGGTAAAGGTATTAAATAGGATGGCTGCAATACTGTGCCTAATAATGGGTTCATTCTATTTCATTTAGCCTCCATTTCACAGACCAGCCATTTGACTGGGTGGAGTCAGATTGAGATGGGCATTATCTTACAAACATAATGAAAACATTTTCTATTATTACTGAAACTTCTAAGGTCCAAATAATAACTTCAAGTGATTGAGGAGGGACTTTAGCCTATCATGACTCAGTGCTCCAACCATCTAGCTAAGGACCTTCATATTCTGTCCACCTCTAAATCAGGGGGAAGAAGATGCTTCTTGCTTTTTCCCAGCCATCTGCCTTCACACTGTTGTATTCAATACTGTGCTGCTTAAAACCATAAGTAAAACTTACTGTTATTCCCTGCACATTGTGTAGCCTTATCAATAACATCTTTTTTCCTTTCCACCTCCCCTCAAGTTTGGCTGATACTGACATCTCATCAGGATATGAGCATATGAACACCATCAGGGCACTGCTTTGCAGAACTGATGATACAACCTTCCTGTAGGTGTGGTGGTCTTTTATCTGGACTGGATTTAGAGCACAGCGGCGTTCAGGTTTAGGCAGTACAAAGCCTGTGAATGTCTCAGGAGCTGGTTTCACATAGTGAGTTACCTACTGTTCTTTTTAGTTCTTTCATATGCAGAGGTCAATACTTTTGTAGAGATTATCCTTTTAAATCAATGTCAGCTGACTTATACTCAGATCAGCTTACACAAAGTCTGTGGGAGGAATGTGTGTAACCAGGGAATTCCATGCTGAAAGTTGGTAATTAGTGTACATCCAGGCTCTGTTAAAGCATTTTGCAGCTTCTTTAGTGCCTTCATACTGCATGACAGTGGATTTACAACATGCTGTGACAGCCCCTTCAGCAGGACAGTGTCATTAATCTTCAGACTACGGAGATCAGCACTGATGTCATGTTTGGATCCCCTAATCCAGGATCCTGTGCCCAGCAGGACTCTCATAGTGTTAGCTTGTTCCAGAGTCTTGGAACTTGATCTCAGCCTCGACTCCCTAACCCATATTTAATCCTAGTACTTTTCACAGCTCCTCTGCAGGCGTTGTGATGTGGTGACTGAAGACATAGTCAAGCATTTAAGTACACGATTAAGCTAAACTGCTTGAAGGGAATTGTTGACTTCGGGAGGGCTGCTTGTATACTTGGTGTTAAAAATGCACTCAAGTGCTTCACAAGCCAGTTAATTATCATTAAATACCTGCAACAAACAGAAACACAGAGATGGCACAACCACAGATGTATTGCAGAATACATCTCCTGGAGCAGTAACAGTAAATCTTGGTTTTAGGTGCACCTTTAAAGCACATACTTCAACATTGAGCCAGAAGGGTATTTGGCTATAAGAGAAGATCATGACAGACTCAACATGCAAAACAGGAATACAGTTAAACTGCTTTCAAGATGTGCCTCTTTTCTACAGAATAATTATAAAATAAATAAACTAATCGAAATTAAACAGATGCCAATAGGTAATTACAGAATATAAAAGACTTTGTAAGGGAAGAGACCAGTCGTTGCTAGTCCCTCCCCTAATGTGGAAATCAGATTTTGTAACATTAAAATAAAAAAAATATAATATAATAAATATAAAATTAAAATGTCCTGGTTTATAAGCCAGTCTGCGGGTCTAGTTTGGTTTGGTGTTTTTTCCTGTGAAATATGGGTAGGAACCCTTCCTGGGGTTCTGCTTGTGGTCCTGAGAACACTCTCTCAGGCCTCCCTGCCGTTCGCGGGGGATGCGAAGGATGCGGAGGATGCGGAGGATGCGGCGGGGGCGAGGGGGGAGTCTCAGACCGGGGAATCCCGCGGTGCAGCAGCGCCCCCTGCCGGCCCCGCAGCGCGCTGCCGCCGCGGCTCCCGCTCTCGTCCCGGGTTCCCAAATATTTGTCCCGGAGGTGGGTAAAAGTCCACAGGTTGGCTGGGGCTGTGCCAGGGCCCTGCACTGCTCTCAGGCAGTGCCGCAGGTCGTGGCAGCCGTGCTTTTCTGTGAATTTGCATCGCTTATTCTCCTTGAAAAGTACCCAGAAAGGACAAGTTTGGCTGACGGTTCCCTCACCCCTGCACTGACACTTGTGATTTCCAGGATGGGTTAAACTATGCGGGGAGAGGCAGGAAGGGAGGCTGAGAGGAGATGTGCAATGCAAGACACTTTGCATGATTTGCATTTTAGATTCGTGTATTGATTACTGCGAGATCCAGGAGGGGAAAAAAAGATAAAGGAAAAAAAAAAAAGCAGTTGACGTGTCTCTAACTCCAAGTATTTCCAAAAGGATTATCCATTTTAATAATCAAGATCAAAGTAACCTCCTTTGGCCAGTATTAATGAAAACATAGGGTGTATGTTAACTAAAAATCACTTCAGCTGGCAAATTGAGATGCACTGGAATTCGGGCGCGGGTTCCAGGTGCCATCTGCTGGGCACATCCCATGCTGGAAAGCGAAAAGTATACACGTCTGGCCCCGCAGTTTTCCTGCTCTTCTTCCCTCAGCAGTTCTCCCACAGTGGTTCAAGCCCAGGAAAACTTTTAAACCCGTTTCGCTTCGGCTTGAGAAGGCAGCGGGGTTTATGCTGTACTCAAGTGCTTTGCTGAACTGGGGGACAAGGCTGCCCATAACAGTGTGTCAGAGTTTTAATGTAAAAATACACTCACAAAGTTAAATACAGCTCAGAACACAGGCATGATTCATGTCAGGAAACCCACTCCCAAGCCCCTAAAAACCAAAGGTCATATTGAAATAGGATATATTGTGCAGTAAAGCCAAATAATTACTTGGGAGTATTAGAAACAAACAAACAAAGAAAGAAATGCTATAGCAGAAACACACACACACAAAAAGAAAATACACAACAAACACACACCAAAATGAAAAAAAACAAAACACCTACAAATCAAAAGAAACCTAAAGGAAACATCAGTGTATCACAATTTTTGTTCATAGCAAGCATCATGCACTGCAAGTGTATTTTCTATCCATTTCAGGTTTTGGACTGGAATCAGACTGACAGTCTTATCCAGCTTTTCTGACTAACCATCCTTCATGTTTTATGATTTAGAGTCTGTTCTTCAATTACTTTGTTTTAGCATTGCAGCCCAAACAGAAAGGATCAATCCATTAAATAAAGTGAGAGTCCTTACCTGGAGATCTCCCAGCGCACAGGCTGAATTCAGCGAAGCAGGTCCCTTTAGGATAGTGTTAGCTTAACTGGCTTTTTGGGTCCTGGGCTAATAAAACCCCAGATTATTCTGCAAATTCAACAGTCTTTTGTGAGCTACAGTTCTGGCTTTCAGGCCGCTTCTCTGTTCCTTTGATCTGCTACAAAGCAAAGCTACCATGCAGTTTAAATTAATTTATCTTATATTGCATCAGATTAAGAGTACACATATGGTAATTTCCTCTATCTTTCCCCTTCTCCATTTCTTTCTCTCCCTCTCTCTCCCCCGTCTCCCAAGACTACAGATTTATAAACAAACAATCAGACTTTGTTGGTTTCTTTTCAGTATTGTTTCATTTTAATAGGACCAGTGGGAATAGGCCTACTTAATGAGAGAAGCTTTGAAACTTTTTGTTTAAATAAATCTTATTCCAAACTGTGAGGAGTAGGCAAAACTGGAAAAAAAAATAAAAAAACAACTTGCAAACCTCCTTAAATCTGAACAAAAGGTTAATCAAAATGGCATACTGATGCAAAGCACAAACCCTTTATTTGGATAATTTTAAATGTTTAGTTTCTAATAAATTTTAAAATGTGAATCAATAACATATAGTTAAAATATTTTTAATTATAAGACAGGGCTTTCTCAATTTTTAAAATATTAATATAATTCATAATTTTTAAAAATGCTCTGAGCATCTTTAAGTTAAGGGGGTAATGTCAACTAACCCATTTCTATGACAATTTTTGTACTCACTTTCTTGATAAACCACTTTATTAAATAGTTCCTAAACCACTACAGTTCTTTAGTAACTACTGTTTTTCTATCAAATGAGAATAAAAGAGCAAACCTAGCAAGAAAACAATTTCCTGAGACCACACTGGATAAATTCAGAAATCCAGCTCTGTCCCAAAATATAATCAGTGTTACATAATCTACTATCAGTGCACCAGAAAAAGATAAATCAGCACCTGTCAACTAATGAGGAAGAGTTATCATTACATTACCCCATGGTAACAGTTCTTTCTCCTTTCCTCAAAAATCCACTTTAAAAACCTGCCTTAAATGCCTATTTTAAAAGACTGCTGTTATAAAATATATAACTTCCCATGCTAAAAAAATCCCTTTAAATTCTTTGTCTAGAAGCACATTCTAACAAGAAAGCAATAAAACTGCATACATTGTGAAAGATAAAAGTACTTTATGTTGGCAGTTACGAAAAGGGCTTGTTCTGGGTCAGTTATTCTCTGTTGACACAGCAGAAGAAGCCTAAGCCAAGACCTGCCAGATGCTTCTGAACCACTGTCACAGGAGAGGAGAACATAGTTCCAGACTTTGAGGTTCACAGGAGATCTGGCCCCGGTCAGTGGGGTTGGGTGTTTACTGGCAACAGGACCTATCTATTTTCCACTTTACTTTTGAGTCAAGAAACACTGTCCCCCATCCTCAACCACACAACCCTAATCATAGACAAATTTACAAGGGAAGCAATTTTATTCTCTTCCTTAACATTCTCCATGACTTGTCCTCTGTTTCCCCCTTCACCGCTTCCTTTTGCACTTTGATTTAGGTGTACAAGTAAGCCTTGCACCCACAGCGGGCTAGAAAACCTGCAGCCCACAGCAATCTTACTATTGAGGCATCACCATGATATATTTGTCATTCCTACTCCACCACCACCATTCATTGGTCACCAAGATCCTACTGCTCTCCCAGTCTCATCACTATGTACAGAATCCCCAGATTACCAGTTCCTTTGTCTGGAGGGTTACCATGCCATGATTTCTGTGATTCTGTTCCATTTGCTCTCACACTGGATGAGAAGTTTTGTTTCACCCCAAAATATCTACAAAGACCAATAGAAGTATTAAAGAAGCATTAAAGCATAAAACTTTTACTGAAATTAATGACATTAAAGTAGAACTCGGGGTCAGATACACAGGGATTTCAGTGGGAAATGAAGTCCCTAAATCTGTGAGTTTAATGCCTAGACCTAAACCTTTAAAGTTTCAGAAGTTAAAACCAGTGAATGTAGAGCTTTTTGAAACGCTATTGAGCTGTTTCAAAATGGATTCAAGGAATTCATATCTCTGGAACTAATAACATGTTAAGAAAGATATCATGTACCCAGATACCAGATATGTCTGCTACATTTGCTCCCAAACTTGTAACCATAAAACCTGAAATGACATGAAGTATTTGTTGAGAGATGGGAAGAACAGAAGTGTAATGGGTTTGGAAATCACTAGCTCTGGGGTTATACAATATCGAGGGTGTGGGAAATGTGTGGTCACATACAGAACTCTTGAATCTACATGTCACAAAGTTTCCTTCATGGCCTATCCAACTGTAAGAAGCAGGAACAAAAGGAGATCCCAGTCCTATCAACAAACACCACCTAAATGAATGTTGGCACAATATTCAGGAACAGAATCCACTGCAGATTTAGAGGAGGGTACTCTGAAGAGTTTTACTGTTTGCTGAAATATAGCTTTGACTACAACAGTGCTGTCAGTTTTGACTAAGCAAAATACCCCAGGGGCCTAAAGGAGAGCAGTAACTACAGCCAGTTTAGAGTGTAAATCTCTCCACCTGCGGGAAACATTATCAACACTAATCATTTAATCATATTCAAGTGGAGAAAGTGGTGAGCCTGAGTTTACCTGAACACATACATGAAGCAAGCTTGTTTTGCCAGAAATTTTCTTGATAAACACAGACTCCTGTCTGTGTTAAGGTTTTAGGAGCTTCTCTCAACTTTTACTTTCTCTAGCTCCCCAGTTAAAATGCTAACTGCCCACCTTTCCTACTTACCTGGCACTGTCAGAGGGAGAAGAGAATGATTTAATAACTTAAGGCTACAGAAAGGTTTTCAGCCAAAACAACAATCAAATTCCAAAGTTCTCTGAGATTTGATTCATGGTGTTTACAAAACTGTGGTTCTGTGACCTCTGCTTGTCATTGCAATCATAAATAACTGGCTGTGTCCCTCTTTTTCTTTTAGTTTCCTGTTATCCACCATCTGTCTCTTACTTTGTACTTAAATCATACACTCTAAGGAACAGAGACCATATTTTCACAGTAATCAACAGCGTAGCACTATGTTTGAACTGTTAGGTGCTTTTCTAATACAAGCAATGACTACTCAGAACAGCAACAGAACTTAAAACTGAA
Source organism: Poliocrania exsul (assembly GCA_035041345.1). Classification (NCBI taxonomy): domain Eukaryota; kingdom Metazoa; phylum Chordata; class Aves; order Passeriformes; family Thamnophilidae; genus Poliocrania; species Poliocrania exsul. The sequence continues at coordinate 38,936,186 of JAWWLZ010000001.1, read as the reverse complement.
ATACCCCTTTCCTGCCTCTTCTAGAGCAGTTAACATCAAGTCACTGGGGTTTGAGTTATACAAGTGCATGGATAAAACAGAGACCCAGCAACCATATAATTAGATTCTAATGTTCCATGCTTTTCTGTTGACTAACAATATTAAGCACTTTGTAAATGTGATGCTTTGAATTTAACATGTAATTTAACCACCATTTTACCAACTTCAAGTGTGAGGTACTTGAGCTCAATGGAGCCAAAAAAATGAATGCTGTAAGAAAAGTGCAATATCAAAATACATTATGCACTACTATTAAAGGAGGCCTCTTATGTGAAGCAAAAATCCATATCATTGCATATCATTACATTCAAATATAAGAAATTCCTAAGTGTTTGGTATAAGCAATCATAGAAATCTTAAGGAAATTTTTCATTGTGACCAATTTTGCTCACAGTTGGTTATATAACTTGTAAGACTGCAAGAGAGATTTTGCTTCAGAGAGAAAGAAGTTGTTTAAATATTTTATGAGAATTTATAAAAAGTGGTAACCAGATTTTTTTATTAATAAGCCTAATTACACACACAAAAAAAAAAGTGGAGGGGGAAACGCAAAAGCCTTTTTAACAAATGAAAATTACAGTCAGCACTAGTTTTAAAGTTAAGCTACTGGCAAACATCCATATCTAACAAAAGCAATTTTACCAACACTCCCCACTAGGAACTTTCTTTCCCTCCCACAATATCCCTTTGTGCTTAAAAAGTAGCTATGACAATTCTTAAGCATGTTGTGTAGCTAAAATACAAAACATCAGTTAATGAACTATGTACCCCTAGATCTAAATGGGAAAATATGTCACATATGCTTAGTTAGATAACATCAGAAACAGAAAAGTCATGGGAAAGGAACTGACAAACTACATAGCCTAAGAAATCTAAGACAAAAATCTAGCCCAGACCTCTAAGGGCACAGGTCTTTGAGGCCTTCCACATGACCAAATTATTTCCATCATTCAGGGGCAATTCAGCCTGTGACTCCTTACTTAGTAAATAGCTTTTATTTTTTAGTCCTATCTCACCTTGCTGAAAACGCTGCTATTCTGCACTAAGTGCTGTTTGGAAGTGTGGGGAAGCATGGTAGAAGCCTGAATATTTCTGATCCCTATAACCTCAAATGAAGTGGATTACCTCAGCAGCTGAGATCCTGTACTGGCCCCTACCTACAAGTCTCTGGTTTTGATAATTTCAAGGCAGAATTTCAACACAGAATGTTTTTGTAACACTCTTTCATTTGGCTTTTCCTTTTGGCTTACCATAGACCACATCCCAAACTCAATACCATGTAGCTGGGCTCATGTGAACTCAAAGGCTATTTCTGGAGGGAACAAGTATACAATAGAGGGGATGGGAAACTTTAAATACAGAGTTAAGGTAAGGGAAAACCACACAGCACCATCTGGTCTCTGCAAAGATCACACCTATACAAAGGACATTGAGCGAACACATTCTGTTAAGAAAACAGTAAGTTATTGTACTTATAAAGAACTTGTGCTTAAGACCACATATTTGATTATTTTACTGGGTACCAGCATCTGTGTCTGTCTTGTCTACAGTTTGCTTTTGGGTACTTTTGAGACATATTACATATTATTAATACTGTTTTTTTGCATATATATCCCCAATTAAACACAAAGATTCACAGATTTTAATGCTGAAAAATAAGCCCTCTAAAGTCAGTATTGCTGTACAACAGGCTACATCTTGAATGAGAAGTAAGCACATACAAAAGAATATAAGGGGAGGCAGATGTGCAAATTTCAGAGTAATTAAAAAAAATAATTTCAGATATGAATATTTATTCATGTACAGATACATTATCCTCAAGTTCAGTGTTTTCAAACCGAAACACTCACACCTGTTACAAACACACATTTCCCAAGTTTCAAGTATAAAAAAAAAATTCCAAACTATACAGAAAGTGTTTGCCTTCATTCTGGTACCTCTGAACAGGCCAATATTTTAAATTAAACCTGGTGACCCTGAAAAATTCACTCTCAGGAGAAGGCAGAACTTCGGCCCTTAACCATAAATGACTTTTTTTTTTTTCCTTTTTAAATATTTCCAATGATTCACTGACTACAAGGAGTGAAAACTCCACTTTACCAGATTAAATCACGAGGGGCTTCCAAACAAACATGATCTGGGCTCTGGTTGACTCACGGGAGAGCAGGAAGGGAACGTTTTTGGACACGTGGCAAATCCTGAGGTGACAAACCCCAAACTGTCCCTGGCCTGGGTGCAGACACTTCACTGCTTGGCTGATTGTCTGCCTGGCTTCTTTTCCTGCTGGCCTCTTCCACTGCCTGGAATTCCTCGGCCACGGCCACCAAACACACCTATGGAGCAGAAAGGAAGATGGAAGAGCATCCCTGTCACACTTACTCATGTTTTACCCAAATATGTGCTTATTTTTGAGTCTTAGAAGCAGAAACAGGACTTTTTGACTCCTCCCTTTCCAGTCCCAGACCTGTGTTTAAGAGGTGCACAAAATTCTCCCCCGAGTTCACATCTCCCTGCTGTGTTAATGGCATGATTAATGTCACAGTAAATTGAAGTTTCTTCTCAACAAGGGAGCCAAGGAAGTGATAAATTTAAAATCCAGGTTATCACAGGTTCCCTGAGAGCTGGGAGGGCAAACCAAAGCTGGACAGAGCAATCCATGCTCTGGAGAGGGCACTGGGCAGTGCCCAGGGCACAGCAGGGATTGGAGGCTGTGCTGAGATGAACATCCTTGTACCCAAACGCTGTGACTGTCCCAGGAGCTGCTGAGCTCAGATTTCCTCCCAACCAGGGCAGTTCCAGGGATAAAGGGATGTGTCTCCACCCTGCCAGGCAGAACCCAAGGCAGACCCAACCCAAGCACCAGGCACAAGAACCCTCAGTAGCTGCTTCATTGAGGAGAGATGATTAAATCAAAGGCAAAAAACCCAAATTATTCCAAACCCTGCAGTGCTTGGGATGCTCCAGCTGCTCCTGGAGCAAAGACTGTGGACTTCAGAGTTTGGCAAGCAAGAAGTCAAAGAAGAAGGATTACCAGTGTCAGAGACAATAATCCTTTCAACTGTGAGCACAATTACAGCTTTGCTCCTTTCTGGTGGCCTCCCAACAAAATTGTCCTGCCTTTTTTTTTGTTTTTGTTCCCCCTTTCCCTCCTCCCTTCATGTCTCAGTAATGAGAGCCAAACCTTTGAGCTAATTAGCAAATGCCAGAGCTTCCCTTGAAAATATTCCATCAGCAATTTAAGCTGCACATGGAACAGCAGGAGCTCCAAGCTCAGCTCTGCTCCCACAAGGTGGATCTGCCACATTTCCACAGCAGAGAAAAGAGCTGTAAAAATGTTTATCTGATGAACCATACCCAAAAAACCCCATCCTGCCAAGTGCTTTGGACACTGCAGAGGGAAGGAGGGGAAAAATAAAGGCGCCTTCAGATTTGTAAAGGTCACTTTTGCCTGCTGGGAGCTTCCAGGAGGGAGAAGGAATGGCAGGGATTGAGGGGAAAGGAGTCCCTGGGAATCGCGGGATGTCCCGTCCTGGTGGCCCTGGGTGGGTCCCACCTGTCCTGCCAGGATTCCTGGCATAGCCAAAACACAGGCAGCTCCTTTAGGCTGCACCCCTTGCTGTGCCACTGCCCAGGGCTCCTCTGAACATTTAACTCAGCATTTTAAGCTCCGACTGCAGGCGAAGCCCCGAGAGCAGCCCCAGGGTGACCAAACCCCAAGGATGTGGCAGGAAAGGAAAGGAGAGAAATGGCTCTGGGGCTTCCAGTGGGATGGTTGGGGAGGAAAAAGAGCGACATATCCTCCAGCTGAAGTGCTCTGGGATCACTTCACCCCGTGGAATAGGAATGTTGTTTTGGTGACCTATTTCTTGTGAAGTGGCAACCTCCCCTTTTATCAGAAACATGAATTATTCATGGTTGGAGCAGGAGGAACACAAACCCTCAGATTTTTCCCTTTTTTTTTTTCAAATCTAAATAAATTGACAAGTCAGGAGATCCAAAGCCTCCTTTTAATGGGAGAGCAGCTGATTTTTCCCTAGCACTGCCATGAGCAGTGTATTTTTGGTGTATTTTCACTATTTTCATGCAGAACAGCCTTTGTTTCCCCCCTAGACTGGCCAAGCTGACAAATTTTGTCAAACGAGCCAAGAGGGGGAGAAACAATCAAGTTCAGACTGTCTTAAGCTCCTGCCCAACCCCAGAACCGAGGGAGGCCCATCCCTGGCACGGATCCTGCCTGTTCCTTGGCAGACACTGCCCTCCACACTCGCCCAACTGGATCCCAACAGGAACAGCTCCAGCTTCTCCCAGCCCAGCCCTGGCTCTGCAGCTGAGCAGCAGGAGCTGCTCCTTGCACAAGAGGTGAAATTACAAAGGCAGGGATCCCTCTCACCCCTCTCCAAGCTGGAAAACACAAACAGGATGATTACCTCGTCCAGCTCCTCCAACCCCACGGCCCTTCTGTTGCTTCTGCTGCTGCATCCCCCCACGGCCCCGGCCCTTGGACACCACCTCCTCCTTCACCATGTCAATGATCTCGTCGGGGATCCGCAGGTATTTGATGGTGCTGCCACGGATGTAGCACTCTGGCATCCTCCAGAACTTGTCTCCATCCTGTTGGGGTGCAAGCCAAAGACAAAACCTGCTGCTTCTGTGTCACTTTTAGGGCATTTGAGGGTTTCCATCACTTCTGGTGAGAGGGAGAGCTCCACCAGGCTTGGCTGAGAGCAGCATTTGTAACTGGCTGTGAAAGGGAGGGGGGGCTTTTCCTCCCCAAAATACAACCAACTATAATTTCAACAACTACAACTGGAAGGGACCCACAGAGATTTGTTTCACAACTACCTCAGACACAGAAAATGAAGGCAGAAGAGGGTTAGGAAACAAGCAGCTCCTTCCCTTCTTGTACAAGAAGGGAATTGAAAGTGGGACTAGACATGAGCGTGGGGGGTTAAAATGCTGATGAACAACCAATTCTGGTAAGAAAAAGGCAGCTGTGGCTGCGTTTTTTTCTCCAGCTGGGAGTCACCCCAGTCCTTCCCTGCTCTGGGGTGTGGAGGGAGCAGAGAGGCAGGTCTGGAGCCAGCTGGCTGTGGGGTGTGAGCCACCAGAGCAGCTGAGGGAAACAAGGAGCTCACACATTACGTATTTATTACTAAAACAACGATCTTCAGGTGCCCAGTTTGGAAGCAGCCACCTCTCTATGTTGCTTTGAGTTGTTCCAGGGTTTTCCTGGGATACAAACAGGCTTCCCCAGGATACAACCCATGGTGGGAGTGAGAATCCAGCGTTGAAGCTGAACAACAGCTCTGTGGCCATGATGTAACTGGGAGGAGGGACAGGACCCATCTCGTCCTGTTCCCAGCTCCTGGGGGGCTCTGGCTGCACTGGGACCCCTCCAGCCCTGCCAGGCTCCAGTGGCACCATGTGCAAGAGGTGTCTGGGGTATCCCAGGAGAGGAGGTGAAACCAGAACGCCCCGTTCCTCCTCTCCTGGGATAAAGCAGCCGGTTCTCCCCCCTACCCCGCCCCGGAGTTGTTTGGGACAGCTCTGCCTGCACAGGCACGTCCAGGACAAGACAGAGAGCAACAGTTTTCTTCCAAGAGACACCCGGCAAACCCCACCCTGCCTTGGATCTGCCTGCCTGCTCCTTGGCTCGGGCTGCAGGAAGGGATGGAACAGGCTCCAGGCTCCTCTGCTTCCTCGTTCCGGCCTCCCCGGAGTAAACAACCGGCTCCCGGCTCGTTGTTCCGTGCCATCTAGTGGCCACTGCCCCCAGTGCCACCAGTGCCACCAGTACAGCCCCGCTGCTCCACACTCTTGGGGGTTTTGGAGCCCAGCTGCCCTCCTGTGCCAGATCACAGAATCAGGGAATCCCAGGCTGGTTTGGAATGGGTTGGAAGTGACTTAAAGCCCACCCAGTGCCACCCCTGCCATGGGCAGCGACACCTCCCACCAGCCCAGGTGGCTCCAACCTGGACTTGGACACTCCCAGGGATCCAGGGGCAGCCACAGCTGCTCTGCCCAACCTGTGCCAGGGCCTGCCCACCCTCATAGGGAGGAATTCCTTCCCAATATCCCCCCTATCCCTGCCCTCTGGCAGTGGGAAGCCATTCCCCTTGTCCTGTCACTCCAGGCCCTTGGAAATTGTCTCTCTCCATCTTTCTTGTAGCCCCTTCAGGTCCTGGAAAGCCACAATGAGGTCACCCTGAAGCTTCTCCTCTCCAGGTTAACCAAGCCCAGTTCTTTCTCCACAGCAGAGCTGCTCCATCCCTCCAACCATCCCCCCAACCATCCCTCCAACCATCCCTCCAACCTCCTCTGGACTCCAGCAGGTCAATGTCCTTCTGGGTGACACCTCCACATCACCCAGAGGGAATCAAACCTGAGGTGCTGCTCTTGCCAGGCAGAGCACTGAGCCTTTTGGAACCAAATTCCCAAGGAGAAGGATGGCATCACCCCTGCCATGGGCACGGCCAAGGCTTTGCTGTCACCTCCTCTAGTCCTGCTAAATTCAGCTTCTCCCACCACAACTCGAGGTGCATCCCCAAATTCCAAACCCCACTGTCCCACCCCAAAATTCCCTCCCAACCCTTGCTCAGGGGGTCTGCTCTGTCACACTGGTGTGTCTCCAGGCCCTGCACCAGCACTCCAAACTCCTGCTGTGGGCACAGCAGGAACTGGGGGTTTGCAGAGAGCTTGTGGGAAGAAAAGGGATCCCTGCCAGTCTCTCCCATGGAGTTCTGACATTCCAGGACAAGAAAAGAGCAGCCACAGCTCGACATCCATCCAGCTGCCTCTTGCCACATGGCTGGAATAAGATCAGACACTTCTGATGGAGGTCAGAGCCCAAAGCACAAATCCTGGAGAAACTTTGGCCAAGGGCAGAAGCCCCAGATGGCCTCAGAATGGGTGAAGAACCAGCTCCTGAGCTGGATGTGGAGTGAGAGGGGGAGAGACAGGCAGGGAATAAAAGTGAACGTGGTGTTTGAGGCTGCTGGGCCAGGACATGGCAGGGGATGGCTCCATTTTTTTGGAAACTTGGCTCAGGATCAGGGCACTGAGGGGGGTGAGGGACCCCCAGCCCCCCATTCTCTGCTCTGCAGGAAGTGTCCCCTCCCCTTTGTGCACATCAGCGTGTTCCTTCATTATGGATTTTATAATTAACCACCTTAAATTTGCATTTTGGGCAGGAGTCACTTCCACAGCAGCAACGGCCTCGAGAGCACAGCAGGGCTGGGCTGGCTGCAGGGCCACAGGTTGGGACCCTCTGGGGACACTTCCTGGGGGGCACCGCTGGGGGGTGACCCCTGCCCAGTGCTGGGCGCTCCCAGGGTGGGTGGGTGGTGACCCCCATCTGGTGCCAGGTGTTCTCTGGGGGCCGAGCAGGTGAGTGACCAATGCCCAGTGCTGGGCACTATCAGGGTGGGTGGTGACCCCTGCCCAATGCCAGGTGCTTCTTGGGGGCAATGTGAGTGGGTGACCCCTGCCCAGTGCCAGAGTGACCCCTGCCCAATGGCAGAGCATTCCCCATGGCCACAGCCCGTGGGTGACCCCTGCCCGGTGCCCGGTGCCCCAGCCTTACCCGTGAGGTGCAGATGACCTCCCGCAGGTTGATGTTCATCCAGTTGTCGCAGCTCACCAGGTGCCCGTTGTACGTCTCCCCGTTCTTCAGCTCCACCAGCTGCGAGAGAACAGCGGTCACGTGTCGCCGGTACCGGGACCTGCCCCGGTGCCACCCGCGCGGCACCGGTGAGGCTCAGGCCGGGAGGGGCAGCGGCACCGGGGCCGGTACTCACCATGGGGTGGTTCTGCGCCGTCTTCAGCAGCGACAGAGGCAGCTGCGGGGGGAACAGAGGAGAGAGGCCTCAGGCACCGAGCGACACCGGGGGAGCCACCGGCGCACCGAGCCGGGCAGCGGGCAGGTCGCCCTGGGCGGCAGGGAGAGGTGACCCAGGCCCTCCTCATGGCTTCAGTCCCTCCCGAGCCCCCAGCCCCGACCCCCGGCCCGGCCCGGCCCCCTCTCCCCACTCACCATCGTGCCGGGCCCGCCGCGCCGGGCGCTGCCGCTCAAACCGCCCCCGGCTCCACGCGGGGCCAATCACAGCGCGGCGCGGTCCCGCCGCGGCCAATCACAGCGCGGCGCGGTCCCGCCTCAGCCAATCAGCGCGCGGAACGCGGCCCGGCCGCACCGCCCCGGATTCCGCGCCTTTGCGGCGGCGCCGCCCGGGACGGGACGGGACGGGATCGAATCGGATCGGACGGGACGGGATCGGACGGGATGAGATCGGATCGGACCGGCCCGGCCGCGCTCCCGCGGTTCGTGCTCCGCCACAGCCGGGCGGGGAACCCCCGGGAGGCTCAGGATGAGCGCTTTGCTGAACCAGCTCCCCCCGCGCCACGCGCAGGGCCGGAGCCCCCGGTGCTGCGGAGGGTCCCGCTGAACGAACGGTGAGCGGCGCCCGGTGAACGGCGGAGGAGTCGGGGCCGTCCCGCTGCGGACTTCCGCCACGGCGGCGGAAGCGGCGGGTCCGGGCGCTGCGGGGCGGGGCGGGGCGGCGGGGCGGGGCCGAGCGCCGTGCGGGCGGCGGCGGGACGGGACGGACGGGACGGGGCGGGACGGACGGACAGACAGACAGACGGACGGGACGGGACGGACGGACGGACAGACAGACACAGACGGGACGGGACGGACGGAGACAGACGGACAGACGGGACGGAGCCGCGATGGAGAAGCCGCGGCGGGCGGTGGTGGTGACGGGTACGGGGCGGCTCTCGGGGAGTTTGTGCTGAGAGGGGTCGGTGAGGGGGGAAATGTCGGGGGAAGAGGCGGGGGAGCCCTTCCCGAGGTGATGGTGGACAGGAGAGGGACCCCTGCCCTGGTGATGGGATAGAGGGTGGGTTTGGGGACTCCTTCCCCCCAGGTGAGGGAGGCAGTGAAGGAACCAACTCTTGGAGAGGAACTGGAGGGGGCAGGTGAGGGACCCCTTCCCCGAGGGGAGGGAGGTTTGAGGGAAGGGGAGTGTGAGCAGGAGCTGGGGGTGCTGCTGTCCCGTGGGATGTGACTTAAGGAGGGGATGGAGAGGAGGGACCTGGCCCTGGGGGGCTGTTTGGGGGCTCTGCCCTGTGTGGGGTGACAAACGGCAGCCCTGGGGGGCTTTGGGGGCTGGAGGGCTGCGTGTGAGGGGTGGCAGGAGCTGGGGCTTGGCAGCAGCTTTTTTAACACTCCCCCAGGCAGTGGGGACTTGGATCCCCCTTTCCCATCCCTGATGCCCCTTTCCCATCCCTGATGCCCCTTTCCCATCCCGGATCCCCCTTTCCCATCCCGGATCCCCCTTTTCCATCCCGGATCCCCCTTTTCCATCCCGGATCCCCCTTTCCCATCCCTGATCCCCTCCCAGGCATTCTCTGCTTGTGGATAGAAGGGAACTGAGCCTGCCAAGCAGCAGGAACCCCACCCCAGGGCACAGGGGGCTCCCTGCCCACCCCATCCCGACCCCCCAGGTGTGGGAGCTGCTCCCCAATCCTCCCCCCGGGCACGGCAGAAGCGCCTGGAGAAGAAAGAGCGAGGGGGGCAGGAGCGGCCCCGGCGCTGTCAGGCCCTTCCAGGGGTACAAAGGCCGCTGGGGGTGATTTGTGGGTGAGGCTGCGCTGTGACAAATGGGGAACTATTCAGGGCTCCCCCAGCAGCTGAAAGTTGAGGCTGTTTGAATAGCGGGGGCTCGGCTGGGGAGGCTGAAACGGGAGGCAAGAAGTGCCTTTGCAGGGAGAGCCGAGGGGCAGGTGGCAAATCTGCCTTTCCCAGCCCCGAGGAGGCGGTGACTGAATGGAAAACGTGTGTCAGGAAACGTCTCTGCTGCTTGCAAGGCTTCCCCGGGCTCTGTTCTCCCCTGGTTTTTGGTTACAAAACACAGTGGTTGCCTCGTCAGCTCTTCCCTCTTTGGCGATGTCAGCGATGCCACCTTAAATTCCTTTGAAAACTGGGGATGGGGTCGTGTTCCCGCTGAGTCCTGAGCCTGTGCTGGCCCAGGATAAGTGGTATTTGTGCACAATTTCTTTTTTAGAACTCGCTAAGGGGATAATCCCATCCCGAGCCCTGCAGCTGGTTTGCTGCTAATGAGCCTGGGAGGGTGGAGGAGCTCCCAGGGCTGGGATGTGCCCTCCAAGTTCCTTCTTTTCCCTGGAAGGGATAACTCCAGGGGTCTGGGCAGGGGATGGGGCACAGCAGGGATACCCCACTTGTGTTTGTGCCAGTTTTCCCTTGGATTCAGAGTTATGTGCCTGGACACCTGTAGAATTTCAGCCTTTCAGTGCTAAAATGCATATTTGATTATTATGTTTTATTCAGGAATTAAACTTAGCAGATCATGTTTGTTTTCAGAGAGCTGTGTGGAACTCACAGACACAGCTGAAAAGGGATTAATTTGCCTTATCCCCCACCCTGCAGTTGTAGGTTGTGTTGCACCCTTGGAGTTTTGCTCACAGGAAAACGCACCAATATTTTGATTTTGTGGGGATATTTATTTTGGGGAGATCTCAGTGCTGGGGTTTGATCCACGGGCATGGATGAGCCAACACTGTGTGAATTCCTCATGTGCAGCATCACCCCAGCCTGGCTGCTCATGGCAAATGCAACATTTCCATTAAGGTGTCACTTAATATTTGTGGTCCCTCTCGGATCCTTTCAGGAGCTGGGCAGAATTGATGTCTCCTAATTGCATTAAGCTCAGAGGGCAGTGCTGACACTGTAAATTAAAGCATATTGATGTTACACCCAGATAAATTGCCCAACCTTTGTGTGCTTGCTCAGGAGAAGATGTTATGGATCACCAGTTAACTCCAGTTATCCATTAGGAGTTTAGAGGTGGTGAGGAGGGAGTTTTGATAAGGCCAATGTAACCTTTGGGTTGTGAAGAGTTCTGATTATTTCCTTGTGGGGTGTAATTAGTGCTGAGGAAGATCTTGGAGGAGACTTGAGCAGAGAAGGAACATTTGAGCGAGGCTTGTGGAGGAATCTGTGGGTTAAAGCAATCAGGAATAGAAAATCCAATCATGGTTCTAATTCCCTGCCATCAGGCAAGGTCTCTGTTAATCACAAATTCTCTGTTAACAGCAAGTTTTTCAAACCTGGGCAGGAAGGAAAAAAATCATCCCAAATGTCTGTTGGGGTTAAAAAAAAAGTTTATTTTGGGGCAAATTAATTCTTCCCTTTACAAGGTTGTAGTTGGAATATTTTAGTGCAGGGGTCTTGTTTGATACTTGGATGTAAAGAAAGAAGCATCAGGTGATAAAAATGGGGGCTTTTTTCAGGATATCTGAACTAGGAAAGCACTTTTTGCAGCTGAAAGTTGAGTCAGCTCTGTGAGAATGACTTCACCAGTGTGGGTTTTTGTTGTCCTGCAGGGTTTGGGCCCTTTGGAGAGCACGCTGTGAACGCCAGCTGGATTGCAGTGCAGGTAACACCTGAATTTTCCTCTCAGCACATTAAAACAGATAACAAATCCCTACAGATTTGGGGGTTCAGCTCTTTATAACTTCAGGCTTCTGCCCAGTGTGTTGGCTGGGACCAGCTCGGTGCAGGTACCCAGATGGTCAGCAGGATAATGTTTGATTCTGCTCAGGGAACAATCCCTTGGCCAGCAGAGTTTAATGAGATTGAGTTAAAGTAGCTGAGACAAGGAAGGAATTCCCAGCTTTGACCCCTGTTAAATGGGGCAGGGAGCCTGGAATCTTCCTCTGCCCTGAAGGATTCAAAATAAACAAACCAACCAAGCCAGAAGAATTTGGATGTTTTTCCCTCTGCTCTGACTCTAAGCTGGGTTGGTTCACCTTTAAACTGAGTCTCATCCCTGAGGAGACTTTCAGCTGGTGCTTTGGTGGAGCTGAGTGTCCTGTGGAGCTCTCTGAGTGTGAGGAGTGGAATTCCAAGGTAAATTCTGCCTCCTTTCTGCCCTTGGATCACCCTCCCTGCTTGGCTGGGGCAGTTGGGCCTTGCTGGGGCAGGAGCTGGTGGGGAAACTCTCCCTGAGCAGGTCCCACATGCTCCAATAAATCAGATTGATGCCTCTTGTGGTTGTGGATCTGTTCACAGAATCCTGGGAGCTCCTGAGCTGGATCCACAGGGATCATGGAGTGCAACCCCAGGTATCCCACCCTGTGCCTGAGGGTCCCTCTCTGGGGTGCTGGCACCTCAATAATGAGGCAAGGAGAAGGAATTAAGCTCTTCCCAGTGGGATGAAGGTTTCTTGCTGTAAAAACACTTAGTGAGGGCTGAGGCTGCCACATTGTCCCTCTTCTTTGTCACTTCTGGATGTGACCAAAGCTGCTGGGAATTCCACAGTACCTTTTAGAACAGTTGCCCAGGGAATTAAATCTGTTTTTCTCCCCAACGTGTCTCTCTCCCCTTCAGAGCTCTGAGATTAATATCTGCTTTCAGATGCTTTTAAATTAAATCACAAACTCTAATCAATTACAGGCCACTAATGTCCAGCTGTCTAATGTGTTGGCTGGTAGGAGAAGACAAATCCTTTGCCTCCAAGGGCTTTTTGGGAATGAATATCTTGGAGTTAGGGTTTGTTTGGGGGGATATGCAGGTGGTGGATGGGAAAAAATAACAGGATATTACTAAAATTCAGGAGTGAGGGGCATTGATTGGGCCTGTTCTTGCTTGTGTAGTGTCAGCTGTTGTAAACAGCCACTTTTGTTTTAGAGCAGACAGACAAAAGGGAGTTTCTGGAGCAGGAGGAGTGGTGGGTGTTGTGATGTTGCTTCCAAAAACAAACCTAAAGAGAAGCAGTGCTTGGTTCCTTCAGGGCACTGTGGCTGCTGGATGGAGTCACCACCTGCACTGAAAATTCAATTTTAGGGGCTTGTTGGCTGTTGTAAAAGTGTTAAACTCTGAGTTGGGGGTGTTTGAGAGTATGAAACTCTGAGTTGGGACTGTTTTTAGAGTGTAAAACTCTGAGTTGGGGGTGTTTGAGAGTATAAAACTGAGTTGGGGGTGTTTTTGGAGTATAAAACTCTTGAATTGAGGCTGGTTTTAGAGTATAAAACTCAAGTTGGGGCTGTTTTTAGAGTATAAAACTGAGCTGGTGCTGTTTTTAGAGTATAAAACTCTGAGCTGGGGGTGTTTGAGAGTATAAAACTGAGCTGGGGCTGTTTTGAGAGTATAAAACTCTGAGTTGGGGATTTTTTTTAGTATAAAACTCTGAGCTGGGGCTGGTTTGAGAGTATAAAACTCGAGCTGGAGCTGTTTTTAGAGTATAAATCTCGAGCTGGGGCTGTTTGAGCCCCCGACCCTCCGCGCCGGGGCTGGTGGAGCCTCCGGGTCTCGTCCCAGCGCTCCCAGATTGTGCCTTTGACCCTGGGCTGGGAGGCAGCAGGAGGATTTGCCTTCCCTGCCCCTGTCTCAGCCCCAGAGGCCCAGACAAAAAGGAACAGCACGTCTTTGAGCCCAGGCGAGGTGGGCATTGTGCGACTTTCAGACGGGACTTCACGGAGCGGGGTGGACACAAAGGCGTGTCTGAGTTCCCCAATCCCAGGCTGTGTGAGCTGCATTTTAATAGCAGAAAAATCAATTAAACAATCTTTGGAAATCCTCCTTCCTGGCTTTAGGGCTGAGCTAGTTCTGGGTTGTTACATCTTTTATTATCCTGCATCCCCAGGATAAAATTTGCTGCTGGTTTTTCCCCCCCCACCTCTTCCCTCAAGGTTTTTGGATTTATTTGGCTCCTTCTCCAGAACCTGGACATGGTGTGTGATTTTTAGCACAGCTGTTTGGCTTTGAAAGCTGAGTGATTTTTACACATGGGCACCTTAAACAGTGGCAGCAGCAGCAGCCTAATAATGCTCCTGAAATGAAATGTTTGATGGTTTTTGTCAGTGTTTGGGTTTTCACACACGGGGGAGGGATTTCCTCTAAACTCAGTGGGAAGAATAATTCCTTTCTGCTTTATTTTAGGGCCTGCAGCAAAAATCCTCAGTGTTGATGTGGCTTTGCTCTTGTGTGTTTTCATATTTTCAGGACTTCATTCAAGGTTTTGGGGTTTTTTTTTGTTTTACTGCTGCAATTTTTGCCTGGGAAGGACTTTGGAGAAGGAATTACTTTTCTGAGAGCGTTTTCTGCTTTAGGTGTAGAGCCAGGTGTGGCCTGTGGAGCTGCTGAGCTCCTGCCTTCATCCCCCCAGAGCTTCTGGAGGAGGAGGAGGAGGAGGAGGAGGAGGAGGAGAGAGGTCAGGGTGCATTTTGACATTGGAAAGGACAATTGCTGTCAGGGTGTCTAGACAGACCTGATAAGGATATTAGAGGCTGACAAAGAGGCTCATTGTGGAGGGGTCAGGGAATCGGTCACACATGGAGGGTTTGCTGTGTTTGTCAGGTAGACAGGGCTGGGGGGAAAGAAGTTGGTGGTGGGGGGAGACTACAAATATCTTCATTATCCAGCGCTGGGTTTGGTTCAAACAGAGCTGTGGGTTGGTAAAGTTGAGGTTTAACTGTCTGGAGGGGGGGTTGTCACTGGGCTGGTGAATCTTCCTCACCAGATGCTGTTTCTTTTCAGCCAGGAAAACTTTCCCCCACCAAATTCATCTTTAGGAGCTGTCTGACTCCTAATCCTTCCTCTTCAGGAGCATCACTCCTTGTTCCAGAGGTGGTGATGAATTCCAGCCAATTAACAGCCCTACAGAGTGTTTATTCTCTTGACTTGGCTTTGAACACTCTCATTTGTAAACTCCTTGTTGTCCATAAAGCAGGGAAGGCTCTGCAGGCAGATTCGTGTGCAGGGGCTCTGATGAACCATCCCTTCATCCATCTCTGGTAATGAAGGTCTGAGTGTGCCAGACTAATCAATACAGCAAGGCTTTAATATCAGCCCTGCCCTCAGAGCCAGTGATTTATCCTTGTTGCTCATATCTGCTGGCCTGGGAAAGTCTCACTCTTGCCTTTCTGTGTGTTTTGGTTACCTTAAATCATGTTACACCACTGTGGTTTGTCCCTACAAGTGGCAAAGGGTTTTTTTTCCCCTGTAAAGAACCACTCATGCTGATAACACAGAAAAATGATATTAAAGCACTGCTCATGTTTCTCTGGGTGGTGATGGGGGAGGCCAAAACCTCAACTTCTTTCAACTGTCTTTAATTTTTAATTTTTAACCTCGGGGAATACAAGGATTGGAAGTGAAAACAGCTGATCTGCACTCCTTGGCAGGAGGCTTTGCAAGCAGGAAAATAAAGCCCAAGAATTGCTTCAAAGAGCAGCTCATGGCTCTGATCACCAAATCCAAACCTGGACTAGACATAACTTCAGTCATTCAGGAGTGGTTTGAGATGCCATCTGATGGTTTAGTGGCTCTTCTGTTGCTGTTTCTACCTCAGATCCATAAGAACAACTGCAGAGGTTTGAGAGGCAGGTCTGGAGATGAGGTGTGAGGGCACTTGGCTCCTTCTGTCCCAGAGAGAAGGATGGACTTGGACACTCATGGACTCCCAGAGTGGTTTGGGTTGGAAGGGACCTTAAAGCCCATCCAGTTCCACCCCCTGCCATGGGCAGGGACATTTGAGGTCCTGCTGGAAAAGTGGCTCCTGGTGTAGCCTGGCCCTGAAGTTTGGGCTCAGCTGATGCTTTTGTTTATGAGCATTTTTCCTCAGAGACTTCAGGCCATGTGGGTTTATCCTTGAGCTCTTGGAGGTTTGGCTTTGATGGCTCTGAAAGGTTTAACTTCTGCAGTATCAGGGGGAAAAACATCCAACTGGAGCCTTCCTGGTGGGACTGGAGTGTCCAAAGATCATGGGAGAAGCTTCCAGAACCACGGGCTGAGCTCCCACAGTCAGGAACTCTGGGGAGGGGGAAAACCCCCACCCTTCCCTCTGGTTTAAAGTCTTTGCAAGGTATTGAACTGACACTTTGTGTTTTAGAAGGTTTCAAGGAAATTGGCTGAGTTATTGCCAGGATATTTGGGATGTTTTCAGGTTACAGAGGGAGAAATAATTCACTGTGTTGGTCGAGTGCTGTCACCCAGCCCTGAGAGCTCTTTATCTGGAAACAAATGGGAATTTACTCTCCTGGCCAGCAGTCCTGGATGATGGATATAATCCTTGCAGTTCTCCCTTCTCTAGGTAGTCACTCCTTGAAAAACCCACTGCTGATGACTCTCCACCTGCCTAAATAACAGAGCCAGCCTTTCCCTGGAGCGCGGGGGTGACTGTTGTCAGTTAAATGTTGATGTCTTTGTCACACACATCAGAGCCCAGCAAACGGTCCTGTGGGTGGAACTGTTACCACAGGTGGAGAGATGCCTTTGTTGTTCCCATCCTGGGGGTTTTGTCAGCGCTGGGAACTCCCTCCAGGTGCTGTTTACAGGGTTAGACACCCTGGTGCAAACTGTTAGACACTCATTGAACCTTCCAGAAGTAAGCCCTGTGCTCACCTCGTGTCTGACCACCTTGGGGTCGTTGTTTTCCTGTTGTTTTCAGGAGCTGGAGAAGCTGGGGCTGAGGGATGATGTGGATCTGCACGTCTATGAAGTCCCTGTTGAGTACCAGACAGTTCAACGCCTCATTCCTGCCCTGTGGAAGAAGCACAGCCCCCAAGTGAGTGAGCAAAGGGAGCAAAACCCCAGAGCAAAGGGTTGAAACCTGCAGGGAGCATCGTGGGAGGGCCCATTTTTCATGTGTTGCTTCGGACTGGTAGTCCCCGTGTGGATCTTTTCATCTTTTGTAGTGAAAACTCGTGAATTTGGAGGATTTTACAGCTCAGAGTGCCCCAATTCATGGGAGCAGTTGGTGTGAAGAGGCCACTGCAAGGGGCTGTCTAGACAGCCATGGCTGGGCTGTGCCACCTGGGCTCCTCCAGCAGCTGGGAACGGGCACACGTTGGGTTTTACTCGGATTAATCACGATCTGGGGCAGGAGGGGCTGAAACAAGAGTTGTGCTGTGCTGAACCCCTGATCAAATGCCTCTGACACTCATGGAAGGACTGCTGTGACAGCTCCATTGTTAACTGGGATAGAATCATGGAATCCCACAAGGGTTTGGGTTGGAAGGACCTCAAAGCCCACCCTGTGCCACCCCTGCCATGGGCAGGGACACCTCTCACTGTCCCAAGTTGGTCCAGCCTGGCCTTGGACACTCCCAGGGATGGGGCAGCCACAGCTGCTCTGCCCAACCTGTGCCAGGGCCTGCCCACCCTCCCAGCCAGGAATTCCTTCCCAATATCCCATCTAACCCTTCCATCACAGAATCATTTGGGTTGGAAAAGGCCTCTGGATCAACCTTTGACCCATCACCACCCTGTCAACCAGCCCAGAGCACTGAGCCATCAAACCCCCTTACCCTGGGCAGAAATTGTGGATTGGAGGGTCCCACAAACATCAGGCTGTTGATTTTGCACCGTTTGGGGTTGATCCAACCTGTCCCTTTTCTCTTGCAGCTGGTGGTCCACGTGGGAGTTTCGGGCATGGCCACCACTGTCACCCTGGAGAAGTGTGGCCACAACGTGGGGTACAAAGGGTTGGACAACTGCCGGTTCTGCCCAGGCTCCCAGTGCTGTGTGGAGGGTGGTCCAGAGTACATTGACTCCATCATTGACATGGACACAGTTTGCAAGAGGGTCTCAGCGCTGGGGCTGGACGTGGCTGTCACCATCTCCAAGGATGCTGGCAGGTATGGGACACCAGGACCTCCTGGGGACATTGTGTGGGGCCAGGGAATCCTGGGGTGGGGTGTGCTGGAAGGGATCTTCATCTCACCCAGTGCCACCCCTGCCATGGGCAGGGACACCTCCCACTGTCCCAGGGGGCTCCAGCCTGGCCTTGGACACTTCCAGGGATGGGGCAGCCACAGCTGCTCTGCCCAACCTGTGCCAGGGCCTGCCCAC
>JAWWLZ010000001.1:38906621-38918178 GCA_035041345.1 Poliocrania exsul | reverse complement strand
ACCTGGTGACCCTGAAAAATTCACTCTCAGGAGAAGGCAGAACTTCGGCCCTTAACCATAAATGACTTTTTTTTTTTCCTTTTTAAATATTTCCAATGATTCACTGACTACAAGGAGTGAAAACTCCACTTTACCAAACAAACATGATCTGGGCTCTGGTTGACTCACGGGAGAGCAGGAAGGGAACGTTTTTGGACACGTGGTAAATCCTGAGGTGACAAAACTCAAACTGTCCCTGGCCTGGGTGCAGACACTTCACTGCTTGGCTGATTGTCTGCCTGGCTTCTTTTCCTGAAAATACATCTTCTATTTTAATTATTGGAACAATGAAATAACTCTCCATGTGATCTACTTTTTTCACATAGTCCAAATGTGTAGATCTAAAATAAAGGTTACATTTTAAAATATGTATCTGTTTCAAAGAAGACCCAGGCAAACCAGCTTTCTCTTTTTCTCTTGCGCATCTCTTCACATCTCTTTTTCCTGTCTTGGTCTTTCAAGGTCTGAGTCCCTGTGGTTGAAGTCAGTTGTTGGCTGCACCAAGCAGGTTAAGACTTAAAACCTATAAACTGTCCTGGTATCTGTATCTCTCCTTTTTGCCAAGGTTCTGAATACAAACAATACCTTGAGATGAAGGGTGCTCTACTCAAACAGTAAATCTTGGAGAAGAACCATTAGCCCTGAGATGAAACAATACTTTATTCTAACTTTGCTGTTAGGCAAATTAATTTAACAGATTTCTAACATATACAGATAGAATATGTAAATTGCATCTCCTTAAAATAGGGTTACCTCACCTGCATTCCCTTGATTCAATAAGAAATAAATGGCACAATAAGAAATTATTTCTAGGGATGTCAGTTTATTTGCATATACTTTGCTATTCTCTTTGTAGTATGTGTAGATTAGGTTAACTAGTCAGGTGCTCTCTCCATTACAGTTTAAATACTTACTTCATATATATAAAGCAAGGAAACACATAAAAGAAGGCTTTTAATAGCTGTTTATCAAGCCAGGCCAAAAAATGAAGGCTAATAAAGCTGAAAGGCTTTGCAGGTATAGAGACTCCAGTATATTGTCATGGTAAGAAGTTCGTGCAGATGCACTAACAGGCAGATAAATATTTGATACTTCCTTCTAAGCATCCCTTGTTTCTGCCATCCCAGATCAAATATATTAGAATACCTAAGCACAGTTTTATGGGTGGAACTCATCACTCTTGGCAATTTTAACAGCACAGCTATTCCAGTCACACATCATGACTCATCACATTCCTCCTGGCAAAAGATTGTACTCCAGCTAGAGAACTGCTGCCAAGGGCTTTTATGTGGTTTGTGACAAAGAGAAAAGAAACCACCCTAAAGCTAAAAATAAATTCTTCAAGGGTCATCAAAATGAAGGTGGAAAACCTCTGAAAGTAGGATAAAATACCACTCCCCTCAATGAACAAAAATTCTGACCTACATTACACAGTTATGGATGCTAGCAAAGCTATGCCTTGAATTACTCTTGCTCAAAACTCAGCACATCAATATGGTCCAGTTATGGCCAATGATATCTAAACCTAGACATCAAACAGAAGCTTTCCAGGAATGTGTAGAAATACCTTAACCTTATACCAGCACCAGATAAACATCAAATCTTATTTACTCCTCAGCCTCCTACTTAACACAAAAGGATGCAATCCACACTCTATTTGACTTTGGAAGACCAAGACATTTCTGATATCTTATGGTAATGGAAATAAAATACACTGCGTTTTACTGGAGTGGAACTGGATCAAAATACAGGTGATCTTCAAATAGTGATAATGAACCTTAACTACATTCAGCCTTGGACCATCCTACTATTAGACTGTACACACTTCAGGCACTGAAGATAAAAGATTTTAACCTCGCACACAAGTGGCAAAGTAAACTACATATTTTATCAATTACTAGAACTTTCAAATATCAGAGACGACAAGAACTTCCAAAGGCACTACTGACAACATAAGCAAGTCATCTAGCAATCATGATCCAGCCTACAAGACACACAAAGAAAACTTTTGCATACGGAACATCATTTCAGGATCTCATGAGACAGAAAGCTCTCAGTGTTTCAAAAAGAGATTAAATGTTAACTCCGTTGGTCTCTTGTCTGAAACTCACTCTTTCTATGAAAGTCAACACTACACAGAGAGCCAGAATCAGGATTAAGGATCACACAAACCCCATTCAATTCCTTAAAAAGGCTTCTGTGCAGAAATTAATTCCAGTCTCTGAGAAAAATTGTACTATTAACAGAAGGGGGTGAGGGGAGGAAGGTGTTTAGAATTACTATTATTATTTTAATAGTAATATTAGAATTACTATTAGAATACTCTAAATTACTAGCATATTTAGAATTACACTATGCTCTAGAAAACTTTTTAATATTTTTGAAATATTTTTCTTTTAAATGGAGATGTATGTTCCTTAAAATAGGCATTGAAATACACTCTTAAAGCACTTTCTGCTAAGAAATTATAACTATTAAGGTCAACTTTCTATTGCTGCTGACTACAGAACAATAGCAAAAACAATGACAAGAATCATACCAAAGTCAGCCAGCAGCAACCAGTGCTTCTGGCCAGGCTTATCATTTGCAGGGATTCTCCATAAAATCAAGGAAATTATTTTCCATTGCTGAGGAATCATCATCATGGCTACACTTCGCGAATGAAAATTTGGGAAGGGCTCTCCCCATGTGGGTGTGCCCTTCCAGCCTGCGCCGTGGATTTTTTAGGTGAGGCACAGCATGCGCAGAACTGGCCCCACCATTTAAGTCCGAAGGTCCATCTGCCATGGCCAAGCGAGCTTGGACAGTGACAGGGAAGTCCTCAGTACTGTCTACAGCCCCCAATATTCCCAGGAGGTCTCCCATCCAAGTACTAAGCGGGCCTGACCCTGCTGAGCTTCCGAGATCTGACGGGATCGGGTGTCAGGGTGGCATTTAATTCCCTTAGCTGAGGAATAGGAGACAGAGAAATGCAAGATAACAAGTCCCCTGTAATATTCTCTTCATATACCATGTAGGCGGTTGAGCTCAACAAAGACACAAAGAAAGAATAAGAGAACGAACAAATTAAAATAAAATAACACTGTATTCGATTTGTACACTTTAGGCATAGTCTTACTTGGGGGCCACCTCATGAGTCCTAGCAGCTCTTTCTGGGGATGAAACTTATTGTGTGGTGAATTTACATCTCTGCTTAATGCAAGACATAAATGGTCTGAGCAGTGTGTTTGGTGTAGGGCTGGGAGTCCCTGGTGATGTAAGCTGGTGACCAGTAAAAAGTTCCTTCTAAGGAACTGCGATGCTGAAAATTTATTGCAAAAGCAATAAAGCTCATTGTCATAGGTTCTGTTGGCTAAACGTCTTATTGTCAAACTCAGAGTTAACTTGCCATTTCTGCTCTAACAAGCTGTTGAGCTATTGCAATCCGTCAGAGAGCAGGAGCCACTTTGGTGGCTGTGCCAGTTCCAGATAGTCCTAACTTCCTTGTAAGTTTAAAAAGGAGAAAGATCTTTTTGTGTTGTTTAGTTTGTTGAGGGGTTTTGTTGGTTTTTTCTTTTTTCTTTTTTTCAGCTAGGGTAAATCCAGCACTACTATCTGGGCATGAGCCAGCCTAATGCTCAGTATGCCTGGAAGTCATAAGAGTGTTTGCAAATGCTGCACTGGTGCAGGAAACAGTCCCTGGGAACTGTGGGCTCTAAGCTTCCCATTGCTTACCTTGGGGAAAGGAGAATACCCCAAGCAGGAAGAGTCTTATGGAAGGAATGTTCATATAATCCTGTACATCAGTGAACCCCAGAAGAGCTCAAGAGAAACTGCAGAGTGAACATAGCAACAACCAGACAACTAACAGACCAGTTGGAAAGCAGCATAGCAAATACTCAGCAGCTAAAGCAGACAGCAACAGGAGGGGCTAGTGGGGGCTGCCACTTAAAATAAAATTTCCAACATATTCATTTCTCTGTTATCTAAAATCACTGGGGACTGAGATACCCCAGTAAAATAGAAATCTGAGTACTGAGGAGATGCTATCCCCATCACATGGCATAATGATTGCACAAGCTCCATAAAAAGGCTTTGGTGCATATGAAAATCAACTGAGTTTATTTTTTATGTGATAAATGAGTTTGCTTAATGTGTAGGGAACATGGTAAGAAATTAGACAGGAGCTTTGAAGAAAATTAGTCTGTTTGGAAGACTCGTGTCTCTTGACTGGAAGTCTGCTACTGAAATCTAAGGACATGACACACACAGACTCCTCTGGGACCAGTACTCATCTGAAAAATCATCAAAAATAATCAGGATTTAAAATCTTTCAGCACTGTGAATAATAAACAACTTCTTTGTTGCCCTTCAGAAGCTAGTATTCATAACTGAAACTCTTCACATCATTGAAGAAAAAAATGTATTTACTAGCTATTTTCTTCAGTTACATAGAACATTTTCACTGTATGTACCTTATTTCCGTCTCCTGTACTACAGGAGTAAAACTACTATGTTTCCTTCACTGTTTTGACACAAGGTGGCGACGTCGGAATCAAGAAGCGAGATGAAGACCGGGGCAGAGCAGCACACCGAAAATTTAACTTCCTCCACACATTGGAGGAAATATTAAATCGTGGGGAAAGTCTGGTCCATTTATTTATTTGAAATTTCACGTACTGATTTAAATTTAAAGCAATTAAAGGAAATGTCAGCCCAGGACTATAAATCCCCGAATGCAATATAATCCTCGAGTGATAACCATTATAATCCTTGCAATACAAACATTTTGGTGAGACTTCAACCCGGCATGTATATAAATACCTGTCCACGCTTCTTTGCCATGCCAAAGTCATAGTAGTGATATGCAAATAAGATGAGAAAAAATTGTCTTTCATTTCCAGGGTTTACTCTCCTTGTAGTTTTGTTGCCAGCTATTTTTAAAGAAATACATGGAAACGATTACACAATCTCGCTAAAAGAGTACAAAAAATGTCAGCAGAATTGAGTTCCAAGGTAGCAGGAGTTTTCTGCCACAGACCAAGAAAAGCAGAGAAAATTTAACACGTGAATGTTATTAAAATGTATTTGTAAACCTATTAGCTCAGAACGGAATTGGAACAGAACCCAGCATCTGATTCAAACGGCATCTTAAGCAGAAAAACAGCAGAAGCTCATTATTCACAAAATCACAGAGCCATTAAGTTTGCAGAAGATGTTTAATGTCATCAAGCCCAACCATCAGCCCAGCACCACCACCATGTTCACCACTAAACCATGGCCTCAAGTGCTATACCCACATGGGGTTTTTTGCACACTTCCAGGGATGGTGACTCAATCACTTCCCTGAGTAGCCTGTTCCAATGCTCGACAACCCTTTCGGTGAAGAAGTATTTCCTAAGATCAATCTAAACCTCCCCTGGCACAACTTCAGGCATTCCCTTTCGTCTTGTCACTTGCTGCCTGAAACCCGCCGGGTGAGGCGCGCCGAGGACACCGAGGCGGGGCTCGAACCCGCACCTTTCGCTCTCCAGCCACTGCGCGCCAACCCGAACGCGCGCCGCGGCCGGACAGCACTTCCGTAAACATCGCGGACGGCTGAGTGACAAGGGAAATGACCAATCGCGACGCGCGGAGCGGCCGCAGGGGGGCGGGACCATCCGCTCAGCAGCTGAGCCGCGCCGGGAGGCGGGAAACGGTCACGAGGCGGCGGTAACGGCCGCGCGCGAACTGCCAGGGACGGGGATCGGGCCGGGCAGGGGGGCGGGATCGAGCGGGTGTGCGGGGCCGGACCGGACAGGGGGGCGGGATCGGGCCGGGCAGGTGTGCGGGATAGGGACCGGGCAGGTGTGCGGGGCCGGATTAGGCAGATGTGCCGGATCGGGCGTGTGTGCGGGCCGTGCGAGTGTGTGGAGCGAGGCCGGACGGGTGTGCAGGTTCGGGCCGTGGGGGTGTGCGGGACCGGGCCGGGCCGGGCCGGGCCAGGCCAGTGCAGCTCGGAGCGGTGCCCTCGGGCCGGTCTGTGCGGCGGCCAGAGCGGGAGAGGCTGCTGCGGGCTCGGCCGCTCCACGGTAGGGCCTGAAGGGACTGGTCTTGCACCAGCCGCCCTGTCAGACCAGTTCCGGAGCGAAGCTGGAGGGTCCCGGTGCTGGGAGGGGACGGTGGGATCAGTAGTTGGGCTTCAGGCTTGATGTCTTGTGTTCACTTACGCTGAGGGCGGGCACCTCTGCTCTTTTGCATGTTTGGAGCAAGGTGTATCCTCCTAAGAAGTGACTGTGTGGACTGTTATGTTTGGTGCTTGTTTCTGCCCGTGTCTCTTTAGTCACTTATGATTGTGTTAAGTCCTAAGTGTATGTAACAAAATATATATGCCCATGTATTCTTTCTTTTTTTCCCCTCTTTTTTTTTTTTTTTTTTTTTTTAAAGGCAAGTGCTTTGTTTCACCGGTTTGTATTTTGGTGTGTTGCCACAGCGTTCCAATGGAGATAAAAGCAGCTGTCAGAAGATACGAAACAAGGAGTAAAGCAGCAGGAACGGAGCTGCCATCACCCAAATCCCGGGTCGATTGGAGGCGCACTAAAAGGGAACTCATACTACTTGACAGCAGTGACGAATCCTCAGCTACCTCCGAGGAGGAGGAGGAGCCTACCACATCAGAAAGTGAAATAGATGGAAAAGATGAAACTTCTGTGAAGAGCAGTCTTTCACATCAGGAAGAGAGAGGCCTCAATGCAGAAGTAACAGATGATGGGGAGGATGAGTGCATTGTGCTTGGGAAGCGCAAGAGGTCAAACACCTCTGTCTTGTATGACAGTGATGAAAGTGAGGACAGTGACATACTTGTTAGAAAAGTTTTTGCTAAGCGCCACTGTATAATGGATGAGGATGACAGTTCCGAAGAACAACAGCCTGATAAAACGTGCCTTACAGAGAATGTTTCTACTAGTAGGAAACAGAAAGTGTTGGCAAGATTGAAAGAACTTGCACGACAAAGCGCAACTCGGAGATCCTGCAGCAGTGCAAATTATGAGGTCTGGGGTTTATCTTTGAAATTTAATTGGAGAAAATATTTAATGTGAGGAAATGTGAGGACTAATAGATATAAATCAGTAGGATTTTTTTGGTTTTGAATGCATGACAAATCAGTAGTTCTATCACATTTTAATAGTCATGGTAACTAGATTACAATATGGCTGCTGAAAATCTGTCAAATTATTTTTATCAGGAAGCAGAATACCTTCTGAAGTAACTTGGAGATCTCATGTTACCTTAATTCCTACAATTAGACTGAAGAGAAGTACATGGAGATGGCTGATTTAAAGCTAAAAGTAATCGTCATACATTACAGAATGATTTGTTTTTTGGAAATGCATACTGTCTTGGTAATTGAAGAAATAGTGTTATGAGATGGTCAAAATCTTAGCTAGTATACATAGTATTTTTTCAGTGCAAATACTGAAAATTCTTGTGTTTGAAGTACTTTTTAAAATTTAATTAGGATTCTAATAGTGAAGCAGAAATGGAAGAGGAACCGCTCTGTCACTTGCCCTTCACACCAACAGGAAGTAGTGAAACTGACAGTGGCAGCATGAAAGATTTTGTAGTAGAGGAAGATGATGATGATGACAACAATTATGACAACAGAGAACATGTAAAGAGTGAAAATCAACCACAACAAAAGCACCTTTATGCATCAAATAGCGAGTTGCTGGCACACTACGTTCCACAGTGTAAGATCAAAATTAGTAGTAATTCTATATGTATAACTTGCTTGTCATACTGTTAGAGAAATGGACTAAATACAAATGCTAACAAATAGGACATGATAGTTTAAAAACAGATTCCTAAAAGGCTTCAATTTGTTATGGAAGCAGTCTGATTTCCACACTAAAATTTGCAGTCTTTTGGTATCTTAATTAAAGAGACGATATAATTTAGAGGGAAGGAGGGGAAACTTTATTGTACAGATTTTTTTAAGTTGGTCTGATTTAGGAAGAAGTAGGCTGCCTGTGATGCAGTCATTCCTGTGGAGACCTGAAAGCATCCCCCATCCTATGATCTTGTGATACATGCTAAGAGCAGCTGTTTTAATTCTGTCCAAATTCTGTTCTTTCCTTGAGTTTGGGGTCTTGGGATTTTTGCTGTTTTAATGTATTTTTATTCTGTGGTGGTGAGACTTGGGAGCAGAGGTCTAGAGGGATTTCTGACCATTGGCCAAACTGCACAGAGCAAAAAAGCTCTTCAAATTGTTCTTTTATGAAAAATGATTTCTGGATGGAGCAGAGGGATTTGAAACAGAACTTTATAGGAGTTACTTTCTTCCCTATTTTGTTGTTCAGAAGTAGGTACATACTAACCAGATAGTTGATGATAGTGTAGGTGATCAGAAGCACTTGTGGTAATTCTTCCCCAGTGAAGACCCAACAGAATTGTGTGTTATTTCAAAAAAATTAGAAAAATAAACAAACCTCCAACAAAATAGCAACAAAACATAAACAAACGAAAGAAACCCACAACATAAGTCTGGTCTTCTCTGATTGGTGTTATTTTCTGCTATTCATAGAACAAATTATTCACTTCTTTTAGTGTTTGTAGCTCTCTGTGGGCTCTTCTTGTGGAAAGCATGTGTGACTTTAGAGTGCTAAAATTCTGTAGGATCATTGGGACGGAAAGCACAATTTAAAGGCAAAATCATAAGGGTGTGGATGTTGTATCTTGCAATTATTTCTAAATCCATATTTAAATAACTTTAAAATTATAAATTCACAATAATGGAAAAAATAATTATTCTTACAGGACTTCTAATATTGCTTAAGGTTTTTCCTTTTTTTTTTCCTTTTTTTGGTAAATTCTGATTATATTGCTTTCTTTCCAGTATCTCGCTGTGATCATTTTGTACACTTCAAAAGAATAGTAAAGGCTTTCCTCATAAATGCAATTGATGACACTTTTCTCAGCTCATTATATGGTAAGTAAATTACATTAAAAAATATAACAGTTCATTCAAAGTTATACAAAGCCATTTATTCTAGGGAAGGGTGTTTCTCCTGATTAGAGTATAGAACTGAGCCCTGAAATCTGTTTGTGGTGTTCCTGCTCTGTAACTTTGGCAGGGAAGGGAAAGGGATCTATATGAAAAGGATAGAGTAATCTTGGAAAAATGTGTAGACTTAACTCTTTTAAGCCTAGAAGGCTGAAAGTGCTTTCTTGAAATGTAGGGAAGTGTGTTACTGATGAGTAGTAACCTTTTCAACAGGAAAGCATAATTAGTTTCAAAGCAGGTATCACAATGAAACACTGCAAGGTCAGATGATTTGTGAAAATCTTTTGTGCTCCATAGTGGGTTTTTTGAGGAATTTGATAATGAATAATTTTAACTATGGAGATGACTCTGTACCTGATTATTTTTCCTTTCCTTTTTTTAACATTTGTGCTTTCAGATAAATAAATTTCAGCTGCAGTCAGTACTTCTTACCTTATTCTTGCTAAGGAAGTGCTTTTTGGCATTTGACGTAGTGGGGCTGAATGACAACCTCACATGTAGTTTCATAAGCACTAAAGATGGGATGAAGGAGAGGACTGTTGGTATCAGATTGTGAAAGGAGTTAGTGAAGTGCCAGAGAGGAAGTTTTGGTGTAATCAGGAACTAAGAGAGGGAGCAGAGAAACTGGAGTATACCACTGACCTCACCGTAAAGGCTGTATCTTTTTGGAATTAAAAATGTCTTTCCTCTACCACTGCTAATTCTTTCAGGTGTTTCATTTGTTTTGTTTCACCAAGTGTAAACAAGCTTATGAAAAGTAATAAGTGAACTTTGCCAGATTAATGTTGTGATAGCTTCCTTCTATTTCAAATGTTATCTGCTCTACAAAATGCCAAGGTGCTGGAAGTAGCTGAACTCTGCAGGTGAGCTGGAGGTCATACACAAACATTGTATGGTATGAACATTGCAAAAATGTATTTTCATAACAGAGAATGGATTTTTCTGAGTTAATGGAAGTGAATCTCTTCATTAGTTTGAATCAAGAGCAGCTACTATAGTATTAGAGTATAGTATTAGAGTTCAGACTTGCTTTTGATTGTGAGGGATTCTTTTATGGTCTAGCACAGCCTCTTCAAGCTTATACTGGAAATGCATATGTAAAGTGAGTAAGGAAAAAGAGTTAATTGTAATTAAGCTATAATGACAATAAACGGTTTTATATAGAAAGTTAGATAGCCAGTGGTCCTTCCCAGTTCTGTTTTTTGTTGGGTTTTTTTATAACACTATTGCTTCAAGACATGGGAAGGTAGCTGAATTAAGTTGTGTGTCTGTACATGCTGCACCTGTGGAAGTTCTATTTAATTCCTGGAATCCAGGGTATATTTGGGAAATAGTAGTGGAACTGTAGTAGTTTTACTCATCCTCATGCTTTTTTATTTATTTTGCTTGAGTAAGTATTTGGAAGTACTTACATTGCCTAACTCAAGGCATCTGACTGTGCTGCTGTAGTGTAAAGGTCAGTTTCTCTGTAAGTGGCAAAGAGAGTTGTCAAAATTTCTGCTGTGAAGTAGCTCAGAGCAGTTTGTTTTCACGGATTGCAACCACCCCCCTTATGCACTATGATCATCTGAAATAGATTTGACAAAAAGCAAGATATTTCTTCTTGCCTTTCACCTTTTCCATTCTTTTAAATGGTTTTGAGTCAATGGATCTCAATTTGAAATGACAGCTTTTCACTTTAACCTTGATTGTAGAGTTTATGCATGTACCACTTTAAAAATAATTAAATATATCCCTTTATTGAACGTGCATGGACCACTTTTATGGGTAGCAGTAGCAAATATATTGAGTGGTCATTTATTAAAATCGTTTGTAGTTCTTGGTATGCAGAGGCATAATATTCTTCAAAATTTTATCAGAAGAAACTTGTACAACATAGGGTGGTCAGCAAATCTGTAATGATTCTCACTGACCAGATGGAACAAGACAAAAGAAGTATGCGCGAGATATGTTGCTCTCCCTTCATTATTTGGACGACCGCTTCATTCAGCCTCGCCTTGAGAACTTAATCTGTAGAAGTCGCTGGAAGGATCGATACAAGGTATGTAGATTCTACTTTAAATAGTGAAGTGAGCTCCAACATATCACTGCTGACTTTTTTTTTTAAACACTGTAATTCTCTGTAAAGGGACAAGAGTCACTATTGCAGTGAGCCACCATGAGAACAAGAAAAAAGAAAATCAGGGATGCCTGGGAATTGTCAAAATGACCTTTTATTGTTGTATCTAAAGTCTTTGATTTACTGTCCAGGGACAGAGCTGAGTGCTCAGCTATGTGTAGGGGTGCGAATGAATAGTGTGTATGCCAGCCAGCGTGTCTCTGTGTGTGTGGTGTCTGTGTGACTGCAGCTGTGTTATGCCTTGATTTGCTTGACCACTCCCAGTTGAAAGTAATTAGTATAAAAACCCTGGATCGTTACCAATAAACTGATTTCTGTCCATCAATCATAGATCCGTCATTCCGTCATAACCATAGACTTTTCAGTAGAAACTCATT
>JAWWLZ010000001.1:38895626-38906521 GCA_035041345.1 Poliocrania exsul | reverse complement strand
CAATAAACTGATTTCTGTCCATCAATCATAGATCCGTCATTCCGTCATAACCATAGACTTTTCAGTAGAAACTCATTCCTTAACTTACATAATTTGGGGGTTTGCTTATAAATTTCAGAAATATTTTGTGTTTATAACCAGAGAAACATTTGGTAGCAGAGCAGAATCAGCTCCCTGAATGCTTCTCCTGCAGATGACTTTTTGAGGACTTTGTCACTTGCTAAATGTTATAACAAAAGTTTTCCTCCTCCCACAAAAAGATAAACTACTATGTTTATGAACCTTCTACTAGTACTACAGAAAATGAACTCAGTATACAGTAACAAAGTCATTGTATCCATATTCCTAGAATGGTATTAGTGTGATACGTATGGTGATCTAATAATCACAGGAATAATGGGGTCTGGCCAATGCAGAGAGTGTATTTATTTGAAGGAGTACAACTGATGTAGTTGCATCCTTACCCCCTCAAAAACAAAAAAGATGTGAGAAAACTTAAAGTACTGGGATGCAGAAGCCATTGTCTAGGTCTGAAGCCAAAAGAAAGAATTAATGAACTAAAGTGAACCAACTGAAGTGTTGGAAAACGGTGGAGAAAGTCTATGTTCACAACTGAATGATGAAAGATTTCAGATTTGAATCTCTTGTTTTCCTTGGACTAATTTTGTGTGAGTATAGGGTACTTAGCAGCCTACTGGAGGCATCATTCGGTTTACAGAGATTCTTTAATGTTATTTGAAATCTTTTTCAGGAGCGTGTGGATTGTTACCCAGATGTTCGCATAATCTTGAAAAATGCAAAAAATATGTCTTGTGAAGCCTGTGAAATGAAGCGGTACTGTAAGTTTAATGTGTTGCTCTCTGGAAAGCTTTATAACAGTAAAACTTTGAAAGTGGATGACTTCATGTCAGGTGACAAACAGGTAACTTCAAACAAGCACTCTATTTTTAAGCTCTGTGTATTATTACAGAAAATCACATATCAACATGTCTAATGTCAATAATGCTAGAGGCAAGTGTTAGGCTTTTATATTTCCATGTCTAAACCCTATTAATTTTTAAATGTGAGGACCAGTTGGAAGTATAGTCTTGAATTTAGCTAGGAATTATGAAGGAAGTTCCTATAAAATTTGAAAATATGAATGGAGCCATTCCCCTCTGCCTGCCCCCCACTTCCCCTTTTCTTATATGTTGGGGAAGATGTTTCTTTATCAAGAAAATAAACCAGATCTGTGATCTTTATTTTTGCCTGCATCACAATGATCTGTGTACTGTTTCCTCCCCAGTTTTATCACTTAATATTAATCCTGGATGCAGCAGATTTAAGTGCTAGTAAGTGTACCCAGCAATGAGCTGGGCTTCGTAATAAAAGGAAAAACACCTCTAAGACATATGATGGGGTTATTGATAACTCTTTCCCTTAAGTCAAAATTGACATTTGCCTCTACTGTTTTCTCTGCTTCAAATCTCTACAGTCCTGAGTCTCATCCAGGGCAAGAAGGAAACTCTAGGTACATGGCATCCTACTCAGCATGCTTGTCTTTTGGGGTGCTTGGGGAAGCAATCTGAAACTCTGTGCCAAGGAGGAGGCTCACTGCACATGTGAAGATTTGCAATTAACCAAAGTACTAATATGAGTACTCAATCAGTTATTTCTAAAGTAGCTTTTAGAAGATTGAAATTCCTAAAGCAGATGCATATCTTAAAGGAAGAGAAACCAGTGATAAAGAAATTACATGACTGATGCTCTTTACATGCCTGGTATTCCTGGTTTTTACCAAGTACCAGAGAAATACCTTTTTATTAACCTTTAATAGATCCTATGTCTGTATGCCAGGAGTCTGAGGCTTTAAATCAAGAATGACATTTCCCTCAGATTTACTTACATTCTAAATATCAGAATGCCTTTTCATTGAAGGTAGATCACTTGAAAGCTCTTTGCCCTTATCTGTGCCTCTAATGCCTTCAAGATTTTCCCAGCAGGAATCTTGCATTGATTAGCTTTCAGAAACACTGTGAAAGTAACTTTCTGTATGATGGACAATTATTTCCCTTGAATGATTGTGTTTTCTATTTTGTGGCAAGTAAGGTTTGTTCTGCATTGGGTGGCTAGATTTGCTAATTCTGTGCCTGCTATTCCTCTAGCATCTGGAGTGACCACGTGCATTCCAGCAGTTCTTGTTTGCTCTAGGTCTGAAAATTGAGTGAAATCTTGCTATGGTCATCCTAATAGTCCAAGTGCAGCCTGGTGACAATTTACTGCTTCATTCTTCAGATTTTTTTTCCACATCTGCTATTTCCCACATACTTATTCCAGGACAAAGTGTCTTGGTATCTCAGTTGCATTGACTTTTGAAGTTACTGAGCTCCTTTTGAGCAGACTTACTCCTGCATAATCAGTACATTTTATTAGAGCCTTTTCCCTATTACTGCATTATCAGAACTACTTTTCCAAACTAGGGAACACTTCTGTTTAGGTAGTCTTGCATCTTTTTCTCACTTAGTTGTCTCTACTAGAACATTTAATTATAAATAATTAAAATTAAAAGTATAATAATAAATTTTTTAATAAAAGATATCTTTCATGATGTTACATGATGTTGAATTAAGCAATCATTTTAAGTGACTTGAGGAGTCACCTAAAGTAATAATAGCCTAATATAATTTTATTTCACAGCTGAGCCTGTTGAAGACCTTGACTTTTAAAAACTGAGGTGTTTCTAGTATTTAGAGATCTTCTCTTTAAATTTACAGGAACCTGTTATGACCTTCTTAGGTAATGTAATACGTGACCTCTTATGAAAAACCCAAAGCATATGATTTGTCAAGAATAAAATATTGCTATAGTTGTTTACCAAGCTGATATTCAAGTTCTGCCTTTCTTCCCTTTCAGGAAGTGGAGATGGTATTTTCCTTTTCTTTGTGAGTGTAAAAGAATTTTTGAGTACAGATCAAGTTCCTCTCAGTATTTGCTGAATAGAAAAAAGTTTCAGAACATGGGGTTTTTTCAGTATATTTGGTAATGAGGTATAATGGGATTTCTTACGTAAAAATAAAGTGAAGCTCTTTTCAACCTAGGAGTACACCTTACTGAAGTACAAGCCAGTATGGTTTGGATATTTACCAGTTTTCTAACTTAGAGATTTCAGGGGTGTCAGTGTGATTACCACTGAGTTATCATATTGAGTCTACATGTAATGCAGGAGCTAAGAAAGTCTGTGCCAGTTTTTTTTAGATTACAGGTCCTTCTGAGCAGCAGTTGCTGATACTCTGTTTTGAAAAGTATGTATGTGCATGATAGTCAAGAGAGCTCGGCTTTTCCAGCAGGGCTTTTCCCCTTGTTTTTTGCAGGAAAGCACTTAGATTCTCTGCAATCATCCTAGCACTGATACTGCAGTCTGTTGTAGAGACGTTCTTCCTTACATACAGGTCTCTAAATGAAGATCAGTAATTTAAAAAATTTCAGTTTTTCATGGGAAGTGTGTGCCTTACCTAACCAGAAATAGTAAGTGAACTAGCACAGGAATTTAATCTTTACTCAACTTTCAACTTAACTGGGGAAATAACAGTAGCAATTCCCTCACTCCTGACCAAATATTGTCCTACATAAAGCATAGGCTATTCTTCACTTTGGAAAATGCATGAAATATCCTTAATATTGAACTAACTTGCTAGTTCATTTTTGTCCTCTTCAGCTTAACAGTAGAAAATAAAAGCTTTTTTTACCCTGTGTACACCAGCATCTGGAGGCATGTCTGCTATGTGCATGCTCAGTATAGCTCAGGGGCTGTAAAATGGACTCAGGAAAGAAGTAACTGAGCACTTTCCAGTAATTTTTGATAGTGTCTTTGTAATGCAACATTTGTGTTCTTATGGTGACCTGCAACTTAGACTGCTAAAAGTACTGTTCTCAAGTTGTCTTTAAAGTTCTCCTCACAATGTGTTGTTTGACTTGTCCTGCCAATTGAGGAAAAAAGAAAGGAACGGGAGGGGGAAGGCTCACAGAACTACATAAAACTGGCATTTCACAAAGCTAATTGACTTATAGAGAAGAGTTCAGCAATGACAGATCAGACTGAATGGATATATATAGTTGGACTATTTTTTATAGATTGTTAGAAAATACCCGAGAAAAGTGGATGTAGAGAGAACAAAAACAGACCTCCAACCCCCTTCTTCTACATAAAACTTTCCTTTTCTCTCATCTCTGAAGTATTCTGCTTTGCCAGTAGAAAAAGAAGAGAAACAGCTGTTCCAGTTTTGCTTAGACTTGCAATGATTGTTCACTGTGTAGATGCCAATTCTCATTTCTTCACAGGGGAATCAAAACAGTTTAGAGGTATAGGTGTCCCCCTCACTTCTTTGCTCCTGTGTCACCTGGATTATAAACTGTTTTCTCTCTCAGTCTTGGGGCTCTACTCCTGTTTATAATCATGCTTAGAGGACATGGATTCAGTCACTACATGTTGTGCTATTGTCAGGCCATGCTCCTGCATTCCATACAAAGTGATTTAACACAACTTTGGCTGATAGGGCCAACTTGAGTAGATAAGTTAAGCATTAGGACAGAGGGACTGAGAACAGTGAGAGGAAAAAAATTAGAATGAGTACAGTACTGAGATTCTTTCCAAAGCTGCGTTCTGAAATAGCATTGTATTTTTAGACTATCATTCTTGCTTTAAAAACACAATGCATACTTACATTTATACAATATTTAGCTATTTGCCTTTGGCATTTCTCCAGTGTGGAAATACTTTACACCTCACACATAAATAAGCTATGAAACCTATTGCCACAAGATATTTTGGAAGGGAAGTTATTAATGGGTCCCAAAACGGATTAGACAGGTTCTTGGGAAAGGTTCTCTCATCCTGTGGAACGTGATTTTGGGGATGATACAGACTATCTTAGCTCTTGACTGCCACAAACTGGGTGGTAATCTTATGATCATTCTGGTGTTTTTCCTGGTTCTTATACCGATTTCCTAAATATCTCCTTCTAGCTGTTGTTACAGGGGAAAAAACTGGGCCATCAGTTTGATGCGAGGGGGGTATCTCCTATTTTACATCTCACATAATGTTCCAAGTGCCACACCTCATTGCCTGGGATACTTGAAAAGTTATGAAATGCTCTATGAAATGCTGCAGCTCAGTTCTTGATTGTTTCAGTATTTGAAATTATTCTTTTACACATTTTAATAAATAGAGGTTCAGCATTGGTTGATAGGTCTTGCACTTCAGAAGCACCTGCAGCAGCAAACACAAGCCTTAGCTTTTAATTTTTGTGGATAGTAGGAAATGGAGCTGCATACAGGTATAACAAGTACATCATCACTAGAGAATTACAATATAGTAATAGGCATTTTTTATCTGAAGATGTTTAAAATTTCAGTTAATAACCATTTATTGTAAGTCAGATTGAAAGTTGTTTTAAGTAGCTGTGTCTCCTGACTTCAGTGATACAGTGTCTGCTGATATAAATTGAGCTGCTGGTTTTATATAAAAATATATTTAAGAAATACATTATTATATTTAAGAAAATACATAAATAATGCATATAAATTTTGTTTATATAATCTTTATAAATGTGCTTTTCTGCTACTTTCATTGTCAGTAGATACAGCTAGTGCTAGGTTGCACAAGTAGGTCAGATGTTTTGTGAAACTGCTCACAGATGCAAACATTTTGTCATGCATTTGGAAAAGTTCCCTGAAAATGCATGTTGTAAGCGTCAATTAAAACTTAACTTTCTTGTAATTTGAGAGTATTCAGATTATTACCATCAGCAGCAATAAAAGCTACCACTGTTGTGAAGAAGAAATGATTTTTCAGTTTGTAACACAGTCGGTTCTTTTTTGTATGTGTGTGTAATCTGTAATAGCTGTACAATTGCAGCGTGCATTACTGACCTTTAGCCATTTAGGTGCTTGTTTGTTGCAAAGTTGTGACAAGACGTCAGTCCAAAACAATGCCGCCCTTGAAGGCTAAGTTGATGAGGGTTTTTTTTTCAGAAAAACTGAATGAACTTCTCATGTATATATCAGGAGCTGTGCATTAATAATGTTGCTTTTGAGTGTAGAAAATGTGACCTCCGAAAACCAGCCAGACATGGATTTCTTACTTGATAGGCTTTGTCTCCTTGGGTTGAAGTAGTAATCAGTGCACCTGTGGGTCATTTACAGGGGATAGAATCCTCTTCTGACTTGCTATTGTATCTACTGGAACTACAGTTCTTGTAGAAATGGGACAAAACTTACTCTTGTGAAACACAGGATGTCCTTAAATACAGGTGAAAACTGACTATTTCTCCCTCCCTACATCTCCAATTTCATACAGTCTTAGTGAAGATTTGGGATGGCCAAAAATTCTTGTAGCCAATGTATTCCTTGGTATTTTCATGTTACTGTTGATAGATGATAACAAATCAACTCTAATCCACTCTAATTATGTAGTAACAAGCATATTTACCACATGTTTATCTATAAATACTGCTGTAAAGAAAACTCTGGAATAAGAAAGTTCTGTCTTTTTTACATTAAAGTCTTAGAAATAAAACTGGTAATAACTGGGAGATGCAGAGGCTTTGATTTCTGCAGCATTATGGCCTAGCTGTACCTCACAGACAGCTGCAGGTTAATGTCTGCATTGTGTAAAACCTTGGTTTTCAGATTTTGTTTTTATGAAATTCAACCTCTCTATATATCTATTAAATAAATGTTTTGAGGAATATATCTATTTGTATACTTAGGTATTTCTTGAAGAAATCTTGAGTATTATTCAGTCTACAAAATGTTAAAAACTGGTATTTCATGTCCCTAGGAAGTACTTACATATTAAGCAAAAGTAAACAAATAATTTCTCTTCCTCTGCTTTCACAATATCATGGTTGTCCAAAGTGGTAGTGATTTCGTAACAAAGTTCCACCAGGAGATAGGAAAGATACCACCAATTATAAACATGGTTGTGTTTGCAAGAAGACCGTACTGATAAGCTGCCATTGCGTAGACTTGCTGGCTGCCTGTTACTCAAAAATTGTTGTGCTGTGGCTGTGAAAACTACATGGGTTTGTGCTGCTTTTATGCATGTAATGTCATTCTGTTTATTTCATTATTCAGAAAAATTTCCTGGACTGACTGACTTAAGTCTTACTAGACTAACTTACCAGGTCTGTATATTGTCAAAATAATCAGTTCTATCAGGGAGAATGATTTGTTTGTTCTGGCCTAGGTTTTGAAAGTTGGCATGGTGTGTGCAAATCGTACAAGAGTTTATCACAACTTGAAGCACTTCAAGTACAAGTTGTATGTGGATTGCAGTTCTGTTGCCGAATTGAGTGGTGTTGTGGATGAACCAGTCAAAGACACTGTAGAACGGCTTTTCAGCCACTTGGAAGAGAGTGGGTGGATTCAGAAGGTATGACTGAATTATTTCCTCTATCCTTTTCTAAGCAGATAAAAGTAAGTTGAGATAAAATGTATAATTTAATAGATCAGTTCTGAATTACTGGCCTTCAGTAATACAACTCAGTTTAACCATTTATCCATTTCTGCTGACTCAGTCTTTCAAACAGGAGTATGCTGCTGTGCTCACATAGAGTTTGTATCAACTTTTGACATTAAGCTTTATGACAGCTGCATGATCTCTGGGCTGTGGAGGGCAGGCTCCTCTTTCATTTGCAAGCCACAACACCACAAACTTGAGCTGTAACTTAGAAAGATTGGAAGCACGTACATAAAGCACAGAATATTTTAGAACTCTGTTTACACTGAATTATTTTGAATTATTCAGAAACACTTTATGAACTATTTTAAGACAACTTGAAGTACAATTGCATTTAGCAAGCTTTCAGAAATCATTGTTCCTAAATTATTATTGACATATTTGGTAATGTGTTGAATAAGAAAAAGCAGTCTTTATGTAACGCAGTTATTAAACATTGATAAAAAGTACAGGTTTTGTTTCATTCACAGAAATACGATGATCTTGAAGACTACATGGATGATGCAGACAGTTTCCAAGAAGAGAAAATTGATTAAGTGATCATATAGCTCTTTGAAAGACATCTTATAAAAATTTGAATGGTCTGCTTTATCTGCATACACTTTCTCTGCTTGGACTTTAAGGCTCTATTTAGGCTGTGTTACACCTAAATTCATATGCCTTTCAACTACTCTTTGATAATGTGTTGTATCTTTGTTTTTTTAACTGTGTCAATAGTAAGCCAAAGTTTTACCAAATCAATTCTTCCAGTCTTACTGCATAAATCACTTTAAGTTTCCTTCTGTTCTTAGCAATAACAGCTCAATATCTATTTACTTGTGAAATAAAACTTCCACCTATGTGTATTGAGCTGCATTGTAGGAAAGGTAGGAGATGCTGAGATTTTTTGAAGTGAGTGTATTTGGAGAGGTGAGGTAACATTATAGGAGAACTTACAACTTGCATCTTACCTTCCTTATTGCTCACTATATGCAAGTAAGTGCAGCCAGTTAGTATGATAGTTACAATAAACAGAACCCAAATGCAAAGATCTATTTCTCCTCTGAGGAATCAGTATAGACAGTTGCAAGGCAACAGAGGAAATACTCTACAGCACTGACTACATTTGCAGCACAGTAGTCATTCCTCTCTTGAGAGAGTAGATGATGAGTCACATTATAGGCGTCATACAGACCAAGTCTGGCTTAGCCATCTAAATGAATATGTGGGCCCACATTGCTCTCTCTGATAAGCAGCTGGGGCAATTTACTGAGATTTTAAACATCAAATTATGTTGTGCAAACATAATGGCAGCAACTTGCAGTAACTGCAAGTCTAAAAGAATGAATTAATATGCTCATGCAAGATAAGCAAGAATTCTTCCAGTGTAACTGAACAGAAAGTAGGAGTTACTCAGAAGCAGGATGCATGGTTTACCAGAATTACATGAAACCCAAATCAGAGTAGGTTTTTGAGGAGTTAGGAAGGGTTAAATATGGTACTGTCCATCCTTGAAAAATTGGACATGTGCTGGCAATGTGCACTTTCAGCCCTGAAAGCCAACCATGTCCTGGGCTGCATCAAAAACAGTTTGGCCAGCAGGTCAAAGAAGGGGATTCTGCCCTTCTACTCCACTCTCATAAGACCCCACTTGGAGTGCTGCATCCAGTCCTGGGGTCTTCAGCACAGGAAAGACATGGATCTGCTGGAGCAAGTCCATAGAAAGGCCACCAAATTGATCAGAGGGCTGGAGCACCTCTCCTGTGAATGCAAGCTGAGAGAATTGGGCTTGTTCAGTTTGGGGAAGAGAAGGAATGGTGGGAGATACTTTATTGCAGTCTTTCGGTACTTAAAGGGCACCTACAAGAAAGATGAAGAGGGACATTTTTACTAAGGCCTGTAGTGGTGGGACAAGGAACAAGTTTTAAACTCAAAGAGGGTGAGGGTAGGTATAGATGGATGTAGGGAAAAAATTCTTTACTGTGAGAGTGGTGAGGCACTGGCACAGGTCTCCCAGAGAAGCTGTATACTCGCATCCCTGGAAGTGTGTAAGGTCAGGATGGGGCTTTGAGCAACCTGGTCTAGTGGAAGATGTCGCTGGCCATTATGACCTTTAAAGGTCACTTCTGACCCAAATCATTCAGTATTTCTGTCCCTGTACTTTGTGTTGCATATAAAATTAATCAGATGTAGCTTAAGATAAAATGCAGTGCACAGCACTTTGATTCCAGTTAGGGACTATTCCTACATGTTGCAGTATGCACATACTCCATTAGCATTTTGTGGCTGAGCAACCTAGTGAAAGGCAAGATGCTGTTAACACTGAATTCTTTCAAGAGGTTACTTTCCCAGGAACAAAATTAATGAAACCAAATTTCTCATGCATTTGCCCACAGAAAATCTCCACGTTTATTTTGCCACTCTACTGGGAACAGGTATGTTGATTGGATAGGCAATTGCTAACCGTGAACATCTGCTGAGTTTTTTACATAGAGACTGTACCTTAGATTTATCATTCATTACCCTTTTTCCAATACTCATTGTAAGAAATGGTTTTACTTTTTTGAGGAGTTGAAATTAGGCAATGGTTTATATGCTATTAAGGTGAGCTAATAGCATTATTTCTCCTTTGTACAACATACAGATACAAGGTTTACAAAACCAAGATGAAAATTCTCAGTATACAGATTGAGACTGGCTCCAATTTACGTTGAAGATATTCTTTCCATACCTTCCTCCATAACTGTGGGTTAGATATGTAAAATTGTGAGATTTGGTATTTCTCATATCTATCTCCCTGGTTACTAAAGCTGAAAAAAGAATTCTCTATTCCTTTTCCTTCATTTTGCTACATATAAACTGTTTGCCACCAAATTAAAAAATAAGTTTGGGAAATTCTGGTTTGCTGATTACAGGTAATATTTCAAGAATACATACATTTTGATTGAAAACTAAAACGTCCAAATTGTCCAGTGAGTTTTACTCATTTTTTCATAGCATAAGCTATCACCATCTTTTTCCTGCAGGCAATGTTTTTCTGTTGCTAACAGGGATAACAAAAGTACCCTGCCGAAGTTTCTTGGCAGAAGGTGCTTCCATAGGTTTACTAATCTTGTGTGCAGTATCACCAGCAGGACTAAGAAAATGCCTCAAATTGTCATCACTGATTTCTATTTCAGTAAGAAACAGATAGCTGATTTGATTTTTCAGGGGCTGATGTTTGTGTATATAGTCTCTCTTAAACTCCAATATTCCCCTCACTGAGACTGGAGGAAGTGATAATATTTTTGTGGCTGTTGTTTTACCTGAAGTGTTTCTGCAAGACAGCAAATGTGAAGTATCATTACACCATGTTTACCATATTGTTTAGAAGAGTAAATATGTAAAAATTCATATCACATTTTCCAGGTCAGTCTGT
>JAWWLZ010000001.1:38874416-38895526 GCA_035041345.1 Poliocrania exsul | reverse complement strand
CATTACACCATGTTTACCATATTGTTTAGAAGAGTAAATATGTAAAAATTCATATCACATTTTCCAGGTCAGTCTGTAAATGCTAATGCTTGTACAGCATGATGCACAAAGAGAGCTCTTACCCCCTGAGACTTTCTATATATAGAAATATTCAGTAGGAGTATTTCTAGCAGAAAAATATTTTGCAAATATGTAATGATGGGAGAAGTCAGAATTCTGACCAGTCTTTCATGCTTTTTTTTCCACATCAGAGAAGTTGAATGGGGTTAGGAGGTGAGAGAATAAAATGGTTGTTTCAATAGGACTTTTTAAATTGTCTTTAGTGTTAATTTTTGAAGCAGTAGCTCTAATTAAGATGAAGTACCTGTCTTAATGGAACAATGAAGAGAGCTCAGTATGTGATTAGACTTGGCATGGGTGATTAATGATCGTACTTGGAAATTACTTTAGTTCCTGCAATGTTTTGATAATCTGCTCTAGTTTAAGTTCTGTAACTGGAGACGGTGATAATGATGAAGTTCACACAAGGTATTTATACAAAGGATCAGGCTTACAAACACAATGTACTTCTGGGACAGAAGGCCCTTTTTGGTCTACATTGTGTCCAGTTCTTGTAGTGAAGTTTAAAAGAAGTGATTTTTGTCCCCACGTCCTTCAGGTTTTGGAAAGAAAGTCGTTTGCTACTAGGAGATAGTTGTTCCTGTCACTTTTTCAACAGTGAAGGCTTCTCCTGTTTCCGAAAAGTATTTTTAGCAGTTCAGCTGGCAATTGCAGGCAATTCCCATGCTTAACTCCTCTAGTTTACTTTTATTTGGATAAATAAAGACTTCTAGTTTTATCCTTCTTTAAGTCTGTCTGGATAAACAGAGTGGGTGTGCTAGTGTACATGTGTGCTACACTAAAGTATGTAAATACAATACCACTCCAAGAAATATCCAGCACACACAAAAAAGATGTTAAAAAGTTGACTTTCTGATTTTGCTTTGAGAAGAAAGAAATACCAATTTCTAATTTGAATTTAGAGATTAGAGAAAAGAATGTGAAAAAGTATGATCTACCAAAATTAATATTGAAAGAAACTGATAATAAACCCTTCAGTGGCTCCACTTCCCTGAATAGTTCATGTGAATTTTGGTATTTGTCTGGGTAATAAGTGGTTGCATGGGGTTGTTTTGGTTTTGTTTCCGTGTTTATTACATAAGATGTAAACACAGTTTCTTTAGATTGCTCTGGGGAGTATATTCTTAATAAAAAAACAAAAAAACAAACAAACAAAAAAAAAACACCAAAAAGTGGTGTGTTCAGGGTGGCTTACTTTACAGTTTAAACACAGCAGCAATTGCATGCACCTTGTGCCCAAAATTTAAGGACAAGAAAACTGACTCGGTTGCAGTCAGACTCTGCTGCAAAGTTAAACAATTTGCCCAGTGAGCAGCATGATACATGAGCCTCCCTAACTGGGAATACCCCAGGAAATACATACATGTATAACTAGGCCTTCAAAACCGCCAAGAATGCTTGTGGAAAAGGAAATAATGGAAATGGCTGAAAATTCAAAACTCCAAGTTTGCAAAATCCTACTCGGAATTGATGCTAAGCATATGCTGTTCCAGTGGAGTTAATAAACCGTGAAGTAATTTGGTAAGTGATTTCTAAACACAGATGAACGAGGTATGCACCAAGACTGAAGCATGCACTTGAGATTTTAGGCAACATAGGTTCAGCACAGTCTTTTTGCTCCATTTTCGTAAAGTTATTACCACAATGGGTTGCCTATGGTGACAATTCCTGGCTGTGAACGCAGTACAAATAAGTGCTTTGCCAATCTGAAAGGGGCTGCCAGTTTGGGAAACTGAGAGCTTCAACAGCAGTAGGGAATTTACACAAAAAAAATGTTCAAGCATGACAGCTCATGTGAGATTACAGTATCATGTAAAAAGGTCAGAAGTTAGGGTCAACAGAGGGAAAAAAAAGAAAGTGATTGTTCAGGTCCTGTTGTGTTAAATGTTTTATCCTGTGAGTGTTTAGTAGAATGCCTGTGACATGAAGCACAAGAAATGTTACGATCATGTTAATAGTTTGCTTTTAAGAAAATTGACAACCAGCTTGTCCAAAACTGATGATGGCATCCAGGGGCAGGTGGCATTTGGCAGGGTTTTCTGGACAAAACTTGCCGAGGGATGTTTCTGGGGTACTTCCTCTCGGAAACACCAGGGGCAGCATTGGCCGCGGATTGAGCGAACGGGACTCGCAGCGCAGCCCCGCAGCCAGCTGCCTCTCACCCCGAAAGGGAGAGATCAAACCACAAACCGAATGAGATGCTGCTTGGCAAAAACTTCTCAAGTTAAAATGAAAAAAAATCTTTGTTTTGAAAGATCAGTTGCTGAGTTCTACAAAATCTTGTAAGAGAGAACTCCTCCAGCTGCCTTGGTAGCTTCCGGAGCAGCACCATGGATTTTGTATTCCCACAGCCACTTTGAA
Organism: Poliocrania exsul; assembly: GCA_035041345.1. Classification (NCBI taxonomy): domain Eukaryota; kingdom Metazoa; phylum Chordata; class Aves; order Passeriformes; family Thamnophilidae; genus Poliocrania; species Poliocrania exsul. The sequence goes on along the minus strand of JAWWLZ010000001.1, from coordinate 38,893,045 downwards.
AATCCCAGCCAAGCTGTCATTTAAAATACCCTTGCTTATTCTCCGTAAGATTCGTGTATTTCTGTTGCACGTGTGCTCTGTGACTGACCCTCCTAAACACAACAATAACATCTGAGCTGTAAAGAGCAACTGAAAGCCTAAGCAAGGCCTGATGCAAACATAACAGTCTACTATTTTACAAACATAATTTCATTTCATTTTCCAGCTGTGCCAACCCATTGTTCTCAACAGATGCAAGTAACCATTATGTATCAAATAATAACCCACTCTTCCTCAGTTGTTCAAGGTTAAACAACAACAAAAAAAATCTCTTTTTCCTGTTAGCAGTAACGCCTTCCTCTGCAGGTAGCACATCCCGAAACCCACTCCCCCAGACCTTGTCCCTGAACAGACTCAAAGCCTTTCCTGAGAAAAACATGAGTCTGAATGTGCTGGAGTGTCTGGCTGGTGCTCAGAGAGCCAGATCCTGAAAACTCACATGTTACAACAAAGGTGGAGGTTTGCAATATGAAGGACATGGGGGTCATGAAAGCAGGGGCTTTCATATATCCCATATGTCCAATGCTGTGTATCTTTTATAGTTTGGAGGATTTTCCAGGAATGTGCCATTTCATCATTAGCATTCAAAGTATTTTGCATGACCTTGGAAGGGAATAAAACTGCCTGAAAGAGTTATCATTAGCTTAATGGTCTCACTATGCTGTGATGAAATTTGTTTATTTTTCTGAGTGGACCCACTGTAGAACGGAATGAGATGATGCACCCATGCACTGGGGCTATACCTTAGTACAGAAAGCCCTTAGAGGTTTTACATCAGGGATGTGTGTCTGTGTGCTTGGGGGCTATTTTTATTCCCAGAAGTATTTGGGAATTTGGCTAATGCAGCCACAGTAGTACAACGGCATATTGCTTTAATAAAGCCGGCCAGCTCCCAGCTATTTCTGCATCCTCCTTCACAGCTCACCTACAACACGCAGAACCTGACGGCTGCCAGTTGCAGCAAGGCCAGTTCCAGAGGCCAGATCTCGCAGCCTAAAACTGCCCTGCTCTAACTAGAGGAGCCGGGCAAGAGAAGCACCAAGGCTGAGGCTTTGCCGGGGAGGAACCACAGTGCAGGCGCTACGTGATTTGCCCCGGACACCCAAGAAGCTCCTGTCAGCGCTCGGAGCTCCCACATCCCGAGCCTGACCTCGTGTCGTGCACTCGTCCCGTGCATGCGAGCGCCCTAGAAGGCACTGCTTGTTTTTCTACCGTCTGTTCCAGAGAAATCCAGCTGGTAGAGGAGCGCAGCGCGGTGATTTATCTGAGAACTCCCTCGTACTCGCCTGAAGGTCTCGCCGCCGGGGGAGGAGGGAGAGTGCGGGAGGCTGCGCTCCTCGGCGGTCGCTCCACTCCGCGCCCGGCCCGGCACCCAGGTACAGGGCGAGGAGGGGAGCGGGGATTTCCTCGGCTTCCTCCCATGTACATACCTCCCGAGGAGCGGCGGCGGCCCGACTCCCCTCGGCGGCCGCTGGGAGGCTCCGCGCCTCGCCCCGTCCTGCTGAGCGCCGCGTCCCGGTCCGCGCTCTGCTCTCTCGCCGCCGGTGACACCCGCCCGCCTCCCGCCCCCGCAGCGCCCCGCGCCCGCCGCGCCGAGGGGCCGCGGGCAGCGCCGGCACCGGCAGCGCCGACAGCCCACGGCAACCACCCGCCCGCCGGGCCGGGCATGGAATATACAAACACACAAAGGAAAAGTGGCTGCTGGACTGTTCTGGGGGCAAAATGCTGCAAGTTTGTAAGTGCAACTCTCCGTTTGTAATTACTGTCTGAAGAGGGGCTGGGTGGCTTTTTTCTCCTCTCTTCCCCTTTCCTCGTCCCCTCCCTCCTCCGTGCTTTTCTTGAAACTGTACTTGAAACTATTCAATATCTGGGAGTATAAGGGAAAGTACGCGAGAGGAGTTCTTTGCCTGCGTCCGTAGCTTGCTGCTTAATACTAAGGGGGGAAATGAGCACTGAAAGCAATACGGATTTATCCAGTGGCTGGATTAAGTGAAGGCAAAGCGTGGTCTGGAAGTCCACTGATTGACATTGTTCCGGACCGGGGGATCCGTCTCTGATTTTCAGAGGAACTCCAGTTTAGCGGCAGCCAGCCCGACACAGTCACACGCCCGGAGAGCGGCCAGCAACGAGCGGGCGAGAGAAACGAGAAAGCACAAAGACTAAACTAACCCGAGCCTCCTCCTCCTCCTTCCCTGACTCTTTATTTGCACATTTACTAAAGACTTTAAAAAAAAAAAAAAAAAGAAAGAAAGAAAGAAAAAACCCCAACAGATTCACTGCACCAAACCTACGGGATTTTCGGTCCACCGGGGGTTTCTTCGCACCGCCGAGCACGGCCATGCCTTAAATTTCCACTTCAAGGAATAACCTCCCCCCCGCTCCCCCGAAATAAAATAAACCCAATAAACCTGCCAAGTCTCACTCATTCCCGAGGGAGAGCTCCTTCGTCCAGGGACTCATTTTGGAGGCAGCGGCTCGCTTTATTTGATTTTTTTTCCGCCCTCCTCCCCCGCCGGAGCCCCCTTCGTGCCGTACCCCCTGCCCAGGCGCCCCTCGGCGGGGGCTGCCCGGCCCCGGCCCCGACCCCCGCCCCTCTCGCCGGCCGATGCTGGCGCAGCCCTAGCGAGCCCCCCGGCCCTCGATCTGTCAACCCCCCGCGGGGCCGTCACCGCCCGGAGGCCGGGCGGGGGTGGGCTGGGGGCGCGGGGCTGACCGCCCTCCGCCCCGCCGCCAGCCCCCCGGGCTCGGGCTCCCGCCGCTGCCCCCGCCTCTCCCCGCCACCCCCCCGCCCTCCTCCATGCGGCAGTGAGGACCGACCCATCCGGAGGGCCAGGACCGGCAGCCAGCGATGGGCGACACGGCTCCCCCCCAGGCCGCGGGGCTGGGGGCCGGGCTGCTGGGGGGGGGCCCGGCGGCGCCCCGGGTGCACAGCGCCATCGTGGAGCGGCTGCGGGCCCGCATCGCCGTCTGCCGCCAGCACCACCTCAGCTGCGAGGGGCGCTACGAGCGGGGCCGCGCCGAGAGCTCCGACCGCGAGCGGGAGAGCACCTTGCAGCTCCTCCACCTCGTGCAGCAGGGGCAGGGCGCCCGCAAGGCCGGCAAGCACCCCAAGGCGGCCGCGGCCGCCGCCCCCTCCGCCGCCGCCAGCGCGGCGCCCCCGGACTACCACCAGCACCTCCTCGGCAACGGCGGCATCAACGGGGAGCAGCCGGCGGGGGAGCAGCGCGCCTCGGCACTCCTGGCGGTGAGTCACAGCGCCCCTGCCGGCGGGGAGGCGCCGCGCCGAGCCCCCCGAGACCCCTCCCTCGGGGCGTCCGCACTGCCCGCACTGTCCCGCGTCCCCGGCCAGCCCATCCCGCGTCCCCGGGAAGCCTGTCCTGCGTCACTGGGCAGCCTGTCCCGCAATCCCGGGCATCCCGTCCCCCGTCCCCGGGCAACCCATCCCGCGTCCTCGGGCAGCTCGTCCCGCGTCCCCGGGCAGCCGGTCCCGCGTCCCCGGGCAGCCCGTCCCGCGTCACTGGGCAGCCCGTGCCCCGTCCCTGGCAGCCGGTCCCGCGTCCCCGGGCAGCCCGGCTCGGCCCGCCGCACCGCGGCCACCCCGCGGTGCTCCCTGCCAAAGGCTGGAGCCCCGCAGTGGCATCGAGGGTGCGAGGAGCGGTGGGCAGATCTGCCTGGCGCGGAGCGGCGGGCTGAGCGACGTGTGCGCCTCGAAGGGATTTTGGAACTGCTTGGAGTGTTTTCTGGGTTTTTTTTTGTTTTGTCTTCTGTTTTGGTTTTTTAAATCGTGTTGTGGTCCTAAAAACGCGTCGCGCGCCTCTGCCGTCGCACTGCCAAGGCGGTGACAGCGGCATCCCTGAGCAGGGCACCGGCGACCGGCGCTGTCAGCGCGGCCCCGAGCAGGGCTGAAAAGTAGTGCTGAAGCATCGTCCGTGGTCTGAATTAAACCACTCCGCCCACTTAATGCCGCTCGTCGGGGCTTCAGACACCTATTTTCACTCAGTTTGCTGCCATGCCCCTCGGACAGTGGCTCCTCCCGGGGCAGCGGGCAGTGCCGAGAGCGCTGCGGGGCAGCTCCGAGCGCTGTAGCCTCACCAGCCATGCTTAGGTTGTTATTGTCACTCTGTGCGTTTCGCGGAGCAGAGTTACCAGTTACCAGAGTTTTCCAGGCACTGCCACCTTTTAAATGATATGTTGACCTTTTTCAACTGGAAATCGCTGGGAACATGTCAAGGAGGCAAAGCCTTGTCTCCTGTTACTTTATTACAAGCAGTCAGTGCACCAGCCTTTTGAAGGCGTATGCTGTGCTGTGCTGCCTCCCAGCTCTTAATTCTCGGCGCACATAGGAAACACTGAGAGGAGTGACTGCGTCCTGATAGGCCCGTGGCTGCTATTCGAACAGCTGAAAATAGATCGCTCCCTCTGCTCCAGACATCAAACTTATCTTTCTTAGTGCCTGACGTATGCTAAAACGGGACCTTTGTGGTCGTTTTTCCCTTCTTACCCGGGAGTTCTCTGCAGTGCGTGGATCGACGTTTGGGGCTGCGTTACTCAGCATCATTCGTGAGGGTGATGATGTAAGCGTTAAATGCGATAACATTGTGTCCGAGGGGAGTTCAGACGCCTCCACCTGACTCAGTATTCAGATTAAATCTCCCAACATTCCTCCTCACAATCAAGAAAGCCATTATCTTATTTTTCCAGTGTGTATTAATGTAATGCTTTGCACTTGCTTATGGGGAAAAAAAAAAAGACTTTTGCCTAATAATATATGTCCCAGAAAAATTCACTTTCTGGAATCAGGGGACAGGCCTATGTGGAGGATTATTTTGTTGGTTTGTTTTCAAATTTTTTTTAGTAGTTGTTACTATTATTATGAAATAGCTGGAGGCAGCTGTTTGAAAATGCTAAATGAAACTACTCGAAAGAAAATATTGAAAGATTTTCATGTCTTAAATGCAGAAAGGTTGTCCTTGTTTCTGAAATACTGCTAGTGACTGTTAACCTCCTCCTTGCTGGAGATACTGTGCACAGCTCTCACTCCACCTTGTATATTGTGTTACATCCCAGACAACTCCACACATACATGTCTTTGACAAGTTAAAGGTCTGACAAAGTCCCCGTCATTTTTGCATGGTAATGTTCAGTAATCCTGCTGAGTAGGTATGTGACTGCAGCGAGCATGACGTTTGGGGCCCTGAACTGTTTTCTGACACTGAAGAGATGCTGGCTCATGAAGCAGCATTGATGTAATGATATCACTCCACATCACTGATTATCCCACTCTATGCTTGACACAGGCATTCCTCATCTGCTGCTGTGGTAGGACTGCCTAATTAAGAAATAGAGGCATCAGTTCAAAGTCATGTCTCTGTGTCATGGAGATACATGTTCCCCTTACCAAGAGCTTCTTAGAACATTGTTGCATATATTGACAAAGAAAAGCAAAATGCAGGTGTCTATGTGGGATGAATTCAAGTGGCTGAGGGTCATATATCAGGTAGTCCAGAAGTGTGCTTCTGTTCTTGTGAATCAGAGGGCAGGGGTGGACCAGGAAATTATAGGGCCTTGCTTTTCCTCTAGCCACAGCTGGAAAAGGAATTTGCTCTGCCAGTTATTCCAATGGTACTTGAAGAGGAAGGACAAGGCAGACTAAGCCTGTTGTCTTGTGCTTTATAAATAGATGGGAAGAGAACATCTCTAAGCAGAATTCATCCTTTATGGGGTGTTTCCCAATAGGAAATGCAGTAGAAGCCTGATATTCACCTTTCCTCTAATACCAGACTTTTTCCTTGGAGCAGATCTGAGGTGCACAGGATCCTGGAAAAAGGGGTAACTCTGAGCCTCAGTTGTGGCAGGTATAGCTTTGGCACAAGGAAGCACAAGACAGGAGCAATGGTGTGAGTCTCACACTGAGCATGTAAGACTGGACACATTTCTGACTCCAAGGTGAATGTGAAGCTCCACCTGCTTTACTGTAGGTCCACCCATTAAAAAAACCCCACACCTCCACACAGATATATGTGCAAAGGCCGTCATAACTCTCACTGGGGACTTCTGGCTATCAAGATGCTTTTAGTCTGCAAAACCCAGCTGGGTTGTTTGCTTTGCTTTGCAGGTCCCACTGCTCTTGTTACATTTTTAGTGGCATTGGATGGGTCGTTTACACAGTTGGACTCAAGAGTAAATATTTGACACTCAGTAACATTTGAAACAACGTTCACTTGAACATATCAAAGAGCTTGAAGTGACTATCTAACATTGTTGATACTATTATTTGATAATTATCTTTTCCCAGTGGAGAGTTTAAACCCGGCAGAAGACAGAGTTTTTGGTAGGGTTTTGTTTGGGCTTAATTTGTCGGTGTTACTTTGATTTTTGAGAAAGTATTTTTGGCATCAGCATTTTCTGATTGGAGAGTGAGGATCAGATTTTTTAGCTGAACTGGTGGATGTATGTGTGTGTGTGTGAAGGAGAAATTTATTCTTTAGGACATGGTTAGGGAAGCTTTTGTATTTTCTGCCTCCTTGCATTTCCCAAGAGCTGACATTTGTTTATTTATATGGTGGTGTTACTTTTCATGCTACAGAGTGGAACAGATAAAATGTTCTGTCTTTCTTTTATACATACATCTCTACATATGTATATGCCCTCCAGCACTTAGCTGTTTATACTATTTATGTTATATATAAACAGTTAGCTCTGGGGGGCATTCCTCAGTGGCTTAAGCACTGAACTGGTAATACCAAAGTTCTTGCACTGCAGTTTCAAGTCTCCAGCAGCCAATTCATTCCATCATTCTCCTAACATAGGCTACATCCTGCTCATTTTGCTCTTTTAAGCCAGGAACTCTGTCTCATGGGCATTATTGTGTTATTCAGGTCAGATTCTTTCATCGCAGCCATCACACTGGTGGCTGTGAGTGTGTTAAGGGATGTTTGTCATCAGTCACAGGTGACTTGTTCTACTTTCACCCATCTCGGAGTTGTGCTGAATTTATCATTCTAAGAATTAATTTAAAATAAAAACTAAATATTTTCTCTACTTGGAAAAGTGACTGTGAAAGTGTTCTGCTCCCCAGATGTAGTCTGCAAGCAGGTGAAAAAAAAAGGGAAATCAATCCTATAAAGGTGATGTATCCAAGGAAGAGGGCAATGTGTTAATTCCTCCTGCTCCCCTAAATTCTCATCAACAGCTGTATAAATCTAGAAGAGTCAATGGGTTTGTCCCAGTTCTCTGAGGACCTCAGTGGAAAACAGGGTTGCCTAACTGGTACCAAGAGCCAAGGCTGACTTGTAAAACCTCAGTTTAGGCAGTTGTTTTATGTGGAGATCCTGAATTAATTTCCTTAATTTCCTTATGACTTTTTTTATGATCCACACTGTGCTTGCTGAGGTTTGGCCTCCTCTGTGCTAGCATTAAAGATCTCTGAGTATTTGAAAAAGAACGATTGTGCTCTGGTATCTTTGACCAAGTTTACACTTGCCCCATCTCCCAAGCTCTTTGCTTTGTTTACTAGTTGGCTACCAGGGCACACTGCATAAATACTGCATTTTCTGGCTATGGATGTATGTAAGTTTGGGAAGTGGTCTGAAGTAAGCAGAGTAAGGTGACCAGCTGTGGGTGAAGTAACATTACAGTGTGGTAAGCACAGGTGGGTTAAAGTACAAACCATTCTGTAAAGTTAGATTAGGATCTTATGACTGACAAAGTTTAGTGACAAAGCAGTGAAATGTTCTGTTTGTGGTGTGAAGGATTGCTGTCTGCTCCTTAGGCTTCTGCAGGAGTGAAGCTGTGTTCTGATAAAGACAATTTATGTAGCTGAGTCAGGTAGAATGAGTAAGTCATATTGTCTTCGTGGGTAGAACACTTTGATCTGCTGTCATGGGCCCTCTGGCCTGTTGGGAGCAATTTGGTTAGGATGGACATGAGCACCGTTTAAAATCTTTGTTCTCCTCATCCATGAGAACATTTTCCAAACCAAAATCAAGAAGACTCCCTGGAAGCTGCATAAAAGCTATATTTAATGAAAAGCTCAGCAAGTGAATTTGTTAAATTTATGCTAGTGTAGGAGCCTTTTCAGGCCTAGCTCTCCCATCAAATCACTTGCCCCCTTTAAAGATTTTTAAGCTTGGATGCATTTAATAAAAGTCTCCTCCTTTCTGCAACTGTTTAACAGATTGTTTCCACCACCAAAGTTTCTGTAGGTAGTGAACAGAGGAACAGCGTCTCTGCCTGAAATTGAGTTGCTCCCTAAGGCCAGTCTGTGCACTCATTAACCTCCGTGGCTATTATGTCTTCTGGTAGAGGTCTAGCATCCCCTGCAGTAGTCAAATTGAGTCCCTTGTCTGCAGCACCACAACAAAGGAAAGTGATATAGAGCTTCTGTTTGTTCTGCACTGAGAAGTGTGACTCCAGCAAAAATGTTACCCACTCTGGGAGGAAATCTGAACCTTAGAAAAGTCCATCTGAGTCAGAGAAACGTTTTTGCCAAAACTTTGACATGCATCACTATTAGTACTTCTGCCCACTCAAAGAACGCTGCCTGCAGAAGGTGTATGTGGGGTTCAGTTAGGTTGCAGTGACTGAAAAAACCCCACCAGCTACATTAGTCAGTCAGCAGGTTAAGAAAGGCCACAGCATGCCTCCATTTCTCTTCCTAACTGCTGTCAACCCTCCCTTCTTCCAAGATATCATCCTCAGGGGCCATTTGGAGTCTGCCCTTCTCATTGAACCCATTGGCTTATGAAGCTGAAACTTACCCATATCTCATCACTGAAAAAGAAGTGCTCCATCCTGGTCCCTTTGACAGCTTTGGAAAGGGTGGTATCTCCACTGATCCATTTATATTGCAACTCCTATGAGGTGTAGGAGGAGCTGGAAGCTGGCCAGCTGCACCAGCCAGCAAAACACTGACATAAAGGTGTCAGCTGTGTCTCTGTGACCTTGCACATGTCCCCTGCTGTGCCACTATTTTACTTCTATGTTTAAACTCTTCAGGTGGCACCGTCTCACTAGCACATAGGACCTTATTTTCTGCTGAAGGCTCAATTCTACATGATAATGACCTGACACCATTACATCTATGGAGTTCAGGCAGGTGATTAAAGCAACCACTATACAACACTTTAAAGGGCACACAATCAGCTACATGGTGCCTAGAAGAGCTTTAGGCACTTGGCTGCTCTGAAGAGAAGAGGAACAAGGTCTTTGCTGTTTGACCTCTCTCCAGTGCCTGCATGTCAGTGTTGTCCTGCATGTCTTCCCAGTGGTAATATTCCCAGCAGCAGTAGGATGAGGCTGATGGGACTCATGATGGGTCTGTGTTTCCCACAAATCTTAGTCAGTGTCTGTAAACCTGAAGAGGGTAGTCTTCCCCATATCACACTGCTCCAGTCTGGAACAGCATTGAGCAGTGAAAGAAGCAGTGATTTTGGCTGCAGAAAAGGAGATGGTGCCGAGTGAGATTTGGATCACATTGTCAACTTAACAGTATTAAGAGACAAACTCTCTTTTTTCTGAGCTTTTTTCTTTTTTTTTTTCCTTTTAAATAAAAGCATAAACTATTCATGTCCTGTATTTCCATTGGAAAGCTTCCTATGGCTACTTCAGTGCCAGCTTCTGAATTTGTTATACCTTGTCAGGTTCTTTTGAAGTATTAATAGATGCAAGTAATCCATCTATAATTGTACTGAAGAGCCAACACCAATACCTAAAACAAAAACCCTGTAACCCTCAAGCAACAGTTTTTAGGTGAGCACGCTGTAAATTAAAAAAGTAAGTGTTTCTACTTAGACTCTAGGATCTATTCAACAGATTACTCCTGTTATTTCACTTCCATAAACCTCAGTTTCCTTTATGAAAGATACTATTTATCATCTTTGTAAAGTACATTGAGATCTGGTGGTGAGTTTTATGACTCAGAAGCCAAATTCATTATTGATGGAGCCTAAGACAGGAGTTTTGGATGTTTGCTTTGGCAAAACCTTTGAGGTGTATTCAAATCACCTTTTCAACTTTGACCCAAAGATATGAGTACTGGAAGCACAAACCCAAATGAATCTTTCTTGCTTTACTTGCTTTTTATCCTGTATCAGTTTGTACTCAAATTTGTCTCCCAATTAAGTTATCTGTGTCCCAAGTTTCATGTACTTGATGCTTCAGCAAACTGAGAGCAAAGTGGGGCTGAACTGAGATCATATACACAAGTCATTGGTTCTCTGTGAGGCTGTAGTTGCATCCCTGTTCTAGCAGGTGGGAACTACCTTGTCCAGTGTTGCCTCCCATCTGGTAGTAATGGAGGATGGTTCACATTTATGGATCAGAGTGGGAGAAAGACTCAGCAATGTTTCTTAATTGAATAATTTACTCAAAATTTCAACACACTTACTGAAAAATTGTAATTTCTTTTAGTTTTAATTTGAAAATTCCTCACACCTGTGGTTTCACATACAGATTTTGGCATTTCCCTGAAGAATTTCCTTTTGCTTAGAAATGTCTCCTGTAACTATTTTTATCTCTGTCACTCAGTTATAATTCTGATGCGCTTGCACACCCAGCTGAATTAAGGTGCAGAGAAATTAGTACCAATTAGGAATTGACATGAACATGCTTCTGACAAGTGAGGATGCAGATTTTGCAAACCCATTTACCTGCTTCCTGAACCTGGCAGCTGGTTGATAGTCCCGGTAAGATCCTGGGCTAGCAGATGAAACCCCAAGAAGGTTCATCGCGGCTACTCTGTTTCGAAACAAAAAGTGCTGTTGTGCAAGAGTCATCCCTGTGGTACTCTGGCTTTACTACAAAGCTCTGCAGCCACCTCCGTAGAGTAGGTGTTACACAAACACCCAGTGAGAGCTGTGGCCTTGCCTATGTAGCTTAGGGCCTCAAGAGACAAGATAGACAAAGAATGGGAGGAGGAACAGAAGCACAGAAAGGTCAAGTGTCTTCCCCAAGGTCAAACAGCAGGTCACTGGCAGAGCTGGGAACGGAGCCCAGATTTCCTGACTCCTAGTCCAGCACTCTATTAATCATCTCTTTACTTTGTGTTCCATGGCCTTTTACTGTCCATAGGAAATGTGAGGATGACTTTCCAACAGCTTCAGAGTTACTTCTTAGTTTTGGAAATTATTGATCATCAGCACATTATTGAGATCCAGAGGTCATGTACTGGAATCTTGTACATATACATGCACTACAAAACTTAGAACTAAGTGCTCTAGGTATAGGTTTCATTCCAGAAGACTGAAAAACCATATTTCTTAATCCCAAATATTTCTTCTAAGTCAGATTTTTCAAGTATTTTTTTCCCTTTCATTGTGCACAGAGTGGCTTGTTTTTACAGCATTACTCATCACGGTTGAACTCCTATATTGGTGCTTGCCCTATAAATTATTTCTTCCTTGAAAATGAGTTGCAACAGCTATTTAGTTAGCACGGCTTTGCTTCTACATGAGATTTCCCAGTGAAACACTCAGAAAACCAGATAGTTGGAAAGTCTGGAGTCACTTATGATACTTATTTTCATTCTTCACTGTACAATGTATTCAGTTTTTGAAGTCTTTCGAGGGATTATCTTAATCACAAAGTTCATTATACCTGTGAGGTTTTTTTCTTCCCAAAACCTTTGACTTGAGGCAAAACTCTGGCTACTGCGGTAATGACTTATCAAGAGTCTCCTGTAAACAATAGTATAATCACTTTCTTATAGTCATGGCAACAGTGTTTAAGCAATGAGCTTACTAAACATAATGTGCACTGTCTCCACTGAATAGCTATTGCAGCATTGAAGTGTATGCTGCTCATTTTCAGAGGACTCAGGGACATAAATTATTCAGCAAAACAACACTGCTTCAGAAAGCGTCTTTGAAATTGTTGCATTTTGTACTAGCCAAAGAAGGATGCTTATTTGTGCTGACAGGGCTGTGTTTAATTATTGCACAATAGTGTAGTCTTTGGGCTAGGTCTGCTCCACTGAATGTAAGGGTGTCTGTCTCAAACCATTAGAGGACTGTGCTACTTGTAGGCAGGATCATGCTTCCCCTGGTAAGGTTTGCTGCCATGCAGGGCAGAATGGCTTAGAAGGATGCATCCTGCACATATCCATGGTATGAAGGTGGTAACTAGGTGCAAAAGAACTTAGTTCAATAAACAGGGGGTTTACTACAGAAGGGCCAGTCCCTTCCCTGGCTCAGAGGATCACCTGGATTCCTTTTCAGTGGGTTGGGAAGGCACATTGGTGAGTGGGTGACTTGACAGGAAGCTTAAGAGTTGAATCCCAAGAGAAGAAACTGTCTCTCCTTTTTTTGTTTATTTTGGTGTTTTACATCTCTCTCATTCAAATAACTAGACCTGGAAGAAAGACCTTTTTGGCAACAGTTGTTATTCTGGGATGAGTCATTCCACCAGATTTTAGAAATGCCACCACAGTGACAGTTGGCAAAAATTCTGCTTAGGCTGTTCAGTTTATGTTTTTCACTTTGGAAAATCAGATCATTTATTTAGGGTTCTGTTGCTTTAGAAACCATCTCGCCTTGCCTTGCCTTGCCTTGCCTTGCCTTGCCTTGCCTTGCCGTGCCTTGCATTTCCTTTCCTTTCATTCCCTGCCCAAACCTTCCCAAACCTTCCCTGCCCAAACCTTCCCTTCCCAAACCTTCCCAAACCTTTCCAAACCTTCCCTTTCCTTGCCTTTCCTTGCCTTTCCTTGCCTTTCCTTGCCTTTCCTTGCCTTGCCTTCCCTTCCTTTCCCTTTTTTTCCTTTCCTTTTTTTCTTACCTTTCCTCTGTTTTTCTCTACCCCCACTCTTTTTTCTCTTTTCCTCACTGCTATGGTGTCTCAACATCTGAGTTTTTCAGTCTTGATTCTGATCTGATTTGCCCCTTCTGAAACTGCCTGTGGGAAATACTATGGACGTGGCAGTGTGGAACATCAGCCTAATGCAGGATCAAGCTTTTTATTTCTGGTCATTATGCTAGTTTATAGTCAATTATTTTGTTTTCCAAAGAAATGCATTCTCTCTGCTTCTCTGAAAGCTTTTCATTCAACACCCTTCCAAGCTAGATACACTTGGTCTTCCACATGCGGCTGCTTACCTCTGTGGCCCAGTTCCCGGAAACAGTTATGCATGTGCTTAATTGTGCACACATGGGTAATCGCACTGAAATCAAGATGTGTCGAATTAAGCAAGTCTAGAAATATTTGCAGGGTTTGGTCTTTGTTCAACAAACAGGCCTTAGCCTGGCTGAAGTCCACGACATGTTACAAAAAGAATCCAAGTTCCAGAAGTAAGTAGTTTATTAATTATCAATTGACTTATTTCCTTAAACCAGTTAATTCTGTACTTCTAAAAACTACTTTCCATTTTTCCTGCAAATCCTATTGCCCTTCCTTTCACACTCATTTTTCCTGCTCACTGCTCAACTCTCAGCAGACCTGAGCTGCCAGCCACATGATCCTCTTTCATAATGATTTGAGTTCTGATGTTTCTTTTTTCCTAACAACTTTGTGTATTACCATAAAGGTTCCTTGGACATATTTTGGCCAGCTTTTAGGGAGAGAGAGTGTCACAGTGTTTCAGACCTTCATTTCCAAATGCAGTATTAAATATAATCCTTATAATTATAGCGCGGCCACTTGGACCACTGTAGTTCAGGCTATGTCAATATGTCATCAAAAGCTCTCTTTCTCAGGAGCTGGAACTCAGTCATGTTGATTGAATTGAAATTTGATGGCCAGCAGCTGCAAACACACTCTGGCCCCATCCCCCCACCTTCCTGCTTTTTTTTTTCCTTTTACCACAAAATCCTCTTGCTTTCCATCAAAGTCATGAGTTTAGAGAACAGAGATAATGGCTTATTCCAGGCTCAGTTATTCTGAGCCAGTCCTTTGGGTAAGTCTAGACTGTCCTTTGAGGGGTGCCTGAGGCAACCTGAAAGTACAATTTACTGTCTGTCTGTCTGGTGAATGTGAGAGCACAGGCCCAGGTTCAGCATGAAGTCCATCCTCAGACTAGGTGTGACCATCCTCCATGCAGGAGCTCTTAGGATGCCATCAATGTCAAACTCAGCAGCTAAGGAAGCTGTAGATGTGCCTGGGCTGAAGTCTGTGAGGCTCCTGTGTGAGCAGGGCTGGGAGCACCACAGTCCTCTCCTCTTTCTTGCTTTGGTCCGTCACCATACAGACCTCGCTGTTCATCTAAGCAAGGGCATCAGGACGAGGGTAATTCCCAGCCATAGTTTATACTGCAAATTTAATACACAACTTTTTTAGCCCTAAGGGACTAGGGCAAAAAAAACGGCTTTGAACTGAGAAAAAAAATAATAAAATTGGTATTCCGTAGTTATATAGCATGATCCTGTCATTTTTGGTACTTAGAAACCAAAACAACCCCCCAGCATTTATAACATGAGACATCCAGGTTTTAAAAATTGCCACTTGCTAATACACAGTAAGGCCCTTTAGTCCATGTATTTACAGGTGAACGAGAATAGCTCTACAGAAGTTAATCCAGTCCCTTGAGTAAACAGTATATACTTCTAAAACTTTCTGTATAAAGTAACCGTATGTAAGGCCTTGGACATACATTTGTATTACACACAATACATCTGAGGGACCCTACTAGAGCCAGCATGGCTAGTGAGGTTGATAACTCCCCTGCTAGTGTACTAGATGTGTGGTCATTCTGTTGTGCTGTGAAGGGTAACTGTCTTTGGATGACCAGTGTGCCAAAAGGGCTATTTACTGCAACAGACTATTATGTGGTTCTCACAGCCCTCTCCCAGAACATACTGTCTGTGCTTGGGTCTCTGAGGCTGTCGTCAAAGCACAGGCTCTTTGACACAGGTCAGAAGCACTCTTCACCATAGCCTCATGTTGTGACTTCTGGTCACAAAAGTCATACTCATCCCCTTACCCTGGTAAAGTTCTTCTCCGTCATCCCCCTCCTCCACTTCCCAAAGCTATTAGCCATTCCAACTCCTCCACAATCACCCCTCTCTCACCTGGGCTATTGCCCTCCCTTCTCTCCTTTCATGCTCCTGACACTGCTTCATGATGTTGTTTTTCTAGCTTGGAAAGGCCAGAGGGCCAGGCTAAAAGAGACATGCTGAACACATGTTTTCCACATGTTCTCCTCATCTTCCCTTATACTGCTTCTCTAGCTGTCTTTCTCATTTTACTTCAACTGGAAATCTAATGACCATGAGCGTATTGTCTCCTCCTCTCATTAGTTTTATAAAGGATGAGCTCGAAGGTCCTGCATCATTGTCATAAGAAACTTAGAGCAAAAACTTTTTTGAGTTGAGAAGGCTCTTGTGGGTTCTTTGGCCCCTCACCACAAACCATGAGTACTCACAGATTGGGCATGAAGTTATGAATGCTCAGGCTCCAGTTCAGAAAAATACTTAATATGTATGAACCTAAACATATGATTAAATACTTTTTTGGGTCGAGTGCTGCTTCCTCGAAGTGGACCCCATCCTGGAGAAGGCATCTTGATTGTTCTGATGCAGAAAATACTTAAGAGTATACCAAAGTTTTAAGAATAGTAGCACATCCACCATCTTGTATTTTTAATGACTCTCAAATAGGGCAGGTCCGGGTGGGAAAGGCAGGAAATCTGGAGACTCTCCTGGTCACCTTTTATGTTTTGACTAGTGATCCAGAATCTGAGTGTTTCTGAACTCTAAGCCCATTTTGGTAATGCTGCTGCCTGTATGCCACTGTAATGCTCTGTAATGTTCTATAATGTAAGTGTGTTGTGTGCCCATATGTAGATTATTTAAAGCTATACAATTAAATGAGGAGAAATTATATTTTAGAAAGAAAATTTTCTTAGAATTAGAATTATTTCTGTGACTGTGATTGATGGCGACTTGGACCCTTGGACTTCTGAATTCCTCTCCCGCATCCCAGTGATCAGTCTGGGAACAGCTAGGAGTCCAAATCTTTTTGACTTATAACATCTAGGCATCTAATCTTCTCTGTACTGAACTGAAACCAAGAGGAACTGGATATGTAATTATATTTTTGAATCTCAGCCTAGAATCTCTGGAGACCTTTGGAAAATGTATCCCTATGAGATTTTGCTTGAGTCAAGAATACAGCCTGAAGTTACTGCTCACAAAAAAAAGCTGACGCGTGACATCAGTTCATCACTCAATGAGTCAGCCATCAGTGCCAGAGGTCAAAGTATTCTTTCTATTTGCCTAAGAAGTAGTTACCTATTTACTTTCTGAAATTATGCTTGTAGTACTAACATGACATTTTGGTTTGCTGTACAGCTAAAACTCTGTTTTTAAATGCCTTGTAAAAAGACAGGCCTTGATGTTTCTTGAACAGTTAGAAATACTAGAGAACAAATGTAAAAGGCCCATTTCCTTCCTTGCAAGTGTGTGTGATCTAGGAAAAATCCTGAACTGTGCTAAAAGAGACAGTCCAGTCTCTTTTCTTGCCAGTGATTTAAGTGTACTCCTTCAGAGAAGGCTGAATTATTAGCATTGCCTTACGATCTGTCACTGTTTCTGCTTTCCCTTTGTTTTGGCTTTTCTTTCTTTAGATATATTACTAAAAATATATAAAAAACCCCTACAGGCAATAATTTATTAAGAAGGGGTTTACCTGTAAAGTACTCTAGGCATATCACACACAGGAAGGTCCCAGCTGGGAAACATAACATTAATGCTGGAACTCTGTCTCTCAGGCTCACTGGTTGTCACAGGTGTTTGGTTCTTTCAGGGTCCTAGGATGCCTGGACTTCCCAGCACATGTGGTAACCATCGACCTTAGTGTGGTGTTAGAGGCCAGTGCTAGGAGCTGAGGGCAGAATCAGAGCTGAAGGACAAAGGAAGAAAGTGAAATTTTGCTGTCAGTGCCTGAGTGGCTCTCCCTGTACAATTCTATGACATGTAAGCAAAGGAAGCTTGGAAGAATTACCCTGGGACTAAGGAAAGCAAGTTAGTATAGAGCAGGATAGTCATCCTTTCAAAGAGTAGAAAAATTGTTTTTATCATTTTTCAAGGAAAAAAACACTGATCCAATTTGAACAACTCCACTGCAGCAGTGCAACAGGAGCCAAGTGGCCAGATCTCCTATTTTAAAAGCCCTATTACAAACCTTTCATGTCTAAAACTTGTACCTTTCCATCTCTTGATATGCTTTGTCTCCTCAGATCAGGCTTTCTCCCTCAGCACTAAACCCCTCTTTATCTGCTTCACAAACCTTCCATGTGCGCAGCTTGAAGTTTGTGTGGGCACCAATTAACGTGAGTGCTTTGAAGGGAAGTCCAGAGCCATTGCTGCTCACAGAAGCAAGGAGCTACTGGTTAGGACTTAGTTTCTTCTGAAATGGACTGTAAGGCTACAAGATTACAGCAGCAATGGACTTGAAAGCAAAACAATCTGCCTAGAGCAAGAGAGATTTAAATCCTGCACGAACAACTGTGTCAGTCAGAGTCTCTTGTAACCCTCTCTTATCTAGTCTAGTCTAGTCTAATCTAATCTAATCTAATCTAATCTAATCTAATCTAATCTAATCTAGCACATCAGTATCTTTACTGCATTTATTACCTTCTTATCAAGGAATGACAGGAAGGAGATTGGGGCCTTAGTAAAAACATGAGGCAGTGAGGCATGAGACATTCTGTGGAGCAGAGGTTGAGAAAGCTGTACAAGCTCTTTTACTTGGCACTGAGCATTGCAAACAGCAGACCTTCTCGTACTTCCCCTATCCCACTGACTTTGCAGTGGTGAGGACCTGGTTGCAGAGGTTTGGTGTGGGTGACTGAGACACTATAGCCCATAAATGGATTTTTCAAAGGTTTCCTATGACTAAGAGGGTTTCTTCAGCAAAATTCAAACACAAGGTCATAGATCTCAATTTGGTTTCCTTGATGGGAACAAGCTACAGCTATTGTCAGTGTTAATTTTCAGTTAGTTTTACTTGTGGCAGTCCTCAGTATCTCATGGTTAGGATGGTCCAGTTAATCAACCCTCCTTCTCACTGCCTCCCCCTTTCATTTATTTACCTGCACTTCCAGCAATTCCTCTTACATAGCAGTTACTGCAGCAGAACTGCCTAGTTATGCCCCAGCAGAAACTCAGAATCACAGAATGAGTAAGGTTGAAAGGAACCACAGTGGGTCATATGGTCCAACCTCCCTGCTTAAGCAGGGTCATCCTAAAGCAAGTTGAACAGGATTTTGTCCAGATGGTTCTGGAATACCTCTGGTGATGGAGATTCCATCACCTCTCTGGGCAACCTCTTCCAGTGAGGAACTCAAGTGATAAAAAAGAAGCACCCTTCACACAAGTGATTCCCAAATCAAGCAGGGCAGGGGCCACCCAGAGATGCTTATGCTCAAACTCTTTCAAACGGGAGACTGTGCTCCTGGGACACAGCATCAGAAATAGAGAGTGGCCCTACATGAACCAACATGGAAAGCTTCCTGTCTCTTAGCCAGGTTAGGGATGTGCTGAGTCTTTCTGCAGTAGCCAGGATGGGCTGCTTAGCAGGAGACACAGTCAGTGCCTTCCCCACTCACAGCAGGCAGAAGAAAGCCATGAAAACCCTCATGAAAAAGAGAGTACAAAATGAAA
>JAWWLZ010000001.1:38845328-38870292 GCA_035041345.1 Poliocrania exsul | reverse complement strand
CCAGCAAAAAGCTATCTTCATACTGAACTTCCCGTATTTTGAGTAGTGCCACTATTCCCTGGAGGTGGAACTAATAGTGATGCATGCTTTAGACAAATCACTTTCTATGGGCAGATCTCAAAGAAATTTACAAAAGCAGCCAGTTCCATTAGTCCCACATTACAGAAGGAATAACTGTGGCCACACAGCTGATCCAGGAGACTAGACCCTCCCTGAATACTTGGTTTGCCTCTGCCTTCTCACCATGCTCTGAGAGTACAGAAACTAGCTGTAGGCTGTCAGGGTTATTCTGAAGCATTAAAACACCACTCCATAGTATAATTTGTTGTAACTGTGACGTTCCCTACAGCCCTGGCTGCCATGTCATATCCTTATAAAGTATTTAATTGAAATAGAGGCACATACCTCTTCCGGAAATCCATTTGAGCAGGTGGAAGTGACAGGATTTTTTTTTTTTTTGGAGTTTTTTTGCTTTCAGGGCCTCTGGATGTTTCAAAAGCACATTTTCTGTAAGAAAGAACTGTTGTGGGGGTAATTTTGGTTTTCTGTTTTGAAGAATTATTTTCTATCTGACTGTTCAGTGTTATAGTAGATGAATCTAGAAGTCC
Source organism: Poliocrania exsul (assembly GCA_035041345.1). NCBI lineage: Eukaryota > Metazoa > Chordata > Aves > Passeriformes > Thamnophilidae > Poliocrania > Poliocrania exsul. Next base: position 38,869,684 of record JAWWLZ010000001.1, on the reverse strand, counting down.
TATTTCAACATACACTTCCTAGGGAAAGGCGTCCTAAATGTTCAGCATAAATTGTCATCTAGCAAAGCTCTGATTTCTGTAAGAACAGGCGAAAGCAAAATTAATTTCTATAGGATTTGGCCAGGGAACATACAGGAACATCTTGGCTCTGCCTCAGTCCGTGACAAACTTCTGGTGCTTGCAGTCCTCCTGTGATCATACTCAGGAGGTGGATCCTGTAAACCCCCTGACAATGTGAGACTCCCACAAACTGTAGCCAACAGCTCATTACCTGTTTACTTGCAAAGGTAAAACACTGCATGGGTACCATCACCGTTTTTGATGTTAGACTGGCATGTGGTATTCCGTGGTTGAGCTGGGAGCTCCTGCTCAAAAGCTGGGGACAGATGTTGACAACATGGGAGGTAACAGAAACTCCTTTTGATTTTACTGTGATCTAGGTAAGATCTAAAGATTAGGTATCACCACAGGATCCAGCTATGGTTTGTCAGTGAAGCCATGGGCTCTTTGCTGTATCTCATTGCGTTTAACAGGATTTGTCTCAGGAGATGATTTTCCAGTTACTTGGTGGCTGTGATGTCTCAAGAAGTTGCAACATGAAGCGGACTAACTTTGTGTTCCAAATACAGCAGGGAAAAAAAAAAGTAGTGTAAATAATTTGGCTTCATGGATCTGTGACAGCTTACACCAGCAGAGGACTTAGGAAGAAGAAGAGTTGTCGCTTTAAAGCTAAAAAAGAGTTGCTTTTATCCTGCCTTTTTTTCCTTTCTTCGCTGTTACTTGTTTTTATGACATTACTTTGTTTTTTTGACGTTACTGGTTCAGTACAGAAATTTGTGTCCTCTCCACAGAGTTGTAGTCACTATGTGTTCAGGGACACTGCAGATTAATGAGATCTGCAACATCTTTAATCTTTCCTTGCAGCACGCTGTGCTTGGGATACAGTGTGTGAGAAAGACCAAAAGTGAGGGATGTGAGAAATGCAGTCACACAGGAAACTGAAACTGTGCTGTCATTCATTCCTGTAGTACAAAAAACCCTTTTTGTAACCTCAGTTTCCTGATTCTCGTGTGGCTGGAGCCAGATTTGCCACTGGTGCAAACTGGTGTGGCACTACTGACATCAGCTGAGAACACACCAGTTTACTCCAGGAGATAATTTGTTCCAAGTCTTTTCAGCAAGAAGAACAAGAGGACAACAGATGTAGATTAATCCAAAACCAGCAACATCTTATGAAATTAAGAGATTGGTTTTTGTAGTTTATGAGAATAAAGGCTGGGCTTGTTTAATGACACTTGGACCCAGTTCTACCCCTGTTTTTCCAAAGGAAAAGCTACTACTGTACACAGTGAAAGTATTGACAAAATTGTTTATCGTTTAGGGAGTCATCCTTAAACTGAACCATGTCTACAAAATGCATGGTATTTTGTATGCTGCTCCATCTGGGGAACTACTGAAGTTTCCTTCTCTAAGGATCATAACGTTTCTCAGCTTTTCCTCCACCATCCAGAGAGGAGCTGGCTGGTATAAACTGCAGCAGCAGTTTTCTAGGGTCAAGCATGCTATGGTGTCAGAGAAATTTGGGAAGTCAGCTTCCGGAGCTCCTGTTTTATTTTTCTTCCCCAAGGGAAAAATGGTTTTAATAGTTGCTGAGTTAGACCCAGCTAAGGATATGTCTTACAGCAGGTCTAGCTATGTTAGCTTATACCATTTTCAGGCCCCTAGATATGGGTGTCAGTGGTGTTTACGTTCTTCTACAAGTGTCAGGGAAGGAAAACTGGCAGAACTGGGGTGAGGTGGGGAGAAAAGGGAAGGAAACCTCTGCACACTCCTTCCTCTGGCCCCAGGGAACTCACTCTGCATTGGGCTTGTCTGAGCTTCAGGGCAGTGAGCAGAGAGGAAGTTGGAGTGAAGCTGTAAACTCACTTTAAACCTAACTGCATCCTTGTCCTGGTGTCTTATTTTATTAGGCAGTGGGGTACAAAGCTTCCCTGCACACAGTGAAGCAGTCTCATTTGGCTTAGCGGTGTCTTCTCACTGAAGTCCTCGCTTTTATCAGCTAGCAGCATTCCAGGCTAGCCAAATGAGAAGAAAAGGCTATGGTTAGGCTGAGACTAATCAAAGGGACTAATGAAGGCCTGTGGAAATGAGGGATGAAAAAATACCCAAGTTTCCCAGCCTCCTACTAACAGAGCTTTGCTGCTCCAAATGGCTACTACTAACTTCTGCAAGGGCTATGAATTCCTACAGTGTTTCTTTACCCCTGTCTTAGCGAGGTAGAAGCTCTGTGGAGGCAGAATAGTTCATGCTACACATCAACACAGCTGCAGGAGGGCACCTTCCTGCTCTTGGCCATCTCATTAAACTGATCAAGGCAGATTTTTTGCCTCCTTGATATTATCTAAATCTCTGTAATGGGTAGGAGATAGAAAAGACAAGCTCATGAAGTGGATATTCTGAAGTTTCTGGGTCCCTGAGAACTTCTTTGTGCTATTTGGAAGTGCTGTTTCTTAGAGGTTGACCCACATGTTAAACCAAAGCTCTTTGGATCCTGTCACATTCTTCACTCTGGGTATTACAGAGACTGCTGAATTTAGGGAGAACTACACCGGTTCTGCATGCCTTTATGCCACCTTAAAATAGGCTATCAGCCCAAAAGCGTAATCTTAAATTTGATCTAGAATGGATTTTGGGATGTACTGAAAACTCAGCTCAGTTAGAATAGCTCACAGCCACACTCATTTATCCCAAATGGATGACTTTTTGTTTCGGGCTGGGTGCAGCAGCTGGCTGGGGAGGAAGGGGATGCTGTGTCGGACTGCAGCCACATGCCACATAGTGCAGGTGTACATGGCACACACAGCTACATGTGAGTGGGAGGGGAGAGGGGAAGGAGAAAAAAAATCAGATCACTACAGCGCCCTGGGCTTCCTTGGCAAAATCCTAGAAGACTTGAAAGGAGTGATAGACTAGGTGGAAGCAGAATTAAAAATAATTGCGTTATGCTGCTTTGGTTATAACATGTCCCTTGTTCACAACTCCATCCGTGACTCAAGTGCCCTGCAGTAGTCTGGACATGTGACAGCTGTGACATGTGACAGCTTCATTTATTGCAAGGGCTGTTTGTTTCAAATTCAGAACTGAAAGTTCATCTGCAGGTGCAGCAGGGCTGTGCAGGGAAGCAAACACAGATTTACAGCTGTTGTGGCTTACTCCAGTCTGCTACAGCAAATCATTTTGTTCAGGAAAGAGGCTTTGCTATTGGCCAACCAAGACTTGGTCAGGAATTTGAAATGCTGCTTTGGTAGTTTAAAAGAATAGATTGCCAGACATTTTAGGGTGGACTTTTTTTAACATTTAGTGAAATCTGTCATAAATCAAAGACTGATTAAAACTGAACAGAATATACCTTGCTTCTCACCGTCATTTGCTATCTTCTTCCTTTGCCATTGTGAGGGTGAATCGAGATCAGAGTTTTAAAGTGTTCAGCTCCAAAGGGCAGTTATTACTTCCTCCTGTGATCCTGTTTAATTTTCTGAAAATGAGTCAGTCATTTTCTGCCAGAGTTTGTTGCAGGCTGAGCCTTTTCTCTGAGCTCCGCTCTGCAAGACAAAAAAACATATTGCTTCACAGGCAAAGCAAGTCTGCACAATAGAAGACTTCCTTACAACTAGGCTCTGCCAAGTCTGCTCTTAGCCCTGCAAGGAGTCGTGTTACTCCTCAGCAAGGTCATACAGGCCTAAAATAATCACTGATGTTTATCTTTCCCAGAGGATATTAAGCACCTCCAAACACCAACACAAGAACATTTATTAAAAAAAGAAAAAAGGATTAAAAATAGTTTGCACCTCAGCTATCAGTGGAAGAGCATTATGGTTTTACCTTTTCATTAATATTTTATGTCTCACATGTGAAGTGTTGAATTACACCAGCAGTGAGGGAGGAACAATTCTTTTTTTCCATTGATGTAATATCTCCCTATTAGTAAACATATAGTATAGAAGCAGGCTGTGTTTTTTCCTCATCATTTTAATAATATACCTTGGCTATGTGCTGGTTTTACACCACTTTTGCCAGAGACAGAACCAGAAGATGGCTTAGTTAGCGCTATGGTGTGGCTACTTTACAGCCAGGTACTTGCCTGAAGGTGCACTAGCTGAATGCTTCATGGATCTAGATCTGTGCAACACCTTGAGAAGGAACAAAGTGCTGTCAGTCTGTTTCTACAGACAGAGAAGGAGGAGGCTTGGGAGGAGTGTGAACTGGCAGCCGTCTCTGCTCTCTGCCCGGCGCCAGTGGCTGTCGCACCACAGCTCCATCACCTCGCTCTTGCCCTGTGTGCTCCCAAGTGGCCTGAAGCAGCTGCAGATGAGCAGAAAGGCTGCCGGACGAGCTGGTGATGAGGAAGGGAAGGGTGAGCTGGCCATGCCCTGAGTCAGGCTTCAGGGAAAGAAGCAGGGACTTCTGGATACACAGGATGTATCACTGATGCTTCCAAATCACAGAGGTTTTAGGGTTGCAATCAAGGGTGTCCTGCACTGCTATTAATAATTTGCAGTTCAAAAAGCAAATATCCAAGTGCTTTGCAGGCCATATTTCCCTGCCTTTCACACCTGCATATTTGACGCCCATCTACTTCAGCCTTCCCTTCAACACTGTGTATTTGGCACATCCTCTCATGCCTACAGCCCCAAATTCACGAGCCTCCTCTGGCTGGCTGGGGAGCAAAAGACATTTCCTTGCTACAGTGGTGTTCGTGGGAAGATGTGCACTCAGGGGGATGCAAAAAGCTTCAGGCAAGTTCTTTGTATTTTGACAGACTGCTGAAGGATTTTGCTCTGACTTGAGCCAGACGTGGTACTGGCAGATGCTGTGCAAGCTTCCCACGCAGTGCTGGCAGTGCCTCTCTGATCTGACCCACGACCACCACCCCTCCCTGTCCCCACCATTCCCTCTCCCCTCTCAGCCCAGGCCAGCGTTTATCTTGAGCAGAGAGAGCTCTCTGTGCCAGATTGCGTGGTGGTTTTCTGATGTGAACAGATGGGACTAGGGGGGCAGGCTACATCTGTTCACTGAATTCTTCCACCTTCACAATTGTTTGCAAATGGGTGAGAGCTCTGGGAGGATGGGAAACTATGGGTTTGGGCTCAAAATGTTCTTTTCCTGTAACATGCTCAAAAGTGAACCTGTGCTGCATAATTAAAATTTGATGCTGGCAAGGAAAATACCTGCTGGTGCAAACAGCTTGCCTCTTTCCCTGCAGAGGCACAGATTCTTTGCAGGACTAGTGTTACTGCTTTCTTCAGTCCAGTTTGGAAAGGCCCAGGTGAAGAAACATCCCTTAGGATAGCATTCCACAGCTTCACAGCATCCAGGTGTCTTTCTGAGATTCAGCATTGCTTTAATTCCTGCTTCAATTTCTCATTATGTTTATGTAACTGGTTTTCAGAAGGCCTCAGCTCTCATTTCTTTGTAAGTACTAGTCATAGACAGATGTAAATAGACAAAGAAGGCTGAACCCCTTTTGAAAAATGGGCCATAAATTCTTTGTATTTTATATTTTGACATCCTTTAGGCATTTGCAGGTTGTTATCATCCATGTTTGCTTCTCCCACTTATTTCTTGCCAGATTCTCCATACAGTGCATCAGTTTTTCTCAAAAATCATGCCATCTTACCTCCTAGGCACAGGCTCTTCCCTTCATCCTGTACTTGCCAGGGCATTAACAGTCCCCATCTCTCTCATGCTGTCTTCTCTCCAACATGGCATCACCTTCTGGGCCACCTGAAGCCTTAAGGGCTGGAGCAGCACGTGCTGAGCTATAGGAAACCCACTGCACGTCAGCTCCAGACTGGGCACCCCTGTTGGCTTGCTGTTAGCTAAGTATGCCCTCTCAGACACTCTGCATCAGGGGAATTCAACCACTTGAAACCATGTTGTGTGTCCGTGCTCAGTCCCCTTATGCCAGTCTCCTCCCAGCGCAGCAATGCCAGGACTTGGAAGCCAGTTGTTGGTGTGTTGGGTTTACACACCTGTGGACTCATGCCCTCTGGCTGGTGATGCTGTGCTATACGACTGCTTTCTCAGGAGGACAGAGGTACCTACTTCCTGCAAAAAGGAGTGTGAACTGAGAGATTGGATACCTCTAATGCTGTGGTTGTGCATGTTCTGCTGATCTGCTCTTGCTCTGTGCTTTCATCTTCTCAGAATCTGAATTTGAACTCTACCTTGCTGAACATATGTAAGCCAAGGAAGTATTTCCCACAGACAAGAAGTTGCCATTTTTGTGCCTGAATTAAACATCAACTTCTTACACTTTTGTTTACACTGCAGGTTTCTTTCTATTTGCAGTATTCTGCTGTTTTCGTTGTTTCTTGATGTTTCTCCAATTCTGTTAGCAGTTGGCAGTTTCATTCCTGAACTGTTTATTTCTTCTTTTAGATTATTTGTAAGTACTAAAAAAAATCCACTTTAATACACTGATTCATGCATTGCCTTGCAGGGCACAACTCATTACATTTACATGAGCATTAGCCTTTGGTTATGAACCTTCAGCCAGTTTTCAAACCACATCACAGTGGCCCTATTCTGGCATACTGAATTACTTCTCCTTTAAGATTTTATCCATTGGTAATAGTGTGTGTTTTAAAATGAAATTAAACACTCATTTTAGATCTGTGCTGCCTATTATTTGGGTTTCCTTTTCCCTCTAGATGTTTAGCAAATTATTACGTCTTGACACCGTTTTCATTATTTTACTGTGAAGAGTAGATAGATGTAAAAGATTACAATTACTACAATCACTCCAGGATCAAAAAGCAGTAGTATGCTTGCTTTTCTTTGGTCTTTCACTTCCTTCCTATTTTAAATTGACTTAAAAATGAACAAAAAAGAATTTAGTCAGTCCATTACCACATTCCCTGAATGTGTTATGAAGCTGCTGAGCCAGGCAGTCAGCACTGTGGTCAAACCCAGTGTTAGGGAATTCTAAACAACTGCCTTTCATTCAAAGGCTTAACATTTGTGGCTTAACGTTCTCCATGGGTATTGTGTCAACCCCCTCTCTCAGGAAAACAGGAGTATCCGTATTTTGATATTTCTGGGGATACAGATTCCAGTTTTGGCCCCATCAGAATAATTAATTATTCTTCATATCTGAGTTAACCATTATGTTTGTTCCTAGATCTGAAGGGGACTGAAGTGCAAAGGAAGGCAAGGTTATATTCTTGAGTGAATGTGTTCACTAAGTGCCAAATGTATCTTCAAAAACACTCTTCCTAGTGAGTATCAACAACCTTTTGCTGAGCTCAGTGCTGTTACGTGTGACCATATTGGACAGCAGTCACTTTTAGGAACTGTAGTGAGCAATGTCTCCCAATTATGACAAAGGTTGTTTAATTCTCTTATAAACTTTCACAAAATACCCAGGACAGCAACAAGCAAAGGCTATGATCAAAAATGTTTTTACCTTTCCATTAGGAAAAAGCTATGGGCCCATAACTGACATAGCTGTGGCCAAATTCTCGTGGACTTTAGTCAACTCTTGCTGAAAACTGGCTGGTGAAAATGGTTTTCATGTTGTCCAAAGAGTTCTATAAGAGACATATGATGCTATAAATGACATTTTGGGTATTGTGTCAATTTTTTGAGCACAGAAACAGTCTGTATCTGAGCTGGATGCAAAATGTACTTTGTTGGTGGTTACAGGCTTGATTTTCCCTGTGGTTAGGGAGTTACTGTGGAATTTGAATGGTGATTTGGGAAATGGTCATCCCTCCCTGTTTCTTAACCAGGCAGGTGCCAGTTCTATTGTAAAACATTGCCGGAGCTTTGACTTAAATAGAGAGATCTTATTGTATGTGCATCTATTGAGTCCTCCAATGCCCTCCTCCAAAACATATCTTAGATGTCTGTAGCAGAGCTGATCTGCCTGGATCCTGTTGTGGTTTGTGAAGGGAAATAAGAACACTGTATTTGATCTGTGAACATCCAAAATAGGTCAGCAAGTTTATACCTTAAAACTGCTTACTCTTTTTTCGTTGACTAAAATCAAAACCAGTTAGAGTAAATTGCTCCTTCTTAGAGCTCTATAAATAGGAGAAATATGCCCTGCTCCTTAGTGTTTGCCAGAGGAGAAGAAAGATAAATGTGACCATTTAAGATAGAGGTGAAAGCTTTAGGAGTAATTCTAGGATATGAGTCAAACAGGCCCTGGAGGCAGCCCTTGAGGGCTCCTGTACAGGGCATACTATCAAAGCTTCTGAGATCATCCCTGCCTAATCTTGCCCCTTGGCACAGCACATGCCATCCTGCATGGCCAGACAAGCTCTGTGCCAGCTGAAGGGGCAGAGATGGTCAGGGGCATGGCACAGAGCTCTTTGCCGTACACTGGTGACCACATGGAGTTATGGGTCTGAACTGCTGTTGGCCATATGGAAAGGAGGTCACCGTAGGGACTGATTCGCCTGGTGCAAGGATGCATATCCACCTTTTATGTTAGCCACATGGCATGTCTTGTACTTGGGATTTATCACAGTGTCTTGATCTCAGGACTTGAATGTCCTCACATCCCAGTAACAACCCTAAAAGGGCATTGAAGATTTCACAAAAAGAGGTCTCCAGTGCAGCTCTTGCTGTAGATGACTATGCAGGTCAGCAATGATGGTTTAGTAAAAAGAATTTGATCCCTATCCAATTTAGTGAACAGAGCAGAAATTGAAGAAAAGGTGCTTTTTTTTTTAATGCTAAAAGCAGAGTTTGTTTAGAGCCTTTTGAATATCTCAGTGTTTTTTCTTTCCTTGCCAAGCTTTAATGGTAGGAGAAAATTATCATACTAGCAGTGTTTCCAGCTCAATGATTTTATCATGAGACAGTGTTTTCTATTTTGCTTTAAACTCCAACTCCTAGAAACAATGGATTAGGTGAGGATCATTCAGCTCTGACTTGAAAAGCAAAAAAACTTTCTAGTGTTTTTGGTGTTGGAAAAATGATTGAAACATGACCCCAATTATATACTAAGCAATCCAAAACCATATTTGGAATTAATTGCATTTTTATGTACATGTTTTGAAGCCAGTTGTGTGATTTTTCTTTTGGAGGGAGACATCTGACTCATCATTTTTGAATGCTTGGGGAGTGGTGCTATTACACTGGGGAGACCACTGAAGTTTCCAAATTTGTTGAGTGATTTCTGACACAAAAGGCTTTACCTCCTTAAAGAGATGTTTTCAATTGGTAAGATGTATAGGACAGATCCTGCTTTAAAAATACATGGATCATGTTTTTATTTTGGTTTTGTTGAGCAGCAGAATCATTGAGCAGATCTCACAGAAATCCCTAAAGATGAATTGTAATGCTTTTTGGTATGCACAGAAAGTACTTGAGTTGACCACAACATAGACTGACCAAAAGGTCCAATCCCATGTATATTATTAAATTCTTTTAGGAATACTAAGCTCCTGGGGATTTGTACTTCCTAAGAAGCCCCTTCTGCACCTTTCAGAGCTGGAGCATTTCATAAAGACTGCCTAAATACTCCTTTTGGGCAGCATAATTCACTGTCATGGGCAGGCAGCACGATAGGATGCACTGGCTCGCGTATACATAGCTTAGTTTTAACTGAGGCTGTGAGCCAAGCGTTTCCCATTGGACCCCTGCCTCCAAAAGTCTGTGGTCAGCCCAAAGGAGACTCTGTGAGCATACAGTTCATGTGCGACCTGGATGGGATCGAGCATGTTGTGGTGAGTCAGGTATCAGAAAGCCTTTGAGGGCAACAGTAACTATTCTTTGTTAGGGAGTAATTTTTCAGGTTCTGGGTTTAAACAAAGGCAGCTGATAGCAATAGAGGACATGGCTAATGAACCTGCTCCCTCTGGGAAGCTTGTAACACACTGTCAGCACCTGGTAGATGATGCCATTCACTGTGATGCCAGTGTTTGTTCAGAACACATGGTAGGTCTGGCAGTGCTGCCATGCATGCAAGCACTCATAAACATCTTCTGTCTTTTATTTATTGAGAGCATATTTTCACTTCAGCAAACCCCTTGCAGAATTACCTGTAAGATGGGCCTAAAGAGCATTTCTCTTGCTGAGGGCTCCACAGGCCTTTCACATTTTTGGAGAGAACCACATATATGCAAAAATACATCCTGGGTCCTTGCCAGTAATAATGTGAAAAATCACACATGGGCTATAGCTGTTCCAAAGGCCTGGTATTCTTTTCCCCAATGTAATCAAAAGACACTGCCTGAGTCTAGGGGCCAAACTGTGTCCCTGATTGCTTAATTTGTTGGGGTTATGTATATGGTCATGTAATTAAATGAGATTGCCAAGACTGGTGCTTGTTATAACATTCATTGCACTGTTGGAATGATTCTATCTAGAGGGAGTTTGAACTATGTTTTCCATTCTTATTCTTAAATAACATTTTTGCTATTCCTTCTTATCTTTGTTGTTTTGGATAAAAATTATCAGAAGTTAATAAGAGGTACAAGTTAGAAGCAAGACTGCTTAATCCACAACTCTGATATTTGGGATGTTTAAATTTTGCTGTGTTGCTAACAGCTGAGGTGTTAGTTGCTTAGTACATGACAAAAGCAGGTCTGCTGGGATCTATAGGAATTGAGTGCCTGAACACAGTATGAGATCGTCAAGGGTCCCAGCATGGCATGAGGCACCTTTTCCTCTTCCACATGGGGATCAGAAGAGAAGTGTGAGGGGCCAAGGCAAGAAAGTCATCCTCTACCCTCATTGGTGTAGGAGGCTCATGGGTCTAGAGACCACCTGGGTGTCTCCCATTCATGGAGTGGACTTGGGTCCTGATGTCACCTTCCAGGACCAGATTTACACTGACACAGTTAATGTGGGGAAAATATTTCCTTAAAACACAGCCTTGAGTAGATTCACTGGAGTCTACTAAGGAATAAATCATCTGAAGCACCTTTGTCTTAGTAGAGTCATGAATATGCTTCTGTTTTCCCTGTCTATTGTCAATAACTGTACAGTTACCTAAAATGTTTTTAAATTGTTTTATATCTCAATGTTTCGTTAAAATTGGCCAGCAAACATAAGAATTAGGGGTTAAGGCTAGGCAGATGCAAATATTCTGAATAGGTGAAGGAAAGGCTGTGAATGTTGTTTAGCTCGACTTTAGTAAAGCTTTTGACACTATTTTCCACAACATTTTCCTGGAGAAACTGGCTGCTCTTGGCTTGGACTGATGCAATGTTCAATGTGTGAAAAACTGGCTGGATGGCTGAGCTCAGAGAATAGTACTGAACGGAATGGTGAACTGGAACAAACTCCAACTAATGGCTGGTCAAAAGGTGGGGTTCCCCAGGGCTCAGTATTTGGGCCAGTCCCGTTTAATAATCTTTATTAATGATCTGGATGAGCAGATCAAGTGCACCGTCAGTCAGTTTGCAGACAATACAATTAGTTGGGCAGGAGTGTTTATCTGTTGGAGGCCAGGAAGGCTCTGAAGAGGGATCTGGACAGGATGGATCTGTGGGCAGAGCTCAGTTGCATGAGATTGAACAATATGAAGTGCTGGGCCCTGCACTTGGATCACAACAGCCAAAGGCAGTGCTACAGGCTTGGAGCAGAGTGGCTAGAAAGCTGTCTGGAGAAAAAGGCCCTGGAGGTTCTGGTCGACAGCAGCTGAACAGGAGCCAGTAGTGTGTCCAGGTGGCCAAAAGGCCAGTGGCATCCTGGGTTCTATCAGCAATAGTGAGGTCAGCAGGACCAGGGCAGTGATTGTCTGCCTGTATATGGCACTGGCGAGGTCTCGCCTCAAATCCTGCCTTCAGTGTGGTCCTGTCACTAGAAAAAAGACATTGAGATGCTGAAGCATGTCCATAGAAGGACAATGAAGCTGGTGAAACGTCTGGAGCACAGATCTGATGAGGAGCAGCTGAGGGAGCGGGGCGTGTCTAGCCTGGAGAAAAGGAGGGTCAAGGGGGAACCTTATAGCTTTCTAAAACTACCTGAAAGATGGTTGTAGCCAGGTAGGAAATGATCTCTTCTCCCAAATAACAAGAGATAGGACAACAGGAAGCAACCTCAAGTTGTGCCAGGGGAGGTTTAGATTAGTAAAAATTTCTTCACTGAAAGGATGGTCAAGCATTGAAAGAGGTTGCCCAGGGAAATGTCACCAACCCTGAACATATTTAAAAGATGTGAAGATGTGGCATTTAGGGACATGGTTTAGTGGTGGGTTGGCAGTGCTGAGCTAATGGTGGATTCAATGATCTTAGAGGTTTTTTCCAACCTAAACAATTCTATAATTCTCTGAATCTATAATTCTCACATAAGTACACATGGAGCTGGACCACATGTGCTTCTTTTCTTTAGAAAACCAAGAAAAAGAAAATAACACCCTAGTTAAAAAGGAAGCTAAGGGAAACCATAATGCCCTGTGTTAAGGAAAGCTTTGTGGAGTGTCTTTCTGGTTCCAGGGTGTATGAGGCCCTCATCCTGATGACTTCTACTCACTGTAATCTCACAGAGGACCAGCTGTGACTCAGCTCCTTTACCACTCACCTGTGGTGAATCCTTGCCACACCCAGGCTTTTTTAAATTATATTTTTATTCCTTAGTATTTTGTATAATGCAGTACAGCAGATACTTTGGTATAGCATCCTTTCTGAAATATGCCTAAGACCTCTTAAACACCACATTCCATCAATGGAAACCACTAATACATTCATTTATAACCCAAAGGCACATTTTTTGCCTCATGTATCTTAAATATTTCTTTAGCAACCATGCTGCTTTCACATTATTGCTGATGGCTGATATCGGTAGTGTAGCTTCTTTCATTTCAGTACCCAAGAAGGAAATTGTACATGGGTTTAGGAGTGTAGTTAGCCATATAGTCTGTGATTTTGTAGGTATGAATGGAATCAACAGCCCTTTTTTCAATTGCTGAATCTGAGCCAATATTTAAGAAGAAAAGCCATTGTAAAGGACTTAGTGCAGCAAAAGTTATGGTCTTCAGTTTGTAAATGGGTGCCAAAATTAATGAATAGACAGTGTTGTCTTCACCAATTCCTGTCTTGAGAAAGACAGAAATTATTGAATAGAGATCCTACAATAGTCAGGTAGGTACAGAAGATTGGCATCCTGTCTAAAGCAGAACATCCCTTCTAGTTAGTAGAGTTTTCAGCATATTTTTAAGGCAGTTTGAAAGGTTTTGCTACTTAAGAATGGGTTTTGCTGCATCAGAGACTGGATCCTTTAAGAGTGCTGTCTTTTGTGTGAGGTGCATATTCAAAACTGTAAATGAGAAAATATTTTCTGTTGCTACTGTTTTTTGGAGACTCTATTCCTACTCTGACATTTTTTGCTAATTAACTGACAATTAGCAGCCCTAGAGTTTACTGTTTATTATTTTGTCTGTTTTTCCCCTTTGCTAAATAAATAATCCAAAGTTAAGCTTTATGGATCACACCTCTTTGTTTGCCGTTGTTGATGGATCATTTTCCACTCAGAATGGAAATGATTAAACCATATAAAAAAGGATCATGCTTGCTGCTTGTTCTCTGGCATCATATATGGAAAAATATTGCAGTTGGTTGAATTGTCTAGTTGAAATTAGCCTTTAAAGGAAAACAAAACAGAAGGGAATTGTGCAAGTTGGGTTCATTAGGGCTTTATCAAAACAAGGACTGAGTGGTGAAGAGGGAGAAAAGATGACGGAGTTCATGTTCCTGCAGATTAATTTATCAGTCTTTATGGGCACATGAAAAGAAAATTATGGCTACCTATAAAGGTCTAATTAGGGCATCTAGTGTAAATTCTCTGCAGCTAATCTGGTACAGTTCATAAAAAGCTAACAATAAAAACATAATGATGTGTTGCATTAAATGGGCAATCTTCAGCTAATGGGGCTAAATTAAAAAAGGTCTATTGGAAAAGTAGGCTCTTTATAGGCCTTAAATTGAGGATAACTCATTAAATACACAGCATGTTTTGCTGTTTAGTCCAACAGTGAGTAATGTACTTTAGAGTGTATTCCTGGGAATGTTTCTGGTCTTGGGAGCAAGTCAACTTCTAGTAAAACTGGTGCAAGTCTCACCTTGAGCACTTGGGGAATACTTTCATTTTTTAATGCTTGTTCACAGTTCTGACCTTCATTATGTAGCCTGAGTCCTGCTAGTGAGCATTTCTTGGTATAAACAATTAAAACTGGGACAACTTCTGTGACCCAGCCTTCAAAACCAGGCCTGAAGGGTAGACATTTGAGAACTTGGCAAAGATGTGAATTAAAAATCTCACATAAAACCCCCGTTCTATCTGAAAGGAGTAATTCACAATTACTGTAATTTGAGAGTGCTGAGAGTGCACTCTGAAAATTCATCTCTAGAAAGTCTCCAAATGTAAAGACAATGAGAACAGAAAGGCAAATGAATTTATGCAAAATGATAGCGGAAAGAGAATTTTCCTCAAACATTGCTTTGACTACGCCATTGTCTTTTTGTCACATGACTGACTTTCCCTTCTCACTTGCACCAGACATAAGATACTTGTCTTTGCTTTTTGGACTCTCTGGTCAGTCCCTATGTGCTCCAGTTCTACTCCCACTAATTGATTTTTTTAGATGCCCCCATGGCCAGTAATTGAATTTTCAAGAAAGTCTTTTTGAGGTTTTGAGGAGAACTTTTCAAATGGCCCAAACATCAAGTAAATTTTCTGTCTTTATCTTCAAACTCTCTGTAAAACTGTAATGGACAGATGCTTAGACACAGTTCAACAACCATGAAGGAGCCAACACAGCTTTCCATTGGTAGTCTCCTTGTCTGATGCTCTCCTCTGCTTTCCTTTGCCAACAGTCTGCCTTCAATAGGGAGGAACAATTTCTGGGTACCTGCTGCTTTGTCATCAGCTTTCTTATATGATAGCATAACGTAAAAAATGATAAAAAATACATGAAGAAAGGCAAGAATTTATGAGGGTTAGAGATACTTGCAGAGTGAATAAGAGCTGTGAGTTTTGAGGTCTTACCAAAATGAACTACAGTTGAGCTGCAGTGAGCTCTTCCTAGAAATGTCTTTGAGACAAGCAGATCTGTTCCCATGTCCCTGAGCAATATAGGAAGAACATGAAAAAACTGGAGAGGCCAAGCATACCACAGAAGTGGTAGTTTCTTCCCCAAACCTTTCAATGTGTACACAAATACAGTGATCAGCTTGCTATGTGGTATAAAAATCTGTGTGAGTATATTTAAGGGGACAAAAAAAGAAGTATCAGTTTTGTGCATAAATTATCCTTTTCTATGTAAAAGAAACAGACTTAGCAATTATGTTTGCATCCACATCTTTGGAGGCCATTTTAGCAGAGGTCTCTGCTTCCCTGGTGTGACTGCCAACTTAGAGAATTTTTAGGTTGCGGATCATTGGTCTAATTGGTTGTAAAATAAACTATTTCAAAGAACTGGCACTCCTCACATCTGCTGCTCTTGGCCTAGTGTGTTTGTGATGTATTTGCTGGTAGAGAAAAATGTTGCTGGACGTGTGTGCGTTGGAAAGCTGCAAATTGTTTTTCCTTTCTTTTGTTTCTATTTGTCTTGGTTTGCAAATATTAAGCAGATATAGTTCTCAATATGGACAAATGTGCTGCAAAATGCCACTCAGATGAGGAGATCATAGCTCTTTTTCAGTTATTGAAAGCATGTGCAGAAGAATAAACTCACAGCTAATTTCAGAATGAAGGTTTGCAGCAGACGTATAAGCCCTAGCAATAAAGGGCGTAAGCCCTACTATTCTGTTACCTAAACAGAAATACTGATGCATTTGAATACATGTAACAAAAACCCCAGAGACAAAGAGGGTTGTAGGCTGGCACAGTCACCATGTACAGGTTATACCTGCACGTCTGAGAGACTGCCTGTTAAATGCCACATAGCCCAATTCTTCCAGTTCCCTGTTGACAAGTGTGGAATTTCTTGTGTGTTTTGGTTCGTCTGAAGAGAGAACATGTCCCTAAGGGTCATGGATAAGCACAAGCTCTGGGTACTTTGGTGAAAAAAGGCTTCCCTCTCCCTCTGTCCCTCTGTGCATACCCCTTGCCTTGCCTTGCCTTGCCTTGCCTTGCCTTGCCTTGCCTTCCCTTCCCTTCCCTTCCCTTCCCTTGCCTTCCCTTGCCTTCCATTGCCTTCCTTTGTCCTCCCTTGCCTTCCTTTGTCCTCCCTTGCCTTGCGTTCCCTTCCTTCTTTTTCCCTTTAATTTTTTTCTGTAAGGCCAGCAAACAAAGCACATTCAGCAAAATGAAACTCTGGAAGACAGGGCAGTAAGGGAGGATGAGGAAAGACATGGATGCATTGGCACCCTACACCCCTACAATTTCTGTTTAACAGCCTCCCTGTCAGAAGGGAAATGGATAAACCTTGATAATTAACATCTGACTCAAACTCTGTACATCCAGGAGCCCTTACCAATATCTAAGGGAACAATAGCTTAGAACAAAACTTTAGCTGTCAGTTGGGATGATGTACAGAGCAGCTTTAGGGACTAGAGTGATACAATCTGCTCCCTCTACTCCCTGTGAAAATCCTGGCCTGAAGCCCAGGAGAGTCTCACAGGTTCCATGGTATAATAAGAGTCCATGCAACACTCCCAAGCCCTGAACAGTATAAGACAGCCAGGCTGTTCTTCCTGCCACAAGGCACAGGTGGACCATAGATTTGTATGGAAAACCTGCCCCATCTGTGTACATGGGGACACCACAGTTTGCTCCTCAGCAGGCATTGGATGTCTCAGAGCAGGAAGTTTTGTTTGTTTTGGGAATCCAAATATGCAAGTGACCTCCTTCAGCTGAGTGTCACAAAGGACATGTTTGGGTTGGGTTAATGCTGCAGCAATATCTATAAATTTTCTTTCTTTTGTCACTTTGTTTCACAACCTTCATGTTTTTTGAGTGTGTGGGAGGGACCGCTAGTGTTTTTCTCCTCTGTCCTATCAATTATTTAAAAAAGTAAAGCAGTTTCAGTGTGACCACATATCCAAAACCTCTGGCACCATGCAATGGATAAAGTAAATACTTCTGTACCTTATGAAATCAAGGGAGTCCCAGATCCTTTGTAGTTGACTAGGTAGTGATACTCCCTTTATGTGCTTTATGCTTGTTTGTAAAGGTGTCATCTTCAGGAAGTACTTCTAGTACAGGTTTCAAGTCTTCCTGTATGGGCAAAATCCTTCCTTTTTCTTGTATGACTTTGTGTTCTGCTTTTACATAGAGGAGGGGGAAGATGCACAGTACTCTGCAGAGCTCCCCTTGCAGGATAGCACTCCCTTCTTTGAGACCTGATCTCTTGGTCAGGACTGAGCACATCTATCCACACAGACCTCGGCCAGACTTGCCTTCTGCATGGGCTTCAGCCTCTTCAGAAAGTCTTACAACACCTTCATTGGTTCAGGGCTGCAGCTTCCTCAGGGGAGCTAAACAACCATCCTCTCATGTCCTAGAAGAAAAGATTATTTTGATGTATTGTTCAAGAAATTTTTGGAGTCCCAGCCAGCCATTTAGGGCCAAGTGCTGCTCAGAAGGCTGCAAGTGTGCAAGTCAGTATTTCTCTCAGTGAGTATAAATCTTTTCCCTCTTTATCCATCTTTGAATGCCACTTGTACTGGAGATCTGTGGGGGCTTGGAAATCAATTCTGACATGAAAATAATAAGAATCAATAACAAGTAGATAATAAAATGGTCATCTTTGGGCTTTCTGCAACAGGCATTATCAAAGTACCTTCTAGGTATGTGGATGATAAGAGCTCCCTGACATGTGGCCTGCTGGTTTTGTTCAGCCCGATGGGAATTTGTAACAAACAGCACGCCTGCTTCCAGGTCATGACAAGGTATGGTTGACTTACTCTGACTTCCTGCACAGTCTGCAGAGAGAAGGAGTAGAATAGCAGAAGGCTAGTTGAGCTTTGTGCCTTATTTAAGTGTCCCAGTTACTTGTGGCCAGCTTTAAGCTTTCTCCACTCAAATCCTTGGGCCATCCAAACACCACCTGGCCAAATCCTTCCACTCTGCAGGTAGGTTTCTTAGCTCAGACATGATGCCAGAAGGTATCATGGGAACAGGTTATGTATTGATTTTGACAAGAGCTAGGCAGTTTGAGTAGCAAAAAACATGAGCCGCTTTTTTGTCCTTAGGTACCAAAATGCAAAGGGTAGTAAATTAAATACTAATGGTCTGACTATAGTCCAAAATATTTACAAAAAATTAGTAGCCTTTGTAATGGGAACTCCATGTGAAAACATCAGAAGCTGCTTGCCTTTCCCAGAGGAACCACTGGAAGCACTTGACTGTGCTATTCCACTGCCAGAACTGAACAGGATTTGGGCAACACAGTCTTCACCAGGCAGTGGTGTTCCCAAAGCCATTCTGTCTTCACACCGTGCTGCCTCACAGCTGCATTTGTACAGGATGCTCCTTTGCTCTCACTTATCATTCTGAATCGTCTTCACCAAAGACTTTTCTTTCACACACTGAAGTTATTCCAGTAAGCCGGGTTTTATTGTCTCACTTGCAGATTTTGTGGACAATTATTCACAGGGAAAATATTTATCTTGTTTTTCCCAATCTCATTTCTACACCTGCCAAATCGCCTCACCCTTTCCAGCTCCTTTTAATGCCCATGAAGATCCCATTGTATCATTTTGGTCCATTTCGTAAGCTAAAGAATGTATTGGATTGGGCAGGTCTGACTTCACTGCCAATTATGACAGCTAATTCAAATGTCTGCTATATCCCTGGGACAATATAATGTTCTTAACCAGAATGGCATCAGACTTCTGGCATGGCTCCATCATAGTCAGTGTCATTATTAGCAAAAAGATTTATTCCATAATGACCAACTTCATTTGGTTTCTGCAGTGAATTCATACATTTGTCGTGGCAAATTCTAATAATACTGTTTCTCTGGTAAACCAGCAGGCCTGAAAGAAAGTGAGAAAGTAGAAATCTCAAGTTTGTCCGAAAGTATTTGACCCTATCATGGCTGTAGGAAAAAAGTATAGTGAATATTTAGTCAATGTGTATTATAGCTTCAGAAACCTGGTAGCGAATGAGTGTTGTATTCCTTTTCATAATTTTCTTTCTTAAATCTTGTGGACTTTTTTCTTCTTTTTTTTTTTTTTTAAGCCTGTCTCATGATTTTGTGGTCCAAGTCTTACATTTTAAACCCCGTGGGTTTATAGTAATGTATGTAACAAATTTTATGGTTTATTTTAAAACAAGTTTTATAAACTATGGATCTTAGGCCAGCTGCCAGATATTAGGAATATATGGTTACTTCTTGATAAGAACTTTCTGTCACTGAATGATATTTATGGTTGCAACAAGATATGAACTGATAGGGGTTTAAGTCCAGCCTGTGCAATAACAGAATTTATGTGGAGTTTCCTCCTCTTTAATCAGTGATTAAAGTAGGAATGTGATGCATTTGAACCAGTTAGTGCAAACTGTACTTGTGGGAGTTACTTATTTGACATGACTGGAACTAGTTATGACCTTCACCTAAGGATTTCAGCTGATTCCCCTGGGAATTGAATGAGGCATTCTGGTCTAATCTGACCCCTCCGTTGAGGTGCTACTGTTTCCCACATGCCTGGCTGTAATGCCTAGAGATGTTGATTCTCTGTTACCCACTGACTTTGACATAGGTTGCCCAGCACTCTGAGAATTCCGGCCACACAGGGCTTTGGTACATGAAAGCACCCCAAACTAGGGCATGCTTTGACTGTCCTAAGGGCACAAGGCAGATTGGGTCATTGCCTGTGGTGCTCTGGAAGTAGCTGCTATTCCCAGAACAGCTGGGAGGCTGGGAGGGAAAGCAGCTGAGCCAAGAGTGGAAAAGCCAAGGGAGCTCCAGAGGGAAGGATCCAGTTTCCAAACCCTTGTCCTGGGACAGTGGTGCTAAAAGTCTGGGTCTGCTGCACAGGAAAGCTGGTCTGAAGGAAAAACCAAATGACAGAAATTAAACATGATCCAGCATTATAATACCTGGGGTGAATTCACAAAGTAAAAACTGAATGGATAGAAGTGAAGTCTTGACTTGTTTACAGAAGAGAATTGATGAGTATGTTGAAAACACAAGAACATGAGATTAAAATCAGCCAAAAAAGGGGGATGCATGCTGGCCCTGATTCCAGATGTGCCTTGTGATTTGAGCAAAGCAAGGCAGCCAGGGAGAGAGGAAAAGAAAGCTGCAAGGACATTGTTGGAGGGATGTGCGTGAGGGAAAGGAGGCAATGATCTTTCTTCTCGGCTGACTCCAAAACTGTGTTGGTGGGAAGGCAGGTATAGCTATCATTACTCCACATTCTAGATCCATATTCTAGATTGGTGTAGAGTTATACATCAACCATACAGGTGGTGTTCTGGAAGCCAAATTATCCTTTTACTGTCTTAATTTTTTTCCCTTCTCTTATACTTGCCTCCTATTCCTCCATATTCTGCCACTGATTCTGCAAGGGGGAAAGACACTGATTGCACTATTCCCAGCTGGGCAACTCTGGTGGCTCACTGCTTCTGTTGTTCCATCCAGGTAAGCCGGAAGGATTTTGATGCAAGAAGGAGAACAAGTGGAAGGGAGGGATAGAAAAGAAAACTGCATCTGGAAGGTGAGAAAGGTCCAAGAAAGCACAGACATGTGAAGAGAATATTTTGTCTTCAGCACAGTATGCATTTGCTCAGAGTACAATGGAGAGGAAGTCTCTGAGCAGCATTATAAACACATCTCCTAACCCTGGTTATACGCACACACAGAGATGGCTCAGGTTTCACTCCTGTGGATTATTATTGTATCAGCACAACCTTGAACTATATTTATAGTCTTGTAAGCTACTGAGTTGCAATCTGCTTCTTGTTTTTTCCTGGTGACAGGCAGCATGGCCTGAAGGGGTGATCCCAGTGCAGTGTTGGTGGAAGAGCTTGGAGTCTGCCTGCTCACTCTGTCTGTAGATATGAGCAATTCTCTGCTTCTCTGTGCCTCAGTTTCCCCACTGATAATAGCAGGAATGGGTGTTATCCCCAAGGCAATTGTAAGCACTTTATTAGAGCTTCTTGTACCTTTGGTGTTGAACACCTGGTTGTAATCTGGTGGTTACAGTAGATACATGGTAGTAACAGCTTCTTGTGAGATCCTTTCCTCAGCCTCTGGTTATTGTGAGATAGAGCAGCAGAGGACTGAGGACTCTCGTGTAGATGCTGTTCTGTGTGTCTGTGTCTTCATGGAGCCACCAGGGTCCCATGTTTACTGGGATTTCTGCAGGGGGGATAGGTAGGCTTAAAAAGCGCCACTGTTTACAGAATGACAGATAAGATGCTGTATCTGCAGACTTGAGGAAAACTAATTTTCTTTTGGAGACAGGCACTAGGGAAGACTAATTACATTAAGCTTTTCTTTTCTAACCCTAGGTTATAGTTAGAACAAGGCAAGAAGGTACCAAAAAGGAGAGCAAAAGTCTCTAAGTTCTTGCCAGAGCTGTGAGGACCAACAAACAAGAGCTCAGGTGTGAGGAGGTGGTGGCAGATGCCAGAGTGTGCCCTTGGGTTGGGGAGCTGTGCTGAAGAGGCCAGCTGCAGAATTCACTGATTTTTATTTGTCCAGTACAGAGTTTTCTCACATTTCATGTGATGTGACCCTGTTGCCATCCTGCCTGGCCCTCTGGACAGAGTCTTGTTTTACCAGGGTTCATTTGAAAACTAACGCCTGAAAGGTCACAACGTTGCATAATTATAACTTTCAACTCCCAGATGGTCCTTTCTATTGCTAGCTTCTCAATCTCTTTTCTAGGTCTCCTCCCTCCAAATGTGAAGCCTATAGAAACTCACTCTTCCTATTTCCTGTAACACGTTTTATCAGGCTGCTGATTGTAGTGTCCTCTGTGCAGCTTCTATCTCTGATGGCAACAGAGAAGCATTCATGCAGCTAGATGATTATACATGGTTATTTTTTTTTTCTTTTCTTCAGTTTTTTTAAACAAATAGCTATCTCTTTTTTGATTTTCATTCTCCTCAAAACTTCTCTGACATGCCTAACGTTAGGGGCTACTCAGATGTAGAGAGGGCTTTCCTTTTTCAGCACATTCCTATCCTCCACAGTGTAAGTCCGTGAGCCAAAAGATGATGTGATCCTGGCAGCCCAGTTTTTTTGTTGAAAGTGTGCATTGTGCTAAGGCTCTTTCCCCCTGGAGACTTTGTGCACTCCACAAAATGATGAAATCAGGGATCGTAACTCAGCAGCTAATTAGAATAATGATAACACCTTATCCTTGGCAACTTACCAGCTTGCCTGCCTGCAGCAGCGGTCTTGTCTTGGAGTTTGGTCTCACTTCGATCTGTTCTTCAGTGCTGTGATTACTCCAAAGGTGTACGTCTCCCACCATGGCCCATTCCAACCCTGCAGCTGGAGCCCCGTGGCTTCCCTCCCTCTCTGAGATACTTAAATCAGGCTCAGCTCATCCCTGTTTGATGGCACACTCAGGGATAACAGACAAGTAGCAAAGTTGTGGAGTTGCATTGCTGTGAGAGGGAGTGCATAGCCCTTCCCCAGTCACTGGAGGTACTGTGTCCCTCCTAGATCACATCCTGTATCTCACATCTAGATCTGTACTAAAAGGGAATAAAAAATCTGAGTTGTCCCTTGCAGGAGCAGAGAAGAGCTAGGAAAGAAGAACAGTCACTTCAAAACTAGGAGTCCAATAAAATACTTCCTTCCTCCATTACTACTTGTTAAAAAATAAAACAAACAAAAACCCACAAACAAACAAACAAAACAACACAACAACACAAACAACAAAAAACAACTTAGCACTTTTGGAGCCAATTCCTGATTGTTGTTTTTGGGGTGGGACAGGGGAGAGGAAAGGCTGAGTCACAATTTCTGAGCACTCAGCTCTTCCATAATGCTTCATCACCAAGGATCTTAAAGTGCTTTTGACATATCAATGAGTTAAATTTCACCACTTCCTAGTCAGGCCAGGAAAACCTTTGCTGAGTTCATTCATGGATGAAATGGAGTAAGCCTTTAGGTCAGAGTTTTCCAACCTGGATACTTCATGTTAGATACCAAAGCTAGAGTTAACATTAAAATGTAGTGGGTTTCAAGTGCATTTATCCATCCTTTGACTGTCACAGTAAAAAAGAATTAACTGGATTTATTTTGGATTTAACCAGGTTATGGAATTCAGTAGTCTATTTCTCATCTGGTAACACCAGACACATCCTCTGCCTCTAGCAGAATTATCTCTGAAAGGCTGAAGAGGAGGCAGCTTTTCTGCTGAAGGAAGAGCTTCTCACTGTACAGAGTAGTAGCATCCTTCCTTATTCCCCTCTGTTCTCCCCCACCTCTGGTTTTCTGTGTCCAGGACTATGCTAAAAGCATTAGAGATGTTGGAGCCTTCAGCACGTTCAGCTCCAGAGAGATCTCCCATCAGGTTTTCACTCTATTTCTCAGACCTCTTACACTGAAGAAGCTGACTGTCCACAGAGACCATCTGCACAGATATGAGGATATGAGAGTTGCCATGAATCTGCAAAACAAAGTGATGGCTTGGACACAGTTAGGTCAGGGGGAATCCATGTGAAACCAGCCAGAGTTGTGAGTTACCTTGGGACCATTCTGGTATATGAGCTCTGAGTGAGACTCCAAGAAGCCTGGAGCACTCCTCAAACCACCAGTGCATGGCAAGGCTGGGGTGTGCTAACATCTACTCATCTTCACTGAAATGTCAAGGCTGCTCAGCTGGACTGTAGTTCTTCAGAAAGCTGCCCCCATTTATCCACCTCCAGACTTCTTGCCTGGGCCTGCCTCAGCTTGTCCTGGCAGAAGCTAAAGTACCCACATCGAAACCTGTGCTCAGTAGCTTCAGAGGAGGTGCTCTGGGTATATAGGACAAGCCAGAAATGCTTAGCTGGGTACGAGACCTAATCAAATGGTTCTGTTATCTTCTTCTAGAGCGTGTCTTGCAGGCAGTGCTGCACTAATGGGACTTATGTGACATTGGCATATTGCAAGGCACTATGAGTATACTTAAGGCTCTGGGCTAAAGTTTATTTTGCCTCCACATCCTGACTGTTTGAACAGAAAGGCTGGCTTAGCTTGTAAATGTGACTTCACAGAAACATGGCAAAAGACAGAGATACCTTAAGCCAGTAAATGCTTCCAGATGGGGGCATTTCTGGTGAACTTTTTACTTCTGCCTCTAAATGAGGCACTATTAGCTTTTTACAAAGATTGAAAAGATTTAGGTATGGTTAAGTGTGGTGGGACTTACTTTCTTTTTCTTTCTTTCTTTCTTTCTTTCTTTCTTTCTTTCTTTCTTTCTTTCTTTCTTTCTTTCTTTCTTTCT
>JAWWLZ010000001.1:38771752-38845228 GCA_035041345.1 Poliocrania exsul | reverse complement strand
TTCTTTCTTTCTTTCTTTCTTTCTTTCTTTCTTTCTTTCTTTCTTTCTTTCTTTCTTTCTTTCTTTCTTTTCTCTCTTTCTTTCTTTTCTCTCTTTCTTTTCTCTCTTTCTTTTCTCTCTTTTCTCTCTTTCTTTTCTCTCTTTCTCTCTCTCTTTCTCTCTTTTTCTCTCTCTTTCTCTTTCTCTTTTTTTTCCTTGCCTTTTCTCATTTTATTCCTTCCTCTCTCTTTTTTTTCTGTGAAACAAGGTACCTGAGAAGAATGGAACACTGCTATTTTATAAAAATGTAGCTTAATATATTCCTAGAAGCCTGTAAATAGAGGAAAAAAACAGGCAGAAGATGGAGAGCAAGCACGTTTTGACAGTAATAACAGTGAGCCAGAGGAACATCTTGAAAGGAACTAGCCTTGTCTTAGGAAATTAAAAAGACGTGTGTGTAGCTGTTAAAAAGCCTGAGAAAAGTGTCTGTGATTCTCAAGCAAGGCAGTCCTGCAGGAGGAAGTTTACAAGAGCTCGGAGTAGTAGTATCCGTGACTTTAATCTGGTCTTGGAAATTATTACTTCTAAGCATGCTGGAAGGAATTAAGACCAAACAAGGGTTTTCAGTTTAGAATCTGAGTCTTTGATGCTTTATGAAAGTAATTTGATTGCATCAAATGGGTCCCAGGGATAGGAACCTTAGTCCATAAATATCACCGATCCACATCATTAAAAAAAACTCAATCTGCACTTTTTTCTTCCTTCTTTTTGCAGTGCTAATATTCTTTGGACATAAGAGGCCCACAGCTGAATCAGCAGGGAGATTGATTTCTCTCTCTCCCTTTAAAAGAGGGAAAAAAGGTCCCTTTGGGTCAGGGTTAAGGGCTTGGAAGGGGCCTAATGGGAAAGTTCATCTCACAGCTGCCAGCGGTATATAGTACCAGGCCCATGGATAACAACAGGATGTGGGTTTTGAGCACTGTCAGCTCCTTCATGATATATTTCTTTTTAATTTTCTCCTTTTAAAATAATACACCAGCAAAGAACATTCTTTATTATCATAACAAAATCTCTGCTCCAGTGACTCTGAGACGTTCCTAATTGTTTTCAATCTGTCAGAAGCGCTTTCTGTTTGCATTTCTGCAACCACTCAAGAGATTGCTGTAAAGAAAACAAACAAAAAAAAATGGCCTAGGCTGACTGAGGGGTTGGGTAATGGGTTACAGCACTTTCACCTCCCTCAGAACCACTGAATTGGTTGGTACTAACTCGAGTATCAGCTTTGCAACAGCCAATTCTGAGCTCTTGTTAGCACTTCAAGTCACCAAATAGGCACAGTGGCAGTCAGTGAGTTAAAAATAAACTCATAACAGTGGAAGGCACAGGGAAAACACCCCAATCACCCGAGTGTGGAGATGGAAAGTGAAGGGGAAGAGTGCATGCAGCTCTTCACACTGTCATCCTATGAATGACAAATAGCAGTGCATTTCCCACAGAGAAAAAACACATCTGATCTAACTTTTCACATTATTTCGTAAAAAGTGATCTCATTAATGTAAGAGCAGAATGATTTCTGGGAACAGTTGTTTCCTGGCTGGCTGCTGTTGATCCTACAAGAGCTGGTGACACAGAACAGTATTATACAACCATAGGTGCATCCTCACCAGGACATCGTACTGGTCTTGCTGTCTGACCGAGGGAGTGGTGGGAGGAGAGGGGCTGCAGGGAAGGCGGTGCACAGGCAGCCCAGGGCCCCCTGCAGATATTTGCTGGCAGAGCTTGGGACACATGGGCCATGGGAGGAGCACTGAGGAATTTTCCCAGCATCGTTCCCTGCATGTGTGGGTGTTGCCTCCCACCATGGAGCCAGCGTCCTGTTATGAGTCTCAGTATTAAAGCATGAATGGTGTGCCCCCACCCTGGAGGAAGTCCCCATGGTACCACAGGCTGTAGGAGAGAGGTCCTACCTGGAAAAACTGCAGAACTAAGATGGGAGAAAGCTGGCCTGTAGAGCAAGTGCAAGTGAGCTGGACACTGAAGGCAACATTCACGTTGCCCACTAGAAATGCTCATGAGTTGTCAAGCTTGTCCCATTCCATTAGTGGTATAGGGACCAATGGTCTGTCTGCCGACAGTCTGAACCTCTTCCTCAGCTAAGTGATAGGATGTAATGTTCACGATGGCAGTGGCCCATAGCCTTAGAGAAAACTTGAATTCAGACCTGGTAGACCTTGAAGGCAACCAGAGAAAACAGAAGAGCTGCAGATCAAGTCCATTGAGTTTTATTCAGCATCATCCAGGAAGATGAAGATAGAACCTGGCACCAGGCTCCTCAATCACAGCTCAGTGTTGTAACTGCACTTTCCACCAGAACCATCCTCCCTTGGCTGTCCCTGGCCATCAGGGTTCCATATGTCAGTGTAGAAGGAGCTGAAGAAGAGTCAGGACTGGTTTTGCGTGTGTAAACACAAAAGCAGAACCACAGGAACTGTCAGTTGGTATGTTTGGAGAGAACTTACCACCCTGGCATCTGGTATGTCCTGAGCTTCTGTCAACTACCAGCACTGAGAAGTTCACATCAAAACTTATGAGCTCTGACCACCCCCGGAGAAAGGTCTGAGTGAAGAGTGGGTCAGTGCAGAGTACCCAGAGCCGTGGATCTGAGCCAGGCCTTTGTTATGAAGGATGGGAAGAAGGGCCTGTGTCAGAAAAGGCTTATCCTGCCAGTTTGGAAGTCATGGCTACTTTTGCTTTGCCAGTCATTCCACATGTGCTTTAGGCACATCCTTCAGCTTTATGTGACTGCCTGTGTGAAATAGAAGGTGTTGCCTTACTCTGTCTCACCAGAGTGCTGTAAGAGATGGTGTATTCTAATTTTCAGGGTCTCCCGTGGTTGTTCATGTGAATAACTTAAAAAGCTTCATCTTAAAGCAAACTATCTTTGGGACACCTACTTTATCTCAGTACTTGAGAAGAGCCCACAGTCAGAAAAAAAAAATGAGGTTCCTGTTCCCACTGCTGCACAGAGGTGGCTGAGAAGTCTTTTAGTGGGACACAGTTTCTCACCTGTTTTGCACCAGTGTAAGGAGTTCTGCTAAATGCAAGGCATAAGTCAGGTCCATGCTTTTCCACAGGAAGTGCTGGACACAGAGATAAGCTCCTCCAAGTTAACACTGAGATAACAGCAAGTCTCTAGCAACTAGGAATGTGAAGCATGGCAGCCACAGTAGCCACAGGGTATGTGGGGGTCTGTAACATTTTTTATGGAGAAACAAAATTGCTTTTCTTTTCCTGAGAAGGGGGAGACAGTCCCTGGTCAGCCTGACCTGTCAGGAGTGTTGTTGCTACTACCACTCCTTGTCCTCCCTGTGCCCTTTGGCTGCCTTTGCTCTCTGCAGCAGCATACAGAGACACACAGTGTGGCTGTGGGCAGCGGAGGAGCAAAGTTCCAGAACAAAACAGAAAGTGTGTTCTCATGCAAACCTCATTAATAATGGAGAGCAAGTTGAGAGAAATGGTAAAAATAAATGATATTTCTTGTTGGAAAGAGAGAACATACTGTACCACTGCAAAAAGGGAATGTGAAAGGTGAAGCCTTTCAGAGTTTACATCACTCATCCATAAAACAAAATTTAGGTTATTTCACAGTTAATGCAAGATTTAGCCAGCCAGTGGGACGACAAACACCACATACGAATAAACAAAGAAATAGTTTTTATATTGAGATTTTTACTATCTCAATTTCTTTTTCTTTTTCTTCTTTATTTTTTTTCATGCTGAAATTATAAGGCCTTTTCTTAGGTTAAGCAAACATGGCCCATATAGCACTGCTCAGCTAATGCCTGATTCTTGGAGATGTACTGCCAGCAAGGGCTGTGGTTTAGCAAGTTCTTCATATTCAGAGCCATGGGGCTACTCTCTGGCCCTGTGGTCCAGACAGATGTTTGAAAGATGCAGGTAGTTTTAAGCAGAGACTAGTGTTACTCTGCCCATAAGCCTCTGCCACAGTGTGACATAAAGTCCTCCTAAGATTGTGGTCCACACATTCTTTCTCTTTTATGCTGGTCATTAATCTCAGAAATGCATACGAAATTGATTTCCTTTTCATGACATTGTTTTCAAATGACTCTTCTGTTTTCTTCTGCTTGTTCTTTGGCAATCTCAGTGGTTTGGGAGCTACAAGGAATATAATTCAGAGCTTCAAATGTTTCAGTGCCGAAGTTGTCAGTGCCAGCTCCCTCCCATGTTTTATTGGTTGTGGGTGTAGCACGGAAGTTGCAAAAAGTGGGGGCATCAGGGTGGCAAAATTCAATGTAAGAATGTAGCAATCAGAAGAAATTAGATCCTTTTGAGCTTACACATCCTTTGGAACTCACAGAAGTAGAACCAGGATCAAAACTTGGATGCTAAACCTGGTAGTTATTTGGGGTGTTGGGTTCTTTTAACTGCAAAGTCCAGAAGGAGAAAATGGAAGAGTTAGTTGCTTTAACTTGCACTTCACTTCTGAACAACAAAGTTCCCAAATAGTGAAATTCTCACAACAGCTCTCCCCTCGCCTGCAAACAGCAAGCTTACATGCAGGGAGGGGGAAAAATGCAGCCACATTCCTTTCGCACTCCCACTCGCCTCTGAGGTTCTTCCACTTCCTTCCTATGGCTTTTTTTAGAACTGTAGTGTTTTTCTCACGTCCGGCAACAAAGGATGTTTTGTGCTGCTCCTGAGGTTGTTGGTTTCTTTTTTTTCTTTTTTTTTTTTTTTTCCCACTTCAGATACAGCTATCATGTTTGAAAATATCACTCTTGTTTGTGTGGAAGCAAATTTTTTTTTCTCTCTGATACTATACAACTTTGATCAGTTTCTGAGGATTTGTTTAATACGTTAAATTCTTCCACCAGTCAACATTTGTATTTTCCTACAGCTTTCTTATTTACTTGTGAAAACCACCATGCTGCAGCCCTAAAGGTAGAACAATACTGGGGAGATTGCAGTGATTTCTGTGCTCTGTTAATGAATAAAAAATTGAATCACTCCAGAATTACCATGGTGCAGAGTAGAGGAAAGCATTGTGCATAAATTGGTTCAGAAAATACATAGCTCATAAACCCCACAAAATTCTTATGTTCCCAGTAAAAAATCCACTGAGAAGACAAGGAGGAGCACATCAATAATGGAATTACAGTCTCCAGCCCCTTGAGTAAGCTCTCCCATTTTACAATAGTGTAACATCTTGAAATAAGAGTGAAAAACATGCATTCAGGATTAAATGTTTGGAGGTTGATGTATTTTTGTCCCCAGTCACTATAGCTGGGTCTTTGTCACAGTGATAAACTGACGGTGGTCACACACACTGACATTACTCACTTTGAGAAGTACAACCCCATACATCAGTCATTGCTGTGACAGGGACCCTGGATATTGGATATTCAGGCATTCAGTGTTTCCAATTTATTATAATTTGTAGGCAACTAGACAAGGTGGGGGGAAAGCCCATGGACAGCCTAAATTATATCATAAATTTCCAAAAGCCTTAACATAATCCTTAAGACTACCTTCAGTTCCTCAGATAGGGAACATGAATGATACAGTGACCCTGATTTTGACCTTTTGCTCAGCAGTGCTGCATAGGTATTATTACACTGTTGGCTTTGGCTTCTGCAGGAGTTGGTGCGTAAGCATCTTACAAAGGAATTATCCAACTCAGTGAAAAAATGTAAGGACTGATATCTCAGTGCCTGCTTCATCTCGATAGTCAGGGTGAAGCAAAGAGAAAATGAGAGGCCATGAGTCTCCATTTCCTGGTGTGGAAATCGCTCCTGCTCTGTGCAGGTGGGAATGGAGTGAGGTACCACATACTGTCACTGCAGACATCCTTTGTACTGCACATAACTCAAGAAATATGTCTACCCACCTTCTCTGCTGGGTGTTTTTTTCCCAGATTTCAGAGAAATACCAATACCAGCCCTCCAAAACAGCTAGCACAATTCAGGAGCCTGCTGGATCTCTTACAAAATGAGCCCTGATTAAGAAAACTGTTGGATTGCTACTTTTGTGGCATGTCTGGCTTACTATCCCTGCTGCCAGATTCCTCAAAGAGGAAGGAAGCACTTTCTGCTATTATATTGCCAAAACCTTGCAAGGGCCTTGGAGGCTTCTGTGGTGGGTGTGAGCCGGCGGGTGTGCTCTGCGGAATCACACTGTCACACACACAGATGCTGACCACAGACAGCCCCGTCACTTGCTGATAGCTCAACTGTGGTTTTATTGTCTGCCTTCTCCTCTAACACTAGGCTGAATGGAGGGAGAAGTGTCATATCTCAGTGACTTGAGTTGCCCTTGAGTACCACTCTTGCTCAGAAAGTCTAGCTCCCGGAATTTGCACTGTAGTGCCATCTGTCCCACCTTTTCTGCTAGATTATTTCTCCCTGGCCTCCCAGAAAGGAACACATACATGAGGCACAGGCATCCCAGCAGCCCAGGGCTCAGACAGATGCATGGAGGCTGCTTCACATGAAGATGCCAGGCAGTGAACTGGGATGCCAAAGGCATGTTTGCTTGTTTTATCCACTGTGTCAGATAAGGGCTGTGGTTCTGATAGAGTCAAACACCCAGGGTGGTAATATCTCAAACACATCTGTTTACCAAAAGTCAGTCTGTCTTCCATCAGGTTTGGCTAACATAAGCTTGCAAACCTGATTTAACCTGAGCTTTTTCCTTAAGGTAGGCACAACCACTTACAGCTGTTTTCAGAAAGGCATTTTAGCTCAGTGGCTGGGCAAGGATGCCATCAGCTGAAAGGTGGTGTCAGATGGATGTCCCTGGCAAGACCTGACTGGCACTATTAAACCTTGCTGGCAGAAGCTAGTTTTGTCACTGCAGTGGCACATGCTGTAACAGCCCTATGAAAGGACCTGACCAGCTTTTCTGTGACCCAAACAGATCCCCAAGCCATCAGCTGATGGCTTCTCACTCAGCAAGCACCATGGCTTATGCCAGCCCCACACCTCACTGGGAGGAGGTGGTACCCCATGGCCATAGCCAGCGTGCAGCAGTGCAGTGAGGTCAGCGCTCATCCAGACAGAGAAAGAGCACTGTCAATGTAGCCTGGGAAAATAGCCTGCTAGTCTATGGTCAACTCACTTTGCAAGTCAAGATAAATAAAAAAAAATTAGTAAAACTTACTAATTTTTACTTATACAGCAGAAGTACCCTTAACTACTTGTCCAAGTAGCACTTTAAATAAACAGCAACAGTGAGTGAGATGCTCCCATACTGCCCTGGCCATCACCATCACAGCACCCAGTCAACCCAGGTTACACTGGCAGCCTGGTGTTACTATCACCCTAAAGTTGCTGGCTTACATTTGTTTGGATACCATTAGAAAAAATTCAGTTTAAACTTCCTTCCCTACAGGCAGCTATGATCCTACTTCAGTAAGATAAGCTGGTATTGCTGTGACACCAGGTGACACCTGTGCTCCTTGCCTAGCACTTGGACATTTCCTAGATCAGGAGGGTAATGCCTTCATGGCCCTCATGTAGAGTCTGGTACAAAGAGATGAAATTAATGTATTTTGCCTCTTCCAGAAAATGTGATTTATGAACAGGAAGGATCCACCTTTCAAGGTGGGCAAGTACTGTGGGTCAGAGCTCCAGCTCACCCAGCCAAGGCAGCACCCAGGGCTGCAGCGCTCTATCCCCATTCTAACACTGCAGGGAAAGGGAGGGTGAAATTGTGTGAGACTTGGCAAATCTTTATGATGCCCTGGAGGAACTGTACTTCGGAGAGAAATGCAGCCTCTAGTTCTACTCTACAAATCCCAAAACAAGCTCTGGATAAATTTCAGCTTGAAAACTGGCTCTTTCATGCCTGCGATAACTGCACTTGACAGCCAAACAGAGACCCTTTCATTTTTAAAAATAGAAAAAGCAATTAATTATTAGAGTCAATATAAGCTGGGAGCTGGCACAGTAGCAGAGCAATGTCTGTAGTGATCTGATTGTAGCAGAGGCCATAATGGCTTTACAGCTCATGTGCTCGTGAGCCCAGGGTGGGACACTGACATTCTGGATGCAAAGCTGCTCAAGCACAGGCACATAACAGATTGATGCCCCACTGTGGCAGGGTTGGTAGGCAGCAAAAAGGGAAGGCAGCCTCTGAACTCTGTAAAGAATTTAATGGACTCAGTGCTACTTTGTCAAACACAGCCTGCCTCAGTATTTGGGCATGCTGGAGCTGAAATGCTCACCTTTCTTGTCTAGTGTTCTCCAGTGGCCATGTGCAGTGAGTGCCAGTGTGTCAGAGGCAAGCCTTGGAGGTTAGTGGGCAAGCCCTGAGAGCCAGAGCCACTGATTTCTCCTTCCCATAGCTGGGTAGTCTGGTTTGGTGTGGGATGAAGCACTGCACACGAAAGCCAGGCTCATCTTTTTCTGTCTCAGTGTTTACCTGAGACAGATCATGATGTGAAGGGACAATGGGGCTTAGGGGCTCCTGGCTTGGTTGCCAGAAATTCAGTAGCGTATGACCTTCACTTGCCTCTGAGTCTTTTGGACGTCAGTGAAAGTCCAAGCAGGGAATTTTCCTTATCCTCCAGGAAAATCCCACTTTTTTATTTTTACTTTAAAGCCCAGTTCTTACCACTTGCTATCTACAAGCTGTCCTCCTGGACTAGCAACTCAGTGAGGTAATGGAAGTCAGCTGCCTTAGACACTTCATTTTCTGTTGCAAGATACTTGCACATGACTGAGGTTGCTGATGTTTGGTGAGCCTAAACCAAGTGGAGAAAGGCAAGGAGAAGCAGGTCCTGAGCTGGAGGAGACTGCATCTAGGGAACTGAGGTGGTGCTCTGATGTGAGCTGAGGAGAAAGTGAAGCCTTTGGGCAGCTGCGTGGGCCAAAAGCAAACACTGCACAGGACTTCCACTTTGCTAATGATAATGAAAGTAGTTCCTGGAATGATTTGCTTGTTCCAACAGCAGGACAGTTTGATTGAAATATGTACAAATTAAAATAAAAAAAAAACCAAACAAACCAAAAACCAGCAAAACAAACAAAAAAGAATGAAAGTGGAACTTGTAAGAGAAGAACTTGTAAGAGAATGGACTGACCATTCTCACAGCCTCCTTTCCCTGTTCAAATTGATAATTCCCAGCAAAGCCACAATTCAAGCACATGGTGATGGCTCTTTTAACATGATCAAAGGAATAATTATATGCAGTGGAATTCTCTGAACACAAAAATTTCATGTGATCATCCTCGCATGAGGAAACAGCTGTGTGTCTGCAGAAAGCTCCCATTTGCTCCACAGACAGCCAGCCTCAGCCGGCTGTCATGGTGCTCTTCCTCAGCTGCCTTGCACTGTGCAAACCCACTCACTGCTTCTGGACTGGCCAAGTGGCAGGGAGATGTGGAGATCCTTTGATTCTCTATGTGTTCAGGGGATGAAGGGACTATTTTCCTAAAAATCGACCACTGCTTATTTAATTTATCCTGGAATGGAAACTTTATTTATAGAAACAACAGCAGCAATAGGTACCTGAGTCCTAGCAACAGCAAAATGGGCTCTGTAGTTTCTGATGGGAAATACTGCAAAGTGCTGTGCTTCAGCAGCAGATTTTGTTTGTGGTTTCCCACTCTGCATCTGTCCCATCTCTTCTAGGAGCTGCAGATCGGAAAGCCAGCCTTTTCTTCATCCACTGAACAGTTTTTTTCTCCCCCTCATCAGTCAGCATAGCTTGATGCCTGCAGGGTAGAACACTGCAAAGCTTGGCAGGCTGTAGGTGAGGAGCTGTGGCAGGCTGTGTGGACATATGGGGGTGGGAGCTCTCCTAGGAGTGCAAAAGGTTTCTCTGGTAGCCTGAAGTTAATGTGTCAGCTCCAGGCCATGTGTGAGAGCAGTATGGGCTGTACTGAAAGTCACTGAGCTCCTTGACTCCAATGCTTTTCTGCTACATCCCTGGCTGTTATTCAAGCCCAAAGTGTCCACCCTGCAGGATTACTGGTGAGGGATCCAGCCACTGGACTCCAGTCTACCTGCATCTGCTCTCCCCAGACCACTCTGTAGGAAAACTCTGAAGCTGCTCACAATCACTCCAGTGATAGAGCTTGCCCGATATTCCTGCTGGAGTGCACTCTTGTGAGGCAGCAGTGCCTATGGTAGCCCAGTCTGCATTTCACCATGCAAGTGTGTCCTGTCTCATATAGACTATTCCTGGCATGTCTCTTTTCATTCAGGCTCTTAGGATGAGCATCTGGAGCTGAGATTGTCCATGTAATTGATGCTTTATATAGTGATGTGAAGTTTTGAAGTGGCCTTGAATTCAAACAAATCACCCTCTACACCTTGCTAAATGGAGTTTCACTTTGTCAATGTATATAGTTGGCCCTATCTCTTAATTTTATCTTCTCTTCATTCAGTCATTCCTTAAACCAGCCACCAGATCAGACAGGTTCTGTTAAGATGCTGCTGACTGCTTGTTGGTCTACACTGTATTCATCTTCATCAGTTTTTCATATCTTCCCACATGCAACTGGAGATTATCTAGGTTGTTTTTGTTAATAGGAGACAGATGGGAATTGGGTGTCAGGTTGTGATTCTGAAGCGTAGGAGCTTTGTAGCCTTTTTAAAAATGCATGATATTAAAGATCATTTAAAGATAAATTAGTTTCTGGCATTTAACAATTAGTGAGGTAAAATAGATGTTCAATAGAGAGGCCAGAAGAATATAATTCTTTAGTCTGAGCCGTTGCCTCTGGACCCCAGGCCAACATATTCACATCCGGTACAAAAAGCCAGAGTCTTGAATGCTCTAAGTCTCCCATGTTAGCCCTGGCATTGCACAGTGCCCAGTTCAGTGGACTGCATTTCCTTTCTCAGTCAGATGATAGATTCCACGGGAACAATACAGAAGGAGAAATACTGGCAGCACTGATATATCTAGGACCTTGTACATTAGACAAATCAGATTTTGGGGGGCTTGCTTTCCCTGCGTCTGTGAGTTGAGCCTTCAAAATCAAAAGCAAGAGGTGTTTCTTGGAGCAAACACAATGAGTGGCAGGCACATGGCTGAAGAACAACTATACTGAGTCTGAAAAGGGTTTGTCAAGTCCAGAGTCCTGTCCTAGTTTTGGCCAGGAGTGGATGCTGGAGGAAAACATAAGAAAACAACTGAACATGGCATAGTCCTTTTCCTAAAGCAACCACAGGGCTGGGAGTTCTTCAGTCATAGACAGGATCTTTGTAGGTTTTGTGTTAGTAATTCCAATGGACTTTCTTTCCCTCTACAAGTTTGTATAGTTTCTCTCTTAACTTCTAACCTCAGCAACAGCTGATGGCAACAATCTCCACTGTTTAATTTGCACTGGATGGATATGTGCTTACTTTGGTTTGCTAGAAACCTGATGCTTTCTAATTGCATTTAATGTCCTGTTTTTGAGAAAAAAAATTAACAGGAGAGATGGGAGGTTCTAAACTCACCAGGCTGCAAGTGCATTGGTATGAGTTGTATACAACCAGCTTATGCTTCACCTCATACAATCACTGTGTGGCTCGGCCTCCTGCCCTGACACTGTCTGGTGAACTGCAACCTTCTCACCTGCAGCATCCAACAGGCCAAGCTCCTGTGCAGGTCTGCTTGTTGCAGCTCAGCAGGTGAATGGGCAGCAACTCCAGTTCCCATCTTGCTCCATCATGTATTTTTTTGTTCCTAGTTTAAAGTTGATATTGTCTGAGTTTTTTCATATGCAATCATTTTCACCAGTCATCTATCCCATACCCTGGAAGAAGGCAGCAAAATGGGATGCTCAAAAAGTGTCCCATCTTGGATCAACTGGAACAAAAAGATACTGCAGATCTGATGTAGCTGTTTTTCACATGCCCTCCAAGTACCATCACAGGTAACGTAATGTGGCCATGTGCGGATATGCAGGAGAAGCTCTGACAGCAACTGAATGCTTGTTTATTTACAGAAAATAATAATGCTCCTACTTTCTCTATCATCTGCTATTTTTTAATTTCTTAATTTATACCTCTGGAGGACCCTGATTGAAACCCCAAGCCAAGATTAAATATCA
Source organism: Poliocrania exsul (assembly GCA_035041345.1). Taxonomy (NCBI): domain Eukaryota; kingdom Metazoa; phylum Chordata; class Aves; order Passeriformes; family Thamnophilidae; genus Poliocrania; species Poliocrania exsul. The sequence goes on along the minus strand of JAWWLZ010000001.1, from coordinate 38,833,181 downwards.
CAAGTTATGCAGTACCTTGATGTCTCCTTACTCAAACTGCCCTCCTCCTTTGGGAAGGGTGCACTTCACCCCCAGGTTTTATACCCCCAGGTGTCCAAGCGATGATTTTCAACCATAAGAAAGGTTCGGGGGTTTTTTGTATTGGTGCAAAAATACCATCAGATTAATACAGCAATGTAGTCCTAATGTGGACACATCTGGCAAAGCTGTATTGTCAGTGGAAAACCTCTTTCCATGAACAAAACAAGCTCTACCAGTAAAAGTGTGGGTTTGTTACTGTAACTGGATGAGGGAAAAAATGGCTCAGAGCAGGACTGAAGCTCTTATCTCCCACAGTCTGAGAAAGAGGGTGGATAGTGAGGTGACAAAGCTTGCTATTGAAAGTAAGTTATTAAGGGTACTAAAAATGGAAGTTGACTGCAAAGACTTGCAGAAGGCGCTTATTTTAGTGAGGCAATAAAAGAGCAGATGAGATTAATTTAGATAAACATGGAGTGTTGAGCATGGGAAAAACTCTAACTGTAGATGCTAGTTGATAGACTATGAGTTAGCTGTGTCTGTTCAGGAATTAGATTCCAGAGTTGTAATAGCTCTGTGAAAACAGCCATTTGTTCCTTGATAGCAGTTCAAAACAAGTCAAATATCAGGAGTAATTAGGAAAACAGAAGAAAACCAGAGCCGTACAAATTTACTAGTTCTGCGTTTCCTTCTCAGAAAGGGTGTATTAGAAATAAAAAGGCACCAAAGTGACAAGGATAATCCAAAGTATAGGACAATTTCTAGGTGTTGAAGACTCTGATGTCCAAAAAGGGAGTAAGTAAGAGAATAGTACAGAGGTGCTGACAACCATGAATGTTCTCCAGTGAGTTTGCTGGAAATTATTTGGGCTGTTGCTTTCAATACAAGACCTATGGGACATCCAATGTGATGAGATGGTGTCAGGCTTTAGACAGACAGAAAGAACAGTCACTGTTAAACTGCAGAACTCACCACCACATGATTTTGTGTTGCTAACAATTTGCAAGGTAAAAAGCAATTAAACGTATCTCAGGAATAAAATAAATTGACAGCCATGAAATGCGAGCACCCTTTCTCTGTCTCAGGTGTTCTCTAAGCTACTTCCACCATCTGGCAGTTGGTGGAAAATACAAAGGATTTATTACAATGTGTTTTCCCCATTGCCATCCTCTTCCCTGTGTACTTGCTGGCAGTCCAAGATGAAGATGGGACATTGATACAGAATAACCTTTGGGATGACCAATGGTAGGAATTTTTACGTTTGGGATAACCCTTATTTAAATCACTTTTATTGATATGATGCTGGAATCATGAGATGAAGCTCTATTGTAGTAAAGAATTGGAGTAAAAGCAAGATTATCCTGCAAAGAAAATAATATGTGATTCAAACATGATTGCATTAAAATAAAAAAAATTATAAACATCCAGTGAAAAATTGGAAATTAAAAAAGCAGTCATTTGAGCATTGTAAAACCATCATGCCGCTTTCCCTAACAATTTTCTGCTCCTGTCTGTCATCAGCCCATTTCACATGCAGTCATAGCTTTCAGTCACTTGCAAGCCATGTCTCACATTATGAAAATTCACATGATGCAAAAAACCAATGAAAATGTGCTAATTGGGCTGGCTCATTTTTTCCAGCTCCTGAGAATAGGGAAGAATCCTTCAACTTCACTTTCACAAGATAGCTGGCTGACCCTATCCTGACCACTGCAGTCACTGAGGGCATCCTTCCTTGGATAGCTTTAGGAAGAGGCACAGGGTTGGCACACAGGGTGAGCGAACTTGTAGGCTGACACTTTGTAGGGGTTAGGTTCTTTCTAATACAGCTGTTTCTTCTCTAGCCCTAAACTTTCCAGCTTAATGCCTGCAGTGGTGACTTTTCTGAGCGCTATTAAGGTTTGTTATACAACTCTTAGGCTTCACCCCAGAGTTAACTGCATTTTGGTGCTGAGCAATGGATTGTCAAGTTTAGAATTGAACACCCAGAGTGCTTTCAGAAGGGGTACAGGAAGTAGAGAATTGCTTCAAAGTAGGGATTTAAAATTTCCCTGGAAGTCTGGTGTTCTTCCCTGTAAACGCTTGTAAAGAAATGTGGACCTGCTGATAGTGCCAAACATGCTACTAAACACCATTGTATTGATTGTGGATTTGTGAGACATTCAAGGACCGCAGGAGAGGGCTGCATGACTGATATCCACCACTTGCACAAGTAGCTGACTGAATAGCCATGATCCAAGATGCCACCAAGCAATCACTGCAACGACTGGAAATGGAAAGTTAAGAAAGGAACTGCTCTGTGTTTCTTTTCTAGCCTGACCTTCTGGCCCAGGGGAGCTGTGGTGCTCCAGTGCTCATGAGAAGGGACTGGTGACACTTCCCAGGGTGTATGCCCATCCCAGCTGCAGCTTCACATGCGCGGGAGAGTGAGTACCTTGGAGGAACACCTGTCCCCTGGGACATTAGATGGCTTCTTGGCCTTCTCAGGGAGGAAGTGGCTTCCATTTAAGGAGCTGGAGAGGTTCTTGGCAGGAGTTGCAGCAAAGCATCCTAAATGCTGGGTCCTGTTGGCAGAAAGGCCAAGGGCAGCTCAAGCTCATGCTTGGAAGTGCCGTCTTTTGTGAGCCTGAGATTTGCCAGAATTTCAAAGCAGAAAGAAAGAGAGGGGTGCGAGGAAGCTATTAAAGATATATAAAGTAAACTTGAAGCAGGGAGGAAAGCGTGTTTTATTGAGGAACTGCACACTTTATTCAAGAGAAGGATTGGTGAACGCTTATTATTTTAACAAAGACTTTTTCTGTCGTGAACAAGAGAAGCAGATGTTTAAAAGACGGACAGGAAGCGGCTGTGACAAATGAAAGGATTTTTGATTGAATTCATGAGCTGTGTTTCCTGCCAGTAATTCATTCAGCTGTAGGCTAGATCAAAACATAATATTATGGTTTAATCAGCACGCTTTTTATCATGAAGCCAGAATATACAAGCTCTTGGTGCTACAGGTAAAAAGCCATTAGTACAGTTGGCTCAGAAGCTTCTTTTTAATGCATTATTCATTCTTTTTCTTTTAAGCAAATACGTTGTCTATCAGCAAACACCTGAAAACTCCTAGAGAGCAGTGTTTTGGAGTTTGCACAAGCAGGTGTAGAAAGGGTAAAGCACTTTCAGGGCATGGCAGATGAAACAGCCTGCCTGAAAAAATAGTCCTACTTCTGTTGCAGTCTGGGAAAGCTCAGTTTTCTGCTGACTGCAGGGACCATTAGATCGAGCTGGTTATCCTTGGAAAAAATAAGCCCGGCATAAGGATTTTTTTTTCTCATCACACTTATGAAAAAGCATGTGTGTGTTTATGCATGCGCGTGCGCACGTGTGTTAATTTTGATGTTTTCTGCTTCCTTTCTCCTAATGAATTCTACTTGTTTACAGCCTGAAGGAAAGCTTGTCACTAGAAATTTCCTTTTGAGTTTTCAGCTCAAGATTTCACAACCACAGAGCCGTTGCAACATAGTGATAAACAAGCTGAGGGAGGCAACTCTGGAGAATTGAGTCTTCTCTTTTTCACCATTTAGTTAAGTAAATAGTTACCAAATGTGCTGAGAGATAGAGAACTTTATCCCTAGCTGTAATGAGTATTAACAAAAGTCCTATCCAAAAACTTAGAGTAGGCACACAAACTGTTTTGAACAGCTTATCTTTACACCCCTTCTTGTCAGAAACTGCTGTACCCATGGGACACAGCTCTGGGCTGTAGGCTGTAGGCAGAAGGGATAATGGAAAAGAGGGATTTTAAAAGCTTCCTAAAGCTCAGGGTCACAGTCCTGGATTTGCATTTCCCAGGGAAAATGCAGGACCTGTCTGAAGCTGAGAAATAGTAACCAGGATGCACCCCATACACAAATACCAGCTGCCCTCCAACCTCCTACCCTTGGCCAGGCTTTTGGAGGAGGTATGAAGACACTACACTAGAGCAGCCTCTGCCCGATTTCTTCCTCTGCAGGGTTGCAATCAGCATAGCTTGGTTGCTGGGTGGGTCAGGGTCTCATCCTACACTGAGTGTCTCCCATGCAGACCTTGGTCCTTGGCATAAGCACAATATCCACAGATCTGCTGTGATTACCAGGCAGGCTTTCTCTACTGCATTTAGTCCCTTGTAAAGTTTCCACAGGTGACTCTCTTATTATAATCAGTGTGTTCAGGGAAGCCTTGCAGTCATGATTTCCAGGGTGCTCTAGGATAAGACAGATAAAGGCTGCTTTCTGGAGATTCAGATGAAATTACAAGTCACAGTCTTTCCTAGTTGAAAAAAAACAAAAAACCAAAAAATACAGCTTTGGATCAACCAAAACTTTTAAAGAATACTTGTGAAATTTAGCAAGTGGTTTTAGTGATGGCAGAACAGGCATATCTTGACATTTCTTAAATAACTGAAGTTGTTTCCTTTTTCACCGGGAAAGAAATTTTTATTTTGAAATTTGTCTCAGTTTGTAATAATAAAGAACAGAAAGAAAGAAAAATCCTTGTAGGGAAAATAAATTCAGTTTCAGAATTTCAATGTTAGTTGCATGTAGATTCTTCTATTTAACCAAGTGGAATAGATCGTTTCACTTCTTTGAGGAAAAAAAGGTGGGTCTTTGGGCCATCAAAACAAAACAAACAAAAAACCCACACAAACTGCCCAAGGAGTAATAATATTAGAAATATTTGCCTTGTTCTGTTTATTTCTGTGTGCAGTATGATTACTGATACAATGAAAGATATGAGATGTGGAGAACCAGATCTTTCACTCATGCAGAGAAGATATATCACACATTTAACAATTTACACACTAGACCAAAGAATAAAGAAAGGGGAAGAATAGCTAAAATATAAAGATGGGATCTTCCTTCTCTTCAGTAGCAGAAAACAGAGGAGCTGCCTCATCTTTCAGTGCACAACCTGATCCCACATCAGAGAAGTTAAAAGAATGTGTGGTGGGATCTGCTGCCAGCCAGCTGTTTGAAGCAACTTAGGTCAAAGAATTATTAGAATTATTATGATTGGAAGGGATCTTTAAGGGTCACATAGTTCCAAACTGTTTGCAATGAGCAGGAACATCTTCCACTTGACCAGGTTGCTCAGAGCACAGTCCACCCTGGCCTTGAATGTTTCCAGTGATGGGGCATCTACCACTCTGGGCAACTTGTGCCAGTGTTTCACTACCTTCATCGTAAAAAAAAAAAATTCTTCCTTATTTCTAGAGATTTGAAAATGGTTTAAATTTTCCAGTCTCCCAGCCGAGGCACAGCATGCACTAATCATCTCTGTTGTGTAGCTGGAGAGGAGGATCCCCAGGTCCTTCTGTTCCATAAAGCATCTTCACCACCAGAATTGCACCCAGTAAGTGGTAACTCCTTTGGCAAACAGTACAATTGTTAAATGTCAGCTACTGCTTATGGTTTAATTACTTCTGAATTTTAGCAAGCAGCTCTTCATTCATAGCAAACTGGCATTTTGTACATTCAAGATTGTGCTATTAGCTGCACAATAGAGATGCTGGTTTTCTGTAAATATTGAGATTTGGTAATTATAGCCTGAGAGTTATTAACACTCCATGGCAGATAAATGCTTCAGCTGCTGAATCTGCTGTGGGCAAACCTCCTTCCAGAAGGAGCATCTTATCCTGAGTGGAGGGAGGCTCTAGCTGCCATACTCCATTAACACCATGTTAATGAGCCAAGAGCCCACGCACCACAATGAAAACATACCCTGAAGTGAAGCAGATGGGCTCAGAAGCCAAAGCCACACAATGGGGAAACCTAGAAAATGATAGCTAAATTCAATAGAAAACAAAAGCTGGGCAGCTTGGCCCTCCTTGTAGTAAATATCCTGGAGTAACAGATATTCCTGGATTTTACTAGTTGAAATTGTGGCCAAGCAGAACAGTCCATGGATTTCAGGAATACTCAGGTCTCAGCTGGCTACAGGCAGTATGTCAAAACCCATCCAGAAACCACTGCTGATTGCCTGAGCCCTGCACCAGCGTCTCTGGGGAAATCCTTCAGCAGTACTCACGGAGGACTTGTGATTCAGTCCTTCAGATAACTGTGCTGCTAACCCACAGCAAGGCTTCACACATCTTGTTGCTAGAGCTGATTAAAACAAAATAAACAAAAGAAGTTGACAAATGTGACTGAATCAGTGTGGGGGTAAGTACTAACATGTTAATCATGTAAATGATTAACTGTCTATTAGTCATATGTGAACAACACTTGGCCACATACTAGTAAAAGTGCTTTATTATCATTCATAATCTTAATGATGTCATAGCAAAATAAGCCCTCACGCTTTGCTGGGAGACATTGGGTTTTGTACATGGTTTAAAAGAATTTATTCTTTTACAGACTAGTGTAAGTCTGTTTACCTTTCCGCCAGTGCTACATCATTGTACCTCATTGTCATTAGTGAGCATGTATGTACATGAAGCACAAAATTAAAATTAAGTAGCTTTTGGATGTATATCTCAGACAGAGCGAATGCATCCTTGAAGTTCTTTGATAAAGCTGTTCTTCCAGTGCTGGGGTTTGTAGGCAGCAGTACTAATATCAATATGAGCATTCTTTATGTCGGCCTGGTAAAACTTCCCTTATTGTGGCTTACAAATGCAGAATGATTTCAAATGGAGCAAGACACCACCTGTTTTCCAGAAGGAAAACATGTTCAGGAATTTTTGGACAAAATCACTTACCTAGTAGGTTTTGATATAATGGTTATTGGGAAAGACTTTTTGGTCAAAAATGCCATCCAGAGGGACGCTGTTTGCTATTTTGCCTCTTCCGTCCCTGCCCTGGTCTCTGTGCCAGGTTGCCCAGGCAAGAGGCAACTAAGGCCCTGCAGCTTCCACTAGATAGTGTTTGCAACATGGAGAGATCAACTGCTCAGCAAAAGAGCAAAACCCAGGGAGAAATAATACAAAAAAGTCTTATTAAAACCAGGATAGGGAAGGGGTAAGAACTGCAGTGTACACCTGATCCTCCAAAGGGGCCTCCTGCTCCGGGTCAGACACTTGGTAGCACAGAACTTGGCCAGAGTTGTGGTGCCAGGGCTGGCGTGGTGGGAACATAGCCTCAAACACATGCTTCCAGTTTCCAGTGACCAAAAAGAGGTTTTGGTTAAGAGTGCAGATGCCTGTATTAAACATATTAAAGTGATAGTTAGCTCTGTGATCTTCCACATCAGACCTGCAGAGAGCAGACTTTAAGGCAGCTTCACCATGCTGTTCCGATACAAGATTCTTACCAGGGCAATTTTTTTCATTAGCCAAGACTTTCTTTCCCTCCCTCTGCTTCAAACAGGTCTTGTCACCTGTTTCTCATCTGTTTTCATTATAGAGAAGTAGTAATTGGTACACCTGGGCGTTATTGGAGAAATAGCTTCGCTTAAGCTGTATGTGGTAATTATAGACTGAACTGAGTCACGCTGATACGTTGTAAGTACATTTGCCCCTGAGTGTCTGATACTGTCATGTGTCTGTTCCAATGGCTTTTGGGGGGAAAGAGCGAGGATAGAGAGGAGCAGCGTGGATGTCTGACCTATCCTGTGTATGTGCAGTAAGCCTCGAAAATACAAAAACGCTGCTATCACAGCAGAAAAAACAACAGCGTGATCCACTGTAAAATGGACCAGTGTCTTGTGTTCCAAGTGGCTTGTTTTCCTGGGGAATCGGTTACCCCACATACGACAACTTGCTTCCGGTGTTTTGTAACTGCAAGGAGGCACCAAACTAAAATAGCTCATTTTCACTGTTTTGGTGATGCTTTCTGCTAAATAGCAGCGCAAGACTGCTGGTCCACCACTGAAGCCAATAACCTAATGTAAAGTGGGACAGCAGCTTTGGCGGCAGCCTTGCACTGTCTGAAGGAGAGGGGAACCAGAAACCTCCAATGCTTCTGTCGGCGTGTGCGCTTTGAGTGGAGCTTCTAGACACATCTCCACAAAATCTCAGCCCTTCTTCTCACATGTGACACTTCCAATGCAGGAGAAGGTGTTGGAAGCCTCAGTGGTGTTTTCCACCATCAGTGCATGGCACATCACAGAGCCGCTCATGGTTGAGGTTGGCAGGGATCTCTGGAGGTCACCTGCTCCAACCCTTCTGCTCAAGCAGGGCCACCTGGAGCTGGCTGCCCAGGACCATGTCCAGGGGAATGTACTGTGTTCATTGCACCAAGCTGGTAGCATCTGCTTTGTGCCTTGGACTTTGGGTACAGAGGCCAGGTGGATGGTAAAGTTCAGAGAGTTTGCCTTGAAGAAAATGCCAGTGTAAGATGCTGCTGCAGTAACTGAGCCTGCCCCTTACAAAACTAGATGGGTAATGAGAGATGAATCTTTGGCAGTCTCTTGGCATGTCATTGCTATGCTGTGGGTTTAGAAAGGTGTAGAATTTCAGAATATAGTGGAAAGGTTACCCCTTTCTGGGGTAACTCTGGCCTCCAGCCTGCATCAATTCCATAGTTTGATGTACTGCATTCACAGGTAGGCACCACCATGAAGGGACATTTCCCAGAGGGAGGCTTATTCTCTGTACCCCATTCAGTGCCATACCCTGAAATCTTTCCAAATACAAGACACTTAGGTGCATATTTTGGAGCAGTGGCAGTTTGTGTTTATACTCATCCCTGTTTTCATTTCTCGCATGAAATTATCATAGCTCTGATCTGTAGTGAGCAACATATGAAAAATATCAAAACTTAGTTGTGTGTAAGTCTTATCCTGTACATATGGAAGAATCCAGAATGGGAATGGCAATAACTTTAGGCATGACATTGGTGAAAGCGGCATTTGCAGAAGGCAGAAGACAGAGCAGAGCTGGGCAGGATTGGTGCCGGATCTATGTAAGCTCCACACCAGTTGATTATCCATCCAGAGACTATTTTTATTACTTTCTCTTACCTTTTTGTCTGATCAGGGAAAAATCATGTCCTTTTGGGCTAGACTAAAATGGAGCAGTCTGTTCATTTAGCTGCTGAGAAGGGAAATTAACTTCATTCTTATCCGTCTAGCTTATTAGCACAAATATTGCTGCTGCATTATCCTACTCCACATAAAACCCTGTACAGTAGAGCCTTTTAATTGTCTGGCTAATTGTTTGGCCTCGGAGCTGTCTATTTCCGATTGTCTAATTCTCATTAGAATGCCAGCTGACACTGAGTCCTCCAAAGCTCCCTTTAGCTGCCTTTAACCACTTCTGGACTAATTTGGTGGTGTTGAAAGCACGTACAGAAAGACAACCAACAATAAGAAACACAGTGCAAATGTTTCTCTTTTCTAATGCATTCAACATTTTAAATCCTAGCCATAAAGGAGTTTTGATGCTGGTTTAAATGCATGTATCCCTACAGAGTCACAGCATTGTTGTTAGTGTTCAGAAGTGTGTAAAATACGTGGACTGAAAATCTAGGCACAAATGCTTCAGTTCTTTATCTGAAATATCTTCTGAAACCAATGAGTGTTTTTCACCCTATGAATAAGGAATAAATCAGGATGCCAGGGTGCAGGCCCCAGTGAGAGAAAGGATTGATCTGTATTACAGTGCTCTTTGTTAACCCCATGTTATGCATTTCTGAGGACAGTCTACAAAACCTGAATGAGACAAATCTTGGGTTCACACTCTGAATTTGCTGTTATATATTGCCACCATGTAGCCCTTTTTTCACTTTGTGATACTTTAGCACCATAATTAGAAAATTTTCCTGTTTTAATTTCTTTCGGTTGTCTTTGAACAGCTCTCAGCAATCTAGTTAGTGCCATGAGACTGGCCAAAGCTTGTTTTCCATGTTGCCATCAAACTGAATAAACACAAGCAGGAAAACTCAGTGGGGCAGGACTCTGTCAGAGTCATGTTCCCTAATACCTCACTGCCCTGAGAGAAGATGGGGGGAAAGTGTGTTCTTACCAGCTCTCAAGTGAAATTTGTTAGCTCAAAACCTAAAGAGGAATTAAAATGTGTCCAGCTACTGAAACTGGAACTTAGAGGTCTGCTGTGGGGTTTCTGCCAGTTTTAGCACTAGATTCCTTGATCAGAAACATGGGAGTAGGAAAGGCAAGCAGTACTGCAGTGGTGGAGGGTTTGCTGATTTCCTGAAGGTGGGGCAGCCCTTGCCTGAGTAGGGAGCTTTGGCCATTGGGAGCCAGTGCCCCAAGGCTGCCTTTTGCTGCATCCTACTGGTTTGTTGGGCAGAATGAAAGGTTCCAGGGTGCCTCAAATCTTGGTAACCTGTCCACAGGCTCTCCCAGCTCCCTCCTCCAATGCAGTGACCAAGTGGGCAGAAATGAGGGAAGCCCCAGCAGGCTCTCTGCTACCCTGTAACAGCAGGTGTCACACCTATGAGCCAGGGCACCCGGGACACACAGTGCTCAGGCCACCATCCCCAGCAGCCACACAGTGTGCTTTGGAAACATTGCATTTGACAGCCTTCCAAAGGAAATGCTGCAAGATTGCTGCTCTCTAAAAATGTTGTCTTTGGGGAATTCCCTTGTGATCCTTGGAGAAAAAAGATTGGAACGGTCACGTATGGAGTTGATGAAACCCCTACATGTTGTTCCAGCCCACTGCATGATTTGCCTTGTGTTTCTTTCCTGAACATCTCAGCACTGCCATCCCCCAAACTATGTTAACTGCTTACTGCATCACTATCTGCAGCCAAAGCGGTTAATGATATTTCCTGCCAGCAAAGGCAGCTGAGCATACACAACTTCTGTTTGTATCTTGTTCAAGAGATGTAGTAGCAAAATTTTCTATCAACAATTTTTTCTTATGTGAAAGATAAAAGGGGAATAAAATTTCTGCCATCTGCAACTTGGGAGTGCCTGTTCCAAAAGCAGGTCCTGCAGACCACAGACAGAGTGTGGTTCAAAGAGCAGTACAAGGCCATGGATACAGCCTGGCAGTTCTTTCTCCCTTCCTGAGACAGGCCATTTTCTGCATTTTTCAATACAGTTCCACTGCCCTGATAGCCTTCATTTCCCAAGCATCCTGTTTTAAAAATACTTGAACTGCTTTTGCCATGGATTTCTCTTCCTCATTTTATTGCTTTCTAGAAAATCACAGTGTTCTTCCCTGACATCTTCTCCTGTCTCATAGAAGATTAGACTGAGTTACTGGTGTCTCCTTCAGCTGTGAATACAGATGGAATTTATGACTTCTGAAGTTGTATTTATAACTGTTTTAAAAGCATAGCAAATGTCATCTACAAAAATTCCCGTTAGACTGTTTCTTCCCCATGCACCACATGCTTCACAACTACTGCAGCACACAAGGCAGGGATCCACTTGGTGTAGATTCCTGCTTTTATAGCTGTAGACACTACTGTCCTTTGCTCAGGGATTTATCTGAATATGACATTTCCTTGAATCATACACTTCATGTGAGTCATGTGCTTTCCATCTAAAGGAACCACACACACCACCACTTTTGCCTGTCTCACATAGGACAGGTTAAAATGGAAGAAAATGCGACTTATTTTCTATTGTATTCATTTTTCAGGCTTGTGCCTGCGTTTAGACTTCTAATTGCCATCAGGTCTCACTCAAATTTTTGGCTTTGTCTTTTGTAGATTTTTTTAATTGGCTATAACTCAGTTCTTTAGCCTGGATTTCTCAGATATCCACAAGTATCTGATTAATTTTTCCTTTTAGCCCAGGTTCCTAAAGAAATAAATCTCATCCAGTTGTGTTTCTTGTCCATAATAAGTTCTGGGCAATTTTTCAACCAAATTTGATAGAAGGTTAAAGGTCTGCAACACATAAGTTCCTGCAGTTTCCATGAAAATTAGTCTGGTGTGAAGAAAGAGGAAGAAATTAAGCTGGCACTGGAGGAAAGGCAGCTGTCACTCAGTTTTCAGTGGCCTCAGCCAACTGCCCAGCCAGTCATCAGGATCTGGCCACAGCAGTTAGTGCCACCAAATGGGCTGGCAGTTTTAGAAAGTATGGAGCAAACTGATTTTTGGTGGTGGGATTTTGAGGACACTGGGCACCATCTCTCAAAAAACTAGAGTTTACCAGATCCATTGCTCATGGAATAACTTTATTAAATAGGAAGGCTAAACAAACATTTTTCTTCCTCCTGATTGTGTGTCATTTCTTTTCAAGCCAGCGCTTTTGAAAACAAGAGTCTAATGTTAGCACAGCTTCCCTAGAAGAGGTTTCCAAGACTTTCTGCTCCCAGCAGCTCTTACTGAAATTAATGGGAGCTGCTGGGGCTCAGTGCTTCCAAAAATAAAAACCCTTTGCCAGTGGTAAAGATGCAGATGTCTAAATTTAAGCTGTAGTTTTTGAGCATCTGGGATCTGGGGCCTAAATCCATGTCTGAGCACTCCAAAACAAGTGGCCTGATTTTTTATAGGTACTGAACAGCCTTAATGAGATCAAGACTTATGGGCTGTGCAGATCAGCCTATGTTTGGAAGTCAAGGCGTAGGTACAGGTAGCTGAAATTTAGGCACACAAATTGGAGCACATGAGCCCTGCACCTGAGAGTGGGGGTTTTCAAAGTGTTCAGCCTTGGCATGAGTGATCTTATGGAAATCGTTGGAGGCCAGAGGGAAAGAGTTAAGTCAACACGGAGCACTTCAGAAGGCTCCTGGCTCAGCATGTACATCTGTGTTTTAGAAAGATGCTGGAATAAAAAATACTTTGCAGGTGCAGCATGGCCAAATTACTGCGGTAGAAGAAACTGTGGGTTTTTTTAAACCCTTGGCCTGGAGCAGCAGCTCTTGCAGCTTAATGCTATGCACATACCAGGGGCTTTTTGTATTTATTTTCCCTGTGTGCCTTGTTGTTTTAAGCAAAAGGAACAAACAGGGAGCAGTTGGCTGGCAGAGCCTGCGAACTCGGCGGGAGCTGCCAACGGGCCTTGCTGGGTCTTTGCAGTGAAAAGAACAGGCTTGTGGAGTTACAACTGCTCTGCACACCCCTCCTGCCCCATCCTGCCCTGGCTCAATGGGGCTTTGTGTAAGATTCAGGGGCTGCCCTGCACAGCAGCCTCCTGATTCCTCCCTGCGATGTAGACAGGCTGCCTTTAACCCTTGCCTGGCTCTACAGCATGATTTTGATCCAAGCTTACCTTTTAGGTTTGTTTTCCTTCTTCTAGTGTCAGGAAACAACAACAACAACAACAAAATCCAGCCAAAACTCCTCAAAAAACTTCCCCAAAACTCTTCAAAAAATGCAAAGAAATCAAACAAAGAAAAACTTACTTTATTCAGGCCCTGATTCAGCATAAGTTAAGCAAACAGGAGTTTAGATGTTGCTGACAAGGCAGCTGGTTTTAAGTGTTGAAAAGTTCAGTCCATAGCTATCAGGGTCCAAGCCAACACTTTGTCTCCAGTAATGTGGGAGAAGTTCCCATGGCTGAATAAGAAGAGGCAGGATTTGTTTGATCAGAGGTAGGTGATTTATCACCTTTTGTTTGACAGCTGCAGGATTAAATGTACTATCGAGTCAGAGGTGGCTGTCTATAAGGAGATTTACCTGTAAATGTGGCCCCTGAGTGAAACACTCTGGATTTACTAAAGATTTACCACAAGCAAATGAGAGGCTATAGAAGACCACGTGATTAAGTGACAAAATGGAGGTGGAAAGTGGGAGGAAATGAGGTGAAACACAAGGGAGTGACAGTTCGAAAATATGGACTGAAAAGCTGAAGAGGATTAAACATGTTGGCAGGAGGCTTGAGAGGCTCTTAGGTGCAAAAAGGCAGAAGAAACACTGTTCAGATACCCTTATAGCACTGGCCTTGAGTCTTTGCCTGTCCTCTACTGGAAAATGTGGCAAAACATTGCCAAAGGTTCCTAGTGCTATTTATGGAAATAAGATAAAATTGAAGTCAGGTTTGGGGTAAGCAAAACCTCCTTATTCCAGAGCTGTAAAGCCAAAACCCTGGTTTGGATTAAAGACCCTCTGGATCTGCATCTTCTGTGCTGGTGGAAGGGGAGCTGGTGGACAAGAAATCCCATCAGTGCATTGCTCTGCCTTGGAGAGCTGCTGGGGGCTGGCTGTCATGGTAATGCAATACTGCAGGGTTCTTGTGCTCTGCATATTTGTTTAAACTTGACAAAAACTCAGGCCCTTAATCTGCAACAGTTTATTTGAACAGGCTGGGAAGACAAGGTTATTGTTGTTGTTTGAAAGCCCTGTAATTTAAAAGCTTGTACTAATGATTTGTGGATGTATGCCCACCAAAGTGTGTGAGGATCTGCATGTGGAGTACCCAATGCTGGGAAGTAAAACCTGTGTCTACGCAGGGAAGAGTTGGTGACAAGGTCAGAATTCAAACAGGCTCCAAAGAGTTCCATGGAAGGGCTGTATATGAGCACCCCAAACAAAAGTCTGCAGGATATGCCCATCCCTATGTCCTGCAAGTGGGTGTCCATTTGCCCTGCCTCTTCTCAGGTTGAGAATGACCCTGTCGCTTCGTCTGAGTTCATGTGCATGCATGCTGAAGGGACACATCTTTGGTGCTGCCTTCTAAAATCTGGCTCTAATTTCAGACCAATTTACTATTCCAATGAAATGAACCTGCAAAACATATGGCCCAAATATCGTTCACCTAAGTGACCTGCATGGTTCAGGTTTGATTTGTGACTTCTCTTGACATTCCTATTCATGTGGGAGTCCATGATAGATCTTTAAACAGAATAAACCCAAACCCGTCCACAGCTGCCTCTCATCAGGACGAGGGCTGCAGACAAGCTCCAGGGCCCAGCCTCCGGATGGGGCAATTGCTGCTACTGCTGTGGAGGATGGTGCACACACACCACGGGCCACAGAGGAGGCAGGCGCTTGTTCACATTGTGCCTGTTTGTCCTCCAGACAGGCACTGCAGCCTCTCACAGAAATCCAGTCGTGTGAGGGTGGCGGGGGGTGGGTGGAAAGAAGAGAGAGAGAGAGAGAGCAGGAAGAAAAAAATCATTAAAAAAACCCCACCACGACGGAGATTTGGTAGTGGATTTTAAATCAAATTTAGACATAAATCCTTTGAGTTCACAATTTCCATAGATTAGTGGCATCTGTGGACCCCAGATAGACTGTAATCACTAAGATTGTTCTAATCTTCCTATGGGAGGTTTTTCAAAGGAAGTATTGAATTACACCAATTCTTAGCAGAACTGGGTTTTAACTTGCAAGAAAGTGCTTTAAATCGAAATGCATACATTAGTGCCAGACCTATAAAGTCAGGGTATAATGTTTGTGACTTTCATACATCCTGATGTGTAATTTGTTATCTGGACAATAAGACTTCACAAGAGACATGCATTCTCAACTGCACCCACTGGTAAGTATGTTACAAACCCATCAGGCCCATGTTGTCACCTTTGGACCTTCTGTGTGACAGTCCTTTGATTGTCCTTTGCAGACAGACAGCGGTACTTGACTTGCACACCAAGGTTGTCCTAATTGGATCTTGCTGCAGCGTAGTGTTTCATATCATTGCCCGGTGTGCCTAATCCAGCTCCTAACCCAGCTCCCATCACACGCTGGAAGTGAGCAGAGTTGAAAATGATGTTGTTGAAAAGGGATTTATTCAGTATGGAAAACTCTGTACAGGGAGAGCAAAGCCATGGTCCCTGCTCATGACCAAAGCATGCAGGGGAGCATCAGAGAACATCAGCAGAATAAACCCAGTTGTGCTCACAGCCATATAAATGCAAGCTGGAATCGCTTCTACTGAACACATTAGAGGGATATGAGAAGCTGGTGTGAGATGGAAATAATGATTGCTGGGTCAGATTCATCACTGGTACATGAAAATGAATGGAATTACACCAGGGATTATATTGTCCCCATATGGGTTTTTATGCCTGGTAACTTCTCAGCTTCAATGGGTATCAAATTTGCGCCTGTTGTACTGGGTTGCACAGCTGAATGCTTTTGCTCCAGTGCTAAGGGATTAAATAGACAATTGAGGTTTCTCAGAAAGGATGTAGAAAATGTAAATCAAAGAGAGTCACTGGAACTGGTTGCAGTGCTGACAGCCCTTACAATGCAGGCTGCCTCCGACTGCTTGCAGTGACCAGCTGTGGCAGTGCCCATGCTGATGCAGAGCAGTGTCAGGGCTGTACTTGGGGTGAATGGAACATGGGACTGAGAGCCCACAAGTCCCCAGCAGCCTGCTCCAAGAGATGCCATCTGCAAGCTGGGAAGCTGAATTTGGTCTTCCTGTATGGCCAGGAGAGCTCAAGTGTACTTGGTATGGGGAGCTGGTAGGGGATGGCTGTGCTCTGACAAGGGGTCTGTTCTCCACAGGACTGCACCTCTCAGCTCAGTGACAGCTTTGTTTACCATGCCACTCACCAGCCAGACACCAGTGTGGGGAATTGTTTGCCTTTGCATTGCTTTCAGATAACTGTGAAATATTAGGGGCCTGTCAGGAAAGTTTGGAGGAGTCTAAGACAATGCTATGCCTGCCCTGAGTAGAAATATGCTGGAGGGAAGGACCTGACTTTGAGAACAAGTTCTTGCTGTGCTGTATTTCTACACAATCAAAAATATCTGCTTTACTGGAGGGTAAACATTTTTGTTACCTGCTTGGGAACCAGTCAGCACTTCTTTTATGACAATGCAAGTTTCCAGTTTTGGGTTTACTTAGGGGAGAAAAACCATCTTTTTGGTTTCATTTGGTTTGAGGCTTTTGTTTGTTTTGGAAGAACACTGCTTCCTTAAAAGGGACCACAGAAATTCATTCTCCACAGCTGTGTGAAAGCCAAGCTGTGCAGAGAAAACCTGTTCCAAGCCCTTGCTGATGTTCATGCAGACTCCACTTTGTGTGATGGGGCAAGCACTAGCCATGATAGGAGACTGTAATGATAACTCCATGCGTCAGTGTGATGTCATCACCATGAGGTTGAGCTGGTTGCCTTGCCTTAAGCAGATGAAAAGCAGATAAGGAGTTTGGGAAAGACAGTGCCAAGCATGACCACAGTGTGCTTAGTGTTAGTAACTGTGTGCTGTCTACCATGCCATGATGGCATGAAATGAATCCCTGGGCTGCTTTCTAAATAGAGCTATGGAGTGAGTGCAGAGGGTGAATTTGATCCTCACAATATACAATGATGTCGAGAGTGCTAAAAGGAAGATGGTGTGGGTTTGTGAGCTAAGGATGTGACTAGACAGTTTTGGCAGTCACACTTAGTTATTTTACTTTCCTGTGTGAGGTTAACAAGGTTATAACCCGACTGTGCCTCTATGTTGGACTCCCTCAGGTACTGTAGAGCTTGATGTGGGCTTCCTGTCCACCCCCCTGCCCAAAGATCTGAGTATTGGTGTGCATATGAACAGAGGAAGGTGGCTGTGGCTTGCATTGTGGACCTTGTGCTGGTCAGTGTGTGGAGCGTTTCTCCCCTCTGTCTCCAAAGGGAAGCTTGGCCTGCTCCTGTGTGCAGAGCTTATTTGGGGTTTCAGTGATGGTGAGCCATTTTCTAGGGTTCACTAAACTGCTTTTACTCTGAGTGGGCTTTCTCACAATGTTCAGCTACTTGGTCATCATATTTGCCAGCTTGCACATGTAACCTGGCTTAAGCAACTTGCCATGGTATAACCCTTGCTGTAATGCACGTTTGGAATGGTATCTGTGTTCCCTCCTAGCTGAAGCAGTGCAGCTTGTGTCTGCAGGTCAGCGGTCTTGGCTTGGAGCTGCTGAAGTGACCTCTCAGAAGTGATGGTGAGCACAGTGCTTCTTGAAAAGAAATTAAACATTTGAGGAGACAGTGCACATCCTGGTTGCCTTCAGGTGGTATCAAACTGGAGAGCTGCATCTGATAGCTGCATCTCCACAGATGTGGTGTGGAAAAGCAGCACACATTTGACATGTGGCTACTTCACTTGCGTCTTCAGAGAGCACTAGACAAATGCAGGTGTGTAGGAACCAACAAGCCCTGCCCATGTGTTTTGTGTGGCCTGAGGAGAGACTTGGTGGGGCCTGAGGGCTTGGTGAATGTGTAACCAGTCTCAGAGGTTGAAATCTTTCTCCAGTGCCTCCTTGCTCTGTGGGTCTTCTCTTTTTCACCTCTTGTTTATTTCCTCCTTGCTGTCAGCAGATCAGCAGGATACATTAGCTGAAGCGTAATTCTGGACTAGAGCTGGCTCCCATCCACTCAGTCAGACTGGCCTCACTTCACATAGCCATATACACATGTCCAAAAATATTCTTCAACTTCAGCAAAGACATATGGAAGAGCAACATATATAGATGCAAAAAGAGTAACAGTAAGACTGACTGAGTTGCCTGAGTTGTCATGGGCTTTGTACAGATCTTTGTCTCTCAGATGAAACTGCATTCACAACTTATATGGGTGCTTTATCTTGATTTTCTGGAAATTCACTTACAAATACAATAGGATTATTAGATACAGGTACCCTCAAGTAGATTAGTCTTCACAGAGGGGTTATTTTCTCTGCCTCTTACCTTTCTGAGTTTAATACCAGTGATTTAGTGGCTGAGAACTATCAGGGGAAGACAGCACTCCTGTTTTTTTTTCTCTGACATATGCTATGGTCAATTAATAATAATTCTGTGGAAGGCAATGAAATGGCAATAAGCAGGATAAATCTTGGTGAGTGAGAAACACGTGATTGCAAGTCCCTTTTATGTTTCACAGCACTTAGGCAAAAACTTTACCCCTAGCAGTTTCTACTTGGATCTAGTTCAAAAGATGCTATGGTCAGATTTAAGCCCAAATTACCATGATTGAAGCCACAACACCTTAGCTGAGCTGTGAAGTTGTCCATTTGCATACAGACTCTTAGCCTGTGGCCAGTGTAAAGGGCTAATTTCAACCACAGTTAATTACATGCTGAACTAAGACAAATTATGTTGCTGCAGTCTTCCAGTAAGTGCAAGGTGAATTACCATGGCTCAACTGACCCATGCAGTAGGATCCAGCTCTGCATTGTTAACACATTGTGGTATCTGAACTCCTTCTTTACTCAGTGGAGGCTTAGGCAATTCGATCAGTGGAGTCCTAAGAGAATTTCAGCTGACCCAACATTGCCTTTTCCTATACATGAATAGGTCTGTGTTTATCCATCTTAGACTGTTGTTTGTGTTAGATCCTACCCAGTCTCTGAGATGTCCCTTCATATTGCTTGACTGTCACTGGGACCATTTGTGGAACAAGGTTCTGTACATCCTGGATAAGGTATGAAATACACTGAGATGGTGAGATGTGAAGTACTGTATCAGGACACGTTCATATTTGATGTTTCCGAAGGGCTGCATACTGTCAGTGCTTTGCACCCCTGAGGTCAAAACTACAAGATGCATAGCAGCCTTTGTTGACTCATTGGGTAGAAGAAATCAGAGGCATATTGGAAGAATGCAACATTTCATAAGATTATACTCATATTGATCTTTCCTACTTGTGATTATTTCTTTTACAGAGAGATTACATCACATCTTAGCTGTATGCATAGGGAAAGAACTTTAGTGATCCTTCATTGACAGATGGAATGCAGAGAGCCTGACACCAGACACCACAAAAAGTTATGACGTAATCATGACCCAAGATACTGGGATGTGATTGCCTGTACAAATATGATTACCTGTTTGAATGGCTCATGGTTGATTTCTGTCTTAAACAAACTTAAACATTTCACTGGCACAGCTCACCATCCCCAACAGACAATTTGAATGCATATTCAGACCCTACTTTGGAAGTTGTTACAAGAGTGTAATGATTTGAATGTGGTCTGTGGTGGTGACCAACAGAGGACTGGCTCAATGGTGTTTGATTTCCTAGTAGAGACAGAAGTATATTTGTTGTCCATAAAGTTGCACAGTGAGTTAGCACAGAGCAAGAAAATGAACTCGGATCATGTGCCTTCTTAAACCCTTGCTTTTACAGCAGTTTAGCATACCTGGTGACCAGATGAGAAGAAAGCAAAGCATGGCTTGTAGGGAGATGGAAAAGGCTACAGCACTTTCTCCTCTTTGACATGATTGCACCATGGTGGTGCCTAGGCTGGTGGTGGTGATCTGTGCTGCTGAGTCTGCACAGCACAACATGGAGTAATGCTGGGAGCCATCTGGGATCCATGAGGGTGTTAGGGGAAGCTAGTATGAAAAATGTGGTGGTTTAACCTTTCCATACATTATTTTCTAATTGAACATTGTCATTTTGTTTGCTGTCATACAACCATGATAGTCGCAGACTTTTTCCATAGGACTTAGTGATGGGGGATCATTCTCTGATCTTGCAATTTATTTCCCCATAGACAATTTATAACATTTCCCCATTAATCTGGAGAAATTTAGGTAGGATGTACAGTCCATCACCAAAGAACAGTGCTGCTTCCTCACATTCAATGACTAATAGTAGAGTTCCTTAAACCTTATCCCTTGGTATCATTTGGATCCTTGACAACTCCAGTCTCTCATGGGATGAGTAAATATCAGTCTGTTCCCAGGAAGATTAACTAGTAAAATGATTGAGGGAAAAGAACCCAAAATCAACACAATTTTTCAGTGTGTTGCACTTTAACTGCCCTCCAAGACTTCCCTTAGACTCTGTAGCCTTTATTTTTAAGGTGTTTTAATTTGCCTATATTCATAAAATCCCAGAGAGTCTAAAAGAATCTCTTTGTTTTTTCCCCTCACCAAAGCAGCTAATTTGAGGAGGGATTTAGCACTCTGAATAAAAGTACTTAGTCTACTAGGGAAAGAAATGGGTAAAACCACAGTCATTTTTTTTCCTACAAATAGCACAGAATCTATCTTGCTTCATTAAAGTCAAACTCACTGCATCTGAACAGTAACAAAGTGTGGAGCACCAGATAGGGATGAAAGTAATCCCTGTCCACTGCAGTCCTCTGAACTTCAGTGAAACCAGGTTTCCTCTCAGCATCCCTGGAAAGAGGTATTTACTTCATTTTAATGATTAGAGACTTGGGCCATTGGTCTCAGCTGCTTATCTAGACTGTCTCTTCAATCCGTGTTACAGACAAAGCACATTCAGAAAGTGCCCTCAGGTGGGTTGAATTGCCCTTGGGAGGTGCTTCACAACACACTGACTGACTGTAATAGAAGAGCAAGGATGGAGGTTCAATGCCATGGTAGATGTTGGTACAATCTGCATGGCTCTTTAGTTATGAAAACAGAACTGGGAAGCATCACAGGTAGAGTACAAAGATGAGAAAGCTTAACACCCTTGTTACCGTTTCTGTAGACTTTTTAAAGGGTTCTTTGGAGCATGTCTTCTCCAAGAGGAATGTTGCTTCTCCCTGTGTCACAGTGAGGCCCATATTGTCCACTTCTACTGAGGGTGTACTGGCCTTTTTCTTCCTGTGCTTTCCTGGCCTTTCTCTTTCTCTTGATGTGCTTTGCAGAACGAGCTCAGGGAATGCTGGTCCTAGGACAGGGAGAGACTGTGACAGGACTCGGGGACCTCTTCCATGTGGTAATCTTTTCATTACTTGGTCAACTTGATGTCCAGCTGTGTTTCTACTCATATTGTCCATCTGAAGTCTCCTATTTGTTCAGAAATCTGAGTCTTGGGCAGCCACTTCACTTGGCTTTAAAACCCAGCTCAGTGTTGCTGGTACTATGGAAACATGAAGCACTAGCAAAGTAGAGGGCTTCATTTTACAGACACTTGGTTTTCCTTTTGCATTTGCAGCAAAGACTAGGAATCCAGCCTTTTAAATTAAGTTTCTTAATTGCATTTCATTGAACATGAATTAAAGTAGACATCTCAAGTACAGTGATCTATAGCATCTGCCTACAGGCTTCTGAGATTCAGTTTACTTAACAGTTGCTCTACATATACCAACTAATTCCTGCTGTTGGCACCAGCTGATGACTGTTTACTTCATTACCTAGGCATGATAATGCTGTGCTCCTGCTTCCCCAACCATTTAATCCAAGGAATACAAAGATCTCTCCTAATGTAAATGAGTTAATCAACATGATACCCTTTGAAAAAGTTTGTCCAAAGGTAAAATAAGGAAGGAAGAACTTGAAAGACCTACCCACGTGCACCCTGTGCAAACTGGAATTGAACTGGAAATGCCAGCTGCCTTGTCCCTAGTTGTTAGAAACTGCCTCACCTGAAGTAACACAACTACATCCACAATTACAGCTCTCCATTTGTTTGGATTTTTTTGCTGTTTTTTTTTTATTTGTTATTATGGCAATGTTACTATTGTTTAGGAGGATCATTTTCATCTGCCAGCTCTTTTCTAGTTGTAGCTAGCAAGGAGTTGGCATACAGGAACACCAAGCTGAGTCATTTCTTCCTAGGTTTCTTCTCAGGATGGCACATGTATTTTTGCCCCTGAAATACATAGACCACCATGGGACTCAAGGTAGTGCTGGGCTTTGAGACTAAAAGAGAGGAAAGAAAGGACTTGGCCTTTCCCTCGGGATGGAAGCTTCGTGTCAGGTAGGAAACAATTTGTATGACTTCAGGAAATGCCCCAGATTGAGAAGAGGAAGTTCAGGAGTTAAATCAGTACTTCTTGTTAATTAAATGGAGTGTGCACATCTGCCTTTGAGAGAGGGTCAGGAACATGGATGCTGCCTCTCCACTGCAGCTGATGGTTAAAGCTGTACAGTTTCAACCAAAACTTACATTAACCTGGATGATTTATTTCTGGTCACAGTGAAGGTTTCCAGCTCAGTTTGGGAGAAACTTATGTGTCCTGTACAACAAACAGAAATCTTTCTTTGCCCATTGCCTCTCCAGTGGGGGATAGCAGGCACAAGAAAACTGTTCTCCCAAAAGCCATTCTTATTTGAGCTTGTGCCCTCTTGCTGCTGAGAGAGTTTGAACCTTATCAAAACAAAGTGTATATCCTAAAGACACAAGAGATACTGTATCTGCTTTGCACTTGTGCATCACTCTGGCAAAACACTCTAAGCATATACTTATTAGCTGTGGATTGTGTGTTTCATCCACCTAATAGAGCTCTTCACCAAAAATAATAGAAGATGAGGTTGAAAAGTACCTCAAGAGGAGGCCTGACTTCAACCTGTGCCCTCTTCATGCATAATCATCAGCTTCTGAATCAGATACTTGTGTAGCCTGTTGCTGCAAACCTCCAACAACAAGATTCCTAATACTCTGAAGGAAACCTGTCCTATGGTACTTACTGTGTTTCTATTTTGTTTTGGTGACTTAGGACCAGATTAAAAGAAATTATTGGATATTACATTTCAGAGAGCAGTTTTATGACTGGTTTTACTTATTTCACTTGGAAGCAAGGGTCCAAGTATTGCTGATTGCAAACCATTAAGGTGTAAGCATATTTTCTTCTGGGTACATGCATTTACCTTTATCAGAAGGTATGATGGACATTAGAAAGTGTAGCATCGATATCTAAAGTGATTACAATGAATACAGGTGTAAACTTTGTAATGAGGTCTCTGAGTGTCTGGTAATTTACCACCAGCAGCTTCCTGGTCAGTACTCTGAAATTAGGTAAATTTGAAGTAGTTTTAAAAATGGATGTGTTTAGTAAAAGGGTATCTAACAGTTTTTAATAAATCTTTCATGCAATATATAATTAATTTTGCAATGAAACTAATTTTGTAGAGAGGGTAGCAAATGCCGTTTGAGGAGAAAGGGGTGTTACTTAGTTCAAGTGAACTATTTTCACATTATTCTACTGCATTAAACAAGAACTGTTAGATACCAAAAAATAAGTATTTGCAAGAAAGCTTCTTTAATTGAGTTACTGGGAGTTAATTATTGGTTGGAAATACAGGAGGGAAACTGTGACCCCTCTAGGCAGGAGATAAGCACCTGCAGGTCTGTATCTGTCATCAGGGATCCTCTTTGGCATGTGATGGTGGAGGAGAAAAGCCAAGTCACTGCCCTGTCTTCTCCCTTCAGTAGGGCAGTGAGGCCTGAGGAGCACAGCTGAACTGTGCCTGTGCCACCATCAGGCCATAAAAATACACAGACTCTCCCACCTGATGGGAAGGCAGACCCTTGGTGCCATAGCAGTGGTGGGGCCTCTGCCTCTCTCATGGGATTTAGCCCTTCCTGAACCAGTTTAGGGTTACATGTACTCCTCTCTCAGACTGAGTAAGGACACACAGCAATTGATTTCACTTCACCTTGCAGTCAGTCTCTAGCCTGGGTGGCCCAGATTTGGTTTTGACTGTAGACTCACAGGATTCAGATTTAACCCTTGTTTGTTCAAGGGTGCAGTGTTCATTTAAATGAAGAGCTGTGTTCTCAACATTTTGAAGCAAATTTCCTGTTAGAAGATTGTGGATGCCAGTGCAGAAGGACCTGGAAGGGGCACTGACAGGTGATACTGGGATGCTCTCCCATTCAGATATTGTCCTTCTGGTGAGGGCTACCCTATCCTGATCTTCCTGACTGAAGGAGGAGGTCTGGCATGTGTGGTATACTGAGGACAACTGGTTGGGTTTACTGTCTTGATTTAGTCTGTGGTGGTCCGGCACCAGGGTGCACCACAGGCACCTCCAGACAGCATTGATCATACAGCTTGCATGCCTTATGAAGCCTTTTCCCATTTCTTGACACTCCTTTTCATTACTATTTCTCATCCCCTTTTTTCTCCTAAATAAATTACCTGACCCTAGTCACGTTTTTTCCACTTGTTGGTCACTTCCCGCAGGGGCAGATGGGCTTCACAGGCAGTGTTAGTCTGGAAATGGTATTAAGCTGCAAGCTGAGGTACAAAGCAGTACCATTTTTTGATGCATGAAGCCAGACTTTGCTCAGTTTAGGATTTGTCAAAGCATGTAGAAAATGACTCATTTTTTTCCCAGTTCTCTAAAGAAGTCACTGTTGGACTACATCCCTGTAGCGAGTGTTGGCCAGATCTTTCACAATATTGTTTAAAGATCATTTTTAGGCTTGTTGCATACAGTGAACACTTGTGTTATTTAAGGCAGCAGCAGGTGAAATAGTGAAGGGAGAAAAAGATTAAAACTTCTGGAGGAGCACTCTGCAGCATTGTTGCTTAGCCATGCATGCGGTACAGCTAAAAATAACAGCTAATGGAAGGGGAAGCCAAGACGATCTGTTGATTTATAATGGCTTTTTTCCTGGTTTATTGCTTGAGTGCCTTGCCCACTGAAATTTGACATTGCAGTCTAACTGCCATTAGATAATCAAACAATGTTCTTCTCTTCATTACTGTAGAGCCCTCCGAATTTCTTGGCATGAGCCATTTTTTTCTAATATCATTCATGCAAATTAGAAAGATGACTTCTAAACTATCAAAACATTTAGTTCTCTTCCAGTGATAGTTACAGGATGATGAATATAGGCTAAGAACCAGTGTGAGAGATACACAGTCAAATCTGCCCTGGACCTAAGAAAGATACTTTGGATTTAGAATTATTTTTTGATTTGAGTTTGTATCATTGGTCTGCATCAAAAAATACAGAGATAATAAATGTAGGTGTCCAGGCTTTCTTCCTTTCCAGATTCAGAATTAATCCTTAAGTCTTCTTTAGAAAAGGATTTTGTTACTAGTAAAAGAAAAAAAAAAAAAGTTAAGACTATTGATCTCTTTGTATGTTTTTTATTTTTAAAGGTGCAGTAGATTATGTACTGAAAAAGTCATATTTTATATTGTTTGTAGAAAATAAATCTGTTTTATCACTGCAATAAAAAGGGAGCCAGATGTTTAGAGGAACATGTTCCATATGGAAGAGGCTTAAAATTGTGGAACTTGCTAAAACCATGCAAAGCTGCAATTATGGAGAAAACAGGAAGGCAGCTTCCTCCCTGAACATACACCATTTCCCAAGGAGGAAGCGAGGCTTTTTTCTCTGCTCTTTGTTGATTTTGAAGCAGAGAGACAACTATTAAGTCATGACCATAAAAGGCTTATGTTGCCAGTGACATCAGTGGTAAAATCACCCTTCTTCCCTCCCCACAACAACTCTAGCTACACTTTTGAGAGACTTCTGCTTCCTCTATAAAGGGGTGGAGGATGCATGGATTTCTTTGTTTTGTGGCCAGTACACTGTCTAATGTAGGGTTATCGGCACTGTCACTTTTATGAACATATTTCCAGCTCTGCAGAAAGCTCAGGTGCCTACCAAATTTCCATGAAATGAAACCGAGCATCGCCTTAATTTGCTAATTTGATTTCACTATATGAGCAAACCCACTGTGCTGAGGTGTGACCTGCCACGTGCCTAAACATGCCTTGCTGCCTGCTAATCTAGGTGGAAGTCTTCTGGCTGGCTTTAGCCCAGTGAGTACCACATGTTTGTTGCCTAAAATGCCATTTGAGAGGAGGAGGAACAACATGGCACTATGCTATGGAGAGCCTACAACAGCATTTAGTTTTTAATGGGGGCTGAAACCAGTCTATGTGCTACTAGAGGAGGGCAGTGGAGATCCTGTGTCTTCCAGAGAACCTACATGCTGCTCTACTGAACGCTCCTGAGTAAGGCTGGATGCTGGTGTTGCCAGCACTTGTGGTTTAATCCAAAAGCCTACAGCGTTTTACTCCAATCCTTAGGCCAATTCCATGAGAAAATGAGTATTTAAATTCCGAAAATGCACTGAACTCGTCATCGTGCTGTAACACAGGCAGTACTGTATCTTCACCTTACCTTTAAATCAGGGTCTTGTTAGCATAGTCTGCTGTTACCTAATTTGAAAGTACTATAGGTAGACTTGAGGAGTAAAGGAAACCTACTAAATCCCGATTCTATTAACCAGAATTGAATATTGCAAGTATTAGAAGTAAGCCATGAAGAATTTTGATTTCTGCCTGTCACTCTAGCTATAGGTTTTGAGCAAAAAAGGGAGGCAAAATATGAGTTAAAGTTGATCTTTGTGCAAATATATCCCAAGGAGCCAGTAAAAAAAAATCCCAAACTGGCTGTGCTGCAGCTACCTTTGGTCCATGAAGTCTATGGGACATTTTAACAGAGATAGGAGATGGATAAAAGTAATACTATGTAATACTTGGAACACTTGATGCTCAAGCCTGAGAAGGTGTAAGTGGCTTTTTGAATGGTGTAGTCACAAGGGAAGGTGTCATTTCAGTACTCACCAGCAGCATCCGACTTCCTTGTCTCCTCCAGCAGGGTCACCTGCTAATGTCTCCTGAGGACACCAATAAACTGCAATCTTTGGGATCAGTGTAGGAGGATCTGGGCAACAATAAACTGAAGATCAAACTAGGTAATTCAAGAGTCATCTTTATAATCAGCAGTGCTTGCAGGCAAGAGTAGTATGGTTGTGGCCTGGAAGGGGGCCAATGTGAAGCATCATCAACCTCAGCTCAATTTAGCTAAGAGCATTTTTGTTTCTGGCTTGTTTTATCACACCAAACCAGCTATGTTCATGGGATTTGGAGTAAGTGCTGCCGCACTGCACTGGAAGTTTTGACAGTTCTTTTAGTACCCTTTAACAGGCTTAAGAGATAGGCCAGCAAGAAACCAGGATGACATCCTCTGGAGCACAGGGCTTCAAAGCAAATGGATTCCCCCTCCCTCCTCCCCCTCGGCCCTCAAAGGGCAGCGCCTCGATGACTTTGGAGTTATAGATTTTGCAGCTGCAATAAAAAAAAACGTGCTGCTTGTTGTAAGGAAGCAAGAAGTATTTGTGAGATCAGAGCCAAGTGATTTATGAAACAGTGAAAGGAAAAGTTGTAGCAGCTTTAAATTCTCATGCACACATTTCTAGATAATACAGTTTTCAGTGGGGTAATATTTTTTAAAACCCCCACCTTTTCTTCTTCCTCTGTGAACTGTCCGTGTAGGACTATTTTTTCCCTTAGGCCAGCATCTCCACAATCCTCAAACATATTTGAAAACATTATTTTCCCCTTTTCTGCGTTTTCATTTTTAAATTTTTAATATAGACTTAACTGTATAATTATTATTCTTCATATATTTTCCAGTGTTAACATAAATTTGTTCCTTCAAGGATCTCTTTCAAAGCCAGTGTTAGAAAGTAAGACAACAATTTTTAGCTCATGTTATTAGGGGGTTTTATAGATTTTATCTTATTTATTTGTTGGCTGCACTGGTAATTTGCCATCTTCTATAAGCTAAAGGTTTGCCAATATTAATGAATACATGTAAGATAGAATGAGTTAAAGTACCAGTCACAATTGTGATTTAAATCAGCAGGTAAAACCCTTCATTTATATAATCTTTTTTAGGTCTTGATTTGCTTTGTATAATTTACATATTTTCCAAATGGAAAGTTTAAGTCATTGTTTCATAGTAATTCAAATACATTGATGTGCAGCTAAAAAAGGATTTTACACTAAAATTTAGGGAGGGGTTAACAATTTAGGGGGTATTTAATACATACGCATTAAAACCATAGCATACTTTACCACATATTTATTCAAATTTCAATGTTATCTGTAAAAGATAATACTGGGAAATAAAGCCATTTTTATTATGGACATTTTTCTGGTAATTTGTATCAAATAGCACATACACAGAGTCAGAATTAAAAAAAATCAATTAGAACACCATAATAAGTTGCCAATTATTAAGAAAATATGGTAGATAATTCAAGAATAGGTATGTAAAAATAATCCATTTTTTAAAACCTACTTAATGTATTAAATTATAGAAAATATATCTTTAGTGATAGATTGGACAGATTATTTCAGGCCATCTTGTCTTTCAGTTTCGAACTCGAACTTATGGGTGAAAACATCTTGTATGCAGTTTTCATTCCTGGACTAGAGAGGGAAAATTGGTTTGCTTTTTTCTTTATTTCTCAAGTGGTTTCTTAGCACTGAGTGAAGTAACTACTGAACTGAACTAAGCTGAAGGAACTGAGAGGAAAAAACGCTTTCTGCACCTGCAGAACAAGTTGCAGCTGTCAAGCACTGGTTTATCACTTCAGCAAATTCTTGTTCCAGGTGCTCAGCAAGTGACTTCCCCAAAGCCTGTTGTTTTGCTTTCTTAAAACTTCAATGACAGCATGCACTGCCTGAAAGCTATTTGTTTTTAATTTGAATTATAGAAATAGATTACTTAAGTCTCGCATAAAAGATGTGAAGATTTCCAATGTAACATAAATGGGTTTATTCTTAAATAAAAACATGCAGTATTTAAATTGGACTAAAATAGCAACACTGTCTGAATAAATGATTAATAAAGGAGCAAAAATACCCAATAACTCACACATTCCCATTAAAAAAGAGAATGAAATAACATTTTTCTTGAAATTATTCTTTAAAATGTAGTCCTTTTTTACTTAAGTAAATAGAAAATGTGTGAGTTACTGAAGAATTTTGTGTCCCCTCTACTCAGTTCATTAATACATTATTAAGATTTTAAATCAGTTTTTTATGTACCCAGGGGCTTCTTGGCTGTGATTTGTAGATAAAAAAATAAATTAAAATACTACCATTTTTACTGGAGGGAATTCACATGGTAGTTTGAAGAACATACCCCTCACTATCTTTGTGGAAAGTGAGCCCTGATTTCAGATTTTTCCTTTGTTTGTTTGTTTGTTTGTAAGAAGTCATGAATTCATCTGACAACAACAACATCCAGTAGGATTTACTGCACACAAGATTACCCCTGGAGGAAGCAAGCAAAAGGTCTGTCTAACCTGGTCCCTGTGTCTAGTAATGACCAGGCGTGGATATTTAGACCGGAGCACAGGAAATCAGATGATCATTCGCTTGGTGAACCTTGCCAGTTGGCAGTAGTCACCAACATAGTGAGACCAGTTGTGGACACCACCAAGCCAGTCCTCTGTGAACTTGTCTGTTTGCTTTTTGAGCCCACTTCTTTTGACAGTAAGTTCCTACTCAGCTCTGCACACAGTTTAATTAGGTTATGAGCAAGATGGTTTAAATGGTGTAAAACAAACATGATAAAATTCTGCTTTTCACAATGCCATTGAGAAATTTTTGGATGCCACTGAAAAATTAGCTTAAATTTTGATGGAAACCATAATACACAATCTGAGAAGTGCATTTGACTGGGAAGACAGGTATGTATCTGCTTTAGCAAGCTTTGGTCACTTTGAGATTGTTATATAGGTGATGCCCGTCTCTGAGTCTGGTTGGCAATTTTCCAGCATTATAGCAGCCTTCAGGAGCACTAATTGGTGTGTGGAGCACAGAGGGTGCTTTCAGAAGGACTGAAGGGTGAATTTGCCACTTCTGCATGTATGAAAGAAATATGGCAAAAGAACTCATATTCCCCAGTGCTGTGAAACACACAGACTACAGAGCAGCTCAAAGCAGAAAGTTTTGGACTGCAGTCTATAATTTCCTAAAATCTGAACCTTAACCAGAGCTTTTGGTTTAGTTTTACACTCTATATGTGTGTCTTGCTCCAAGTACTGTCAACACCCAACTCAGTAAGCAAAGGCAGCAAGGAATTAGGGATCACCCGGCATTTGTAGCACAGTTAATTACTTGTATAACATATAACAACTTCCTGAGATCTACTGAGTAGGCCAAAAGTAGTGACGATGGCTCGGCTCTCTGTAAATCCAGCTGGGTGCAGGAATGCCTTCTCCACCCTCATATTGCTGGAGTAAGCAGAATTTTGTCTGAACTGACGGACCAGATAAAACCAAAGCAAATGTAGATTAAAAAGTTATAGTTGATCAGATTTTCTAAAGCACCTGAGGAGCCAACCTGCAGTCCTGGTGGGGGACCTGTTTGGGGGCAGTCTATGGCCCTTGCAATGGAGCCAGGGGATCAGCAGCAAAGTGGGGAGTGGTGCATGCCTAGGGGTTTTCTTGGTGCATTATCAGAAGGGGCCATGATGGTCATTCAGACAGGCTTGAAAGCCCTCCTAGAGCTTCAGCTGTGACCACTGTGACTTCAGCCTCACATAAAGGTGAAATAATCCAAGTGCTCTGAAACTCCTGGAAGGGATGAGAGGGCAATTGGATGAGCAGGTTGGCAGCACAGTCGTACAAACATCAATCCACTGGGGGACCAGGCTGGAAAAGTGGGTTTTGGATGTCCTTAACTTAGATGCACAAACCGGTGTGCATGAGGACTAGTAGGAGTAAATTTAAATTACAAACAAAAATTGCCAGCTATTATAAGAGTGAAAAGTGAGACCAATTATCCTTGTACCAAAAAAATCCCTGATACTTACAAGAAGACAGCTTTGCACAAAGGAAGATCAGTCTCAGAAAAACTGAGGGCATTTTGTTAAAGAATCATTGTTGTTTCTGCTGAAAGGTAGAATAAATTTTTCCAAAGGGTCCAATAATTTGCTTTTGCAGTTATATACCAGTGAACACTGAGAATAGCTAAGGAACGGGGGTTGGTGTTGGCCAGCTCAAGTCTGAAGGCCACTTTTTTTAGCAGCTAAGGAAAATAGATTTTACAGCCCAGGAATAACTCAATAGTTCCTTCTCTGAAGCATAAAACATTCACAGGAATCAGTGGGGGTCCTGGCTGAAAAGGGAGTGGAATTCCTGGTTGAGCTTGTAGCCCTATACAATGCTCTGGCATGTAACGTGCTACATGTCTGTGGTTGGGTAAGTGAGGCCAGGGATGGACTTCATGGTTCACATACAGACCCCGAACCATGGCATGTGGTGGTCTGTACAGATTAATGCTGTTCCTGCCCTGCTACCCCATAGATCTGTCTCTTACAGAGCACTGGCTGATGGAATAGCTGAGAGGTGACCTATAGATACAAAAATTATTTACCATCCATGTCTGACCATGGAGGGACACCCTGGTTTCATTCACAGCCAGAGGAGCTCACACACCAACCCAAAAGAACCTGAAGAACAAATCCACACACTGCCTGCATGAGGAGGAGATGGAGTCCAACCTGTGTGCTGGTCTTGGCATCAAACCTGCTTGCGGGGAGCAGTGAAACCTGCATGCATCTTTAGCATCAGGGAAACAGTACCGGGCAGTGAATATCAATTTGAAAAGGAGAAAGGCAACTGAAGAAAACACTGACAGTGAGGGGGCTCACTGGGGCTTATGAAGAGGAATTGCCCTGCTTCTAGCAAGGTGGAGGGAATTTCATGGCACCAAAAGGCACCATGGGAATGTCTGCATGGTGCACACTGTAGGATGCAAGGAGGTGGCTGGATTCCAAAAGGAGTTTTCTTTGTGGCTGTCGATGCACTTCCTTGATTCATGATTGGGTTTTGTTTCTCTCTCGACTTTTGTTTGAAACACATGTGCGAACTGGCCTGAGTTTTGCTTTTGTACTTTTCAAGGATGATCAGAACACAAAGTGCTGTCTCATGAGTTTTGTCAACCTGATTCCCTTCCAGAAATTTGCTCACATCTGATTTTGTTTCCTCTGCCCACTCTCTGTAGACACTGAGTTTCCAGTGTCATTTGCCTCCTACACATGCTCATTAACCCATTTCCCTCCACCTCTGATCCTACAATGCCCATTTAATCCAATTAATGGTAGGAAATAAGTGGGGGGTTTATGACAAGGGTGTGAAGTTCCGTCTGACACTTTGCATCTTTCCAAAGAACAATGCTTTCTTAATAATTATGTTCAGATGACCATTAAGTTGGTGCCGCCACAGTTCTCCCTTCAGTTTTAATGAATATAATAAACAGGAATGAACTTCTGCTATCTGCAGCTGCTGCCATTGTCTGTGAACTGCACATTGCTTCAGAGAAGTTTATTTTAGCCTTAAACCTTTTTCAAACAATGTGCAAGAGAGTAAAGAAAAAAAAAAAGTTGGTGCTTTTCAGTCAGCTCTTGCCTTTCCCAGATGTTTTTGGCATGAGAAATGTTGTGGGACAATTAAAAAGAAGCCTCCTTTTCAGAAGTATTTGGGAAGCAACACTCCAGTAAAATCCCAGGGCTTTGAGAGAGCTCAGAATTTTGTCAGCTTTGGGGTGCAAAGTCTCTCACAGGTTGTATGACCATGCAAATCTCAGAGAGGGAGAACATCAAGATAAAGGAGCATAGGTGTTTCAGTCATATTCAGATAAGAAGAAAATCCTGGCTGGACAATCAGCTTGTTGAGACAAATCTCTCACGCTTTTTTAAAATGTTAGTCCACCCCAGCAGTGCTTTGCACCTAGGACCCTTCAATCATGGGTTTCAGAGCATTTTTTTGTTCAATATTCAGACAGAACCAGTGCTGCATGTACCACGTTTACTCACCATAGCCAAGTTAAATTGCTCTTCCATAAATATTTTATTTCAGACAGAGGTATCTGTAGGAGTTCTGAAAAGTTCTGACCACTGGAAACATTTAGTTTAAAATTATTGTTATGTACATACAACTTTTGCAGCATTGTGATTAAAGTTGTGTCAGCAAGTAACATTTAAAAGCCAAGTTTAGGGACTTATAACTCACTGAAGAAATTCACTTGGGACTAAAAATTGGCTTTTTAAGCAGTTCTGTGGGAGTTAGCCAATATCTTTGAATTTTTTGGCTTCTCTTGGCTTTGAGTCAATGTGACTGAAACATGAGTTTCTTATTTTCTCTGTTTAAAAACTGATCTGTTGTCTTCCCACCCATAATATCAGGTAGCCCCAATTGTTAGTGTTTGACCAAAAAATAGTTATATGTTTCTTAATCAGAGGCAGAAAATTGGTCAATTGCAGACAGACTCACTGAATAACCAAACCCACATTGTGCACTGTTACTTAGTTTTGTTTCTCATGACAGTGGCTGATGCATCTCTTTGCTTTGACAATTTGTAATACCATTTCCACAGAACTGATCGTGAGCATTGTAAGGTGTTTTAAGATTTATTAATTCCCTGAAGGGACAGCATACATGCATACTGTTATTTTTCTTGCACATACATGTCAGATAAAAATCCAAATGGTTTTACCTCCAAATGAAAATTTTAAGTAACAACCTGACCATTATTTGATTGATTTGCAGAGTTGGAGATGTGGGGGTTTCCCCCTCGCTTTTATATCTAGAAGTTTGAAAATTCTGTGAAGCCTCTTTCCTCTGAGACTTTTCAAGGGTTAAATTAAGACTTGCAACAGCCCTGCCATGCAGATTCTGAAATCACTGATTTTCATGAAACGTACGTTGATACTATACTGTGAGCAGGTAGCTGTTTGCTGTAGTGGTAGTTGGGTTATTGTATGGCTGCACATACAGTTTTCTTAAGTTACGATTGTGGCATTGTCGTTTGGAAAGCTCACACCTTTTTTTTTGCTTAGCACTATCATGAAAGGAGGTTCTGATTAGGAATATATGAAGTCACTTAATTTCCCTTCATGTATGTATTTGAAATACGCGTGTAATTTGAGCAGAAGATCTTCAGAGGAGGATTCAGTCCTCTTATGTTAACAATGAAATTTCAGATTTACCCAAAAAAACCTTCAGCATCCTTTGCTGGGCATCTGCAGTTCTTTTTCTTAGGACTCTCGGACTGACCCCCAGCCCTGCTATGTCAGTAATCTTGGAATTGAATGGTCTCCTTTTCAGGAAACCACTGGCTGTGTGCTCAGGAAACTGAGGACACATCCTCAGTTCTGGCTGTGCTTCAATAGGATCCCCTGAAAATCGCTTTTGGGTTGTCAGCTCTGTGGCTGGTAATGGTTATTTCAAAGACTCTTGCTCCTACTGGCATGGGCGAAGCTTTTATTGATCCAAAGTGGAAGTCTAGTACTGGGAAGAAGTCTCTTAATGGGAGAACTTGTCTTTTGGGAACAGGACTTTTGTGAGAACCAGAAGACATGGGAAGGAGATGTGGAAGACATGGCTGGGGGTGGGAATGATGAAGGCTGCATTTTCCAAAGAGGAGGGTGCCAGGGAAGCTGCTGTAAAAGGAAGTGCTCACACGGGCCTGCACAAACAGCTCCAAAAGTTTTAGCTAAAGGTTAGATTGGATGAGGTTTCACGAGTTGATAAGCCTCAGAAAGAACTCTTTCTGCTGCTTTTGTTTTTTTACTTAACTGAAAATATATCTTAAAGATTAATAGCCTTTGAGCTCTAGAATTATGTCATCAAACCCTGACATACTACAAATGATACCTGTCCTGGCTTCCCCAACTCCATTTGCTGATGTTGTTCACAGACATATCCCGTAGCCCTCTCTTCCTGAGCTGGAGAACACCAGTTTCCCTCCTTTCCATCTTTTCATCCCCTCCATTGCCCTTTCTGTATATCCACGTCTGTTCACTTGTCCTCTCTATGTTTCCTCCATCTTTGAGGTGAGGGGATGGCTTCATAGGTTAGAGAGATGTCACCTCTCAAAAGTAATCCATTAACCTTGATTGACTGTTCTTCTAGGGGTTTCATACGCCACCTCCTTGCACTCAAGGGAGGGACTTAACTCATTAACATGGGCAGCATAAGGGTTTAGCACTGCTCACTGCTCTTTTGAGCTCTTTCATTGCTATCATTTTGCCAGCCACAGGGAGTACTCCCAATTTAACATGAGCAAGTTGCTGTGGAAGGCTGGGGATATGTGGGGGTTCCTGTGGAAAGAAAGGAACATCAAACTCATAGAAGTTGTCACCGTAACTTCTTCATTTTCTGACATCAGGAGGAAGGAAGAGCTACCTCTCAGAGCTAGGAAAGTCAGAATTGTTGAGTGACTTGGTATGTTGATGCCCATGTCTTTCAGCCTGGCCACCACAGCTCTTACCCCAGCACCAAGGGAGGATGTGCAGCTGGCCCAAATGTTGGTTCAGGGGGCTGAGAGGGACTAACTGAGGTAGCTAATGAGAACTCAAATGCGTCGTGTTCCACTTGGTGAAATATTTGCCCATGGCTGTTTTCTGGGCTTTTAAGAGAAGACGGGCAGCAGTATTTGGTACCCACTAATTAAATGCAGTTTTCACTGTCTTGTGGTAATTTAGTGAAAATCTGTCCCCTGCTGTGACATCTGCAGCCAGACAAGTGACACCACCCAGCCTCTGGTCAAAGACTGTGTTTTCAATTCAGCAAATAACAGCTAAAACACACTGAGGACCTCAGAAAGACAGAGACAAATGAAAGACCA
The DNA here is from genome assembly GCA_035041345.1 of Poliocrania exsul. Lineage (NCBI taxonomy): Eukaryota > Metazoa > Chordata > Aves > Passeriformes > Thamnophilidae > Poliocrania > Poliocrania exsul. Next base: position 38,797,278 of record JAWWLZ010000001.1, on the reverse strand, counting down.
ATTCCTATTATTTTCATAAGATGTTAAACACAGCTGAAAATTGTATCCATTTTTTTTTCCCAGGAAGGTGCTTTAGGGACATTAAATATTCCCTGTAATTTCTTTATATTATTTTTTTCTTTTGAGAAAAAGGCTATTGCTATTCTGTTGAGTAGTTCCATGTTTAAAAGGAGAGAAGATGCTTCCTCATAGAAATTAGAAGATTTCAAGATTTGTAAGTCATTGTTTTCTGGCATATGAGGTCTTCTTCCTAATGTACATATTACTTAATTTAAAAAGCCAGCATAAACCTTGCAAATGATTCACTGTCAGAAAAATGTAATTGAGACTCACAAGTTTTGTTTTGTTTTGGGTGTTTTTTCAAGAAGCAATGGTGGTGTGTCCAAAAACACAGCTTAGAGGATCTTAGGTTTCTACGCTCCCAAAATGGAGGGCAAGTGCCACAAAGAATAGAGAATTCATGAATGTTTTAACAATATCAGAAGAAGTGGAATGACCTTGCCCAAGCTCATCAAACTTAGCCAAGTTTCTCAAAGAGGGTTTAGGACTGTAAAACAGCGGTAGATGTCTGGCTGAGAATGGTAATGCAACCAAATGGAAGCCACACTATGTAGTGAAATCATATATTTGGTAAATGGGACATCTATAAATAGTTTTTAAGGCCTGAAGAACTACTAAAGGAGAGCTTAGTACCTTGTTATGTGATCCTCCAAGAGCTCCAGCTGCTCAATAGCTTGTTTTGGACCACAGCACAGAACTTGAGGCAGTACATTTTACAGATGTGCTTTCACCCTTTGCAAACACATTACTAGAGGTCATTGAAGAACGTTGCCATCATACTTCCAGGATGCTATGTATTGTAGGTTTCCATGCGAGGCTGCTGCCAACACAAGAAGACGTTAAGTCTGTTGGCTTGCAGCATAACTACCTCCCAGGTTCATCTGTGATGGTCTGTGGTCCTCTGTGTGCTGGCAAGGTGGCAGCTGCCACAGAAACGCCTGTTACCCAGTCATGTAATAAGCTGACCACTTTTCCCAACGTTGATGTTGATGTCCCTCTCTCCCACACAGAGTGTGGTGCGGGACAGAGCAACTGTGCTGTCTCACAGCAGCTACCATGGAACACGTTCAAGCATTGTTCAGTGCTGAAAGCTGCCTCCAATTAACCCAGCTGCACCTCCTTATTAGGAGCGAACAACCAGCTGCCAGTCAACGCGATGCTAACCACAGCATCCCGCCTGCCACCAGCCAGAGAATTTGGTGTGTCTTAGCCACATCAGGTCCACAGCCAATTGGACTCCCCTTCCATGATGTTTAACCTCCTCCAGTCTACATCTGCAATGAGGTTTAATTTCCTAAAGGTGTAGAGAGCTACTAGGATTAGGAGGTCTTTAGTCAAATCCTGTTGATGCCAAGGGGTTCTTGGTGCCAGCTGGCACAGAGCTTTTGTAAAGACCAAGTCTGTTGAAGCCAATGTACAGCAGATTAGAAGAGTAAAGCAACTTTTAGTGTGCAGTTGCCTATTTACATTGCAGATTTCACATCTTTTTGAAACTGACCCTACGCGCCTGAGGGATAAGATTCATGATATCTATCTGGCTTAATGGAAATGGTTCCGGAACAGTATCAAAGCTGGACCTATCACCCCTTCAGCCATTCTGGCTAAACCCAGGCTAGACTGTGCACCAGCATGACCAGCTCCCTGCCCATATATTAGTGTTAAGTGAAGTCCAGAGTAGCTGAACACCCTGCACTGAATTGTATGGCAGGCACACAAGTGCTGCTCCAGAGACACAGCCATTGGCTCAGGGGCTGTGCAGACAGCTGGCTGTGCTAAATTACTGCTGCATGAATTATCAGAGTTTATGAGTCAAGCTGAAAGGTCCTTTTGCAAATGGGACCTCAGCTCCTGCAGCACTCCATGGCTTTTGTAATGTTAAAATCAGGCTGCTTGGCTGGGTCTCACAAAAGGGGCCTTGCTCCCCTTGCGCACATGCTGGCTTCCTCCTGGAGCACAGGGAGCAGGGATGCTCCTGTCAGAGCAAGCACCAACAGCTCCCTCACTGGAAAACTCATCTGAAAGCAAGCGCAAAATGCTGCTGGTGGGCACTGCCGGGCAAATGGCTCAGTTGTGTGCCTCCACCAGGCTGGACCCTCTCAAAGGAACAAACTTTAGCAGCAGCTTTCAACCTAGGGCTTCCTTACCTGGAAAAGTCCTGCAATAAGAGTGTCCCATAGCCTGGCTTTATCTTTTGCAAGAGCCATGCTAAGTCCCTGGAAAGGATCTGTCAGCCAGCCCTGCAGAGGTACTTGGGAGTTCAGCATTCAGGCAGGGCTCAGAGTCCATCTATACAGCAAGAAGCTGGAAAGCACATGAAACCAAATTACTCATATTTTCCCATCTGTGCACATGTGCTTAGCTGGTTTTAAATTATCAGTGTATAGGCCTAGTAGCTTCGTAATGTACACACAGAAAGATTCCCACAGATTTTTCTTTTTTTTCTTCTCCTTTTTTTTTTTTTTATTGAAGCCAGCTGAGTAAATTCATAGGAAGTTGTAACAGAACAAGTGAAATGTATACCCACATTCCCTGGGAGTCCAAATGCCTTTAACACGTACTGTATTTCATGTGAAATTTCTTTTAGAAGACATCAGACCAGTGTAACTTTTTCATCACTTTGTTTTAAAGCTATCACTTTTGAAGGAATTAAGGTGACAAGGAAAAAAAGAAAATGTGAAAATCCCAGAACTTGATACCCTTCTCCCACATTCTGAGAGAAGGGATTAACTTCTCCATTTTTCTGGGTCACTTTTAAATTTATAACTAATTACAGAATAGCTTTAAAATGCAGCCGCAATTTAAACTACCATGAGTGAGAAGCAGCTGGAATGACAGTTAACTGTGGCGTTGAGTGTTGTCTTGCGCTTATTCTCTATTTTGTCTTTAAATTCTTGCAATCCCATTTAACTTCAGTTTAAACTATTTCTGACTGAGGTAGAAAAGTGGTATCTGAGCACCACACAAGTGGGGACCATGCAGGGGGCTGGGGGAGCTGTCTGATAACTTGTGGGGTGGTCAAGCTGCTGAAGAGCAATGTCCATGCCAATTCTTTGGGCTCAGCAGACTTGTTATTGGTCCCAGCAAACATATGGATCTGCATGGACACACTGGTGAGCAGCACTGGTCAGCAGCAGCTTGCAGGTTGCAACATTTGCGAGGCAATGGTACCAGGCTATCTTTCACCCAATACCTACCCTGCCTCCACTGCCTTTTGTATTTAACCTCATGAAAATCTGGGAGCCAGACCTCCTGCTTGCTTGAGTTAGGGGCTGATTTATGCTATCTGAGGGATTTGAAGGTGTCCACCGTCAGTTCCTCATTTGTAAAATAAACTGAGCTGAGTTTAAGGAGATTTTGTGAAATTACTTTGGTGAGCTCTGCATTGGATGTAGCCCACTGCAGCAAGGGTTGATGATGTCTGGTACTGCCTGCAACTGGGCAGGTTGCCCCTGCATTCAGACATGGGGTGATAGTCACTGATGGGAGGAAGAACTTCAAAAAACAGCATCTTCTGCGGGCTGGCCCTGCCTGCTCATGCAGTTTGCAATGGGGATAAATGATCAAAAGGGCATGATACTTCACTTGTTGAAGTCATTGTGATGTCCTGGTTATAAGTCTGGTGTTTCCAGAAGCAAATACTTTCTGCATCCATTCTGAAATTAAATTATTTGTTAGCCACGTAACTGTAGATATCATGTAATACTACATGAGCTGCTTCTGCAGTGTTATGCCCATGAGTCTGCATGTTGCTGAGCTTTGAGGAATTCCTTGCCTGAGTAAGGTCTGCAGGGCTGGGCTTCAGGTGTTTATTTGGTGGGATGGCATATTCCCAAAAATGCATGTACAGCACAGAGACTTATCTCACTTTGTGCAGATGGCTAGACCTGTTCTTGCTGGGCTCCTGATACTTCCCCCTATTGAACTGGAGCAGGAATGGACTTTACCAGGGCTGAGATCAGGCTTTGAGTCCTGGATCTCTTCAGCAAATATAGCTTGAGTTGGCATGTTCAGCAAACATAGATCAGACTCCTTCTCCCAACACCCTGTCAATTATCAATACTATTGCTTATTGTGAAGACTGATTTTGAAATCACCCCTGATTTCTAAATGAGCTCAGTCCCTGAATGCTGACCCATCACACACTCATCTAGTGAGGATTCCCTGCTGCTTTCTGAAAACAAATACATTTAAATGAAAGGGATACAAGGCAATGATACAAAGGCTTTAGCTTGTAAAATAACCTTTGCTTTGCAGTAGTTGAGGTTCATTTTTGGACACTAAGAGATCTTTGTTATGATTGCAACAACAGTCCAAGTTGCCTGGAAGATCTGCCCCACACATTTGTGTGCTGGTGTTGTATGGCTGTGAGTTTCCTCAGGGGCAAAGGCAATTGGTCCTCCTGCTCTCAGAGAGAATCCCATGCTTCAGTTGTTCAGCAGAGTACAGGGTCTCCCTGCACAACCAAGCTCATGGCTATATGTGAACTAAAAATTGGCTGTTCATTTGATTATCAGTTTTCCTCACTTGAGCAACTTGTGGTGATCGTTGGCATCTGTTGTGTTCCATGTGTAAGGAAGGGATAAGCATGTGAACCAGGAGCAAGACGTGCAGTCGTCTGATTTTCCAACAGTACCACTCATCTGTTCTCTTTGGCTTTACCCTGATTACAACTCTTTGCACAATGCCCATGCCCTCTTCTTCCCGCTCTCTCTACTGGTTTTGTTTTCTGTGCTTTATTCCTGGCTCCAAGATCCAAGTGGGATTTTCATCTTGGGTGAGGGAGCTCAGCACCGGCTGGGTCAGAAGAAAACACAGGAAATGGTGCTTTTCTGCTGGAATTTGCTGACTCAGTGAATCTGAGCAGCCTCGAAGAAAAGCTTTGATTTTGACATTGTTTTGCTGGAATGTGATGGGCTCACTGCCTTCTCCCCTTTCATTCTCCCACTTCACCAGCAGCACTGACAGAACCAGCTCTCCTAGGCTATCTGAGGCCATGAATGCCAGCCAGCCCCATAGCCCAGCTTCAGCTCCTGGAGCGTTTTGAAAAGTGTAGGCTTTCCTTCTAAATCTCTTATGAAAATCCCTAAAGGCTATCCAGTCCCTCTTCATGCTATACAGGATGGGGCCTTTCCACTGTGATGTGTGAGCTCAGCCCAGCTTTCAGAGGCTTTGTGCCCTGAAGGGTCATAGGTCTGGCAGGACTCACACGCTGCTCAGCACCACTGGCTCTCACGCAGCCATCACAACAACCCTAATCATGTTGACAGTCTGACGAGGGACTAGACCTCCTCAAAGGAGAACAACTGTGGGTACAGTCAGGACGTGCTGCCTCCTTACTTCCTTCTGTTGCTGTTTCCCCAGCCACCCGTGCAAACAGTCCTCCAGAGGTCTTTTTGCTCTTCTCAGGGAAATAATGGCGGTTGCAGCTTTTGCCTGTTGGAAATAAGAAAAGTTTGGCATGTGTCCCTCCTGCCCTCTGCAAAGGAGCCCTGGGCCTTGGGAGAAGTTTCTCTCCCCTCCATCTGCCTGAGCAAGGGAGATGATCAGGGTCTTTCAGGCAGCAGTAGTGTGCTAAAGACCTCAGTCTTGGGGCTATTGCTCTTTCCTTTTTTCCTTTTTAAAGAGATCACCCATCAGCCCAGTGTCTGAATGCACATCCCTGAGACAAACCATCTGGGGTGGCTGTTATCCCACAAAATAGAAGTAGCTGTTCACATTCACCTGAGGAAGAGAGTACTGGGTTTTGCTTTTAGAGATTTGCTTTTCATGCAGTACTTTCTTCCCCTTGTCAAATGCTAGGAACTGAGAAGGTCACAGGGCTGATTATATTGGCTATATGCAGGCAGTATTCAGGCTTCCCAGTAGAGCTCTGTCAATGCAGTTCAGGCCTGACTATAACTCCCCTGAGCTAAATCTGTCATTTACGCTTAGTTTTCTACCCATGAAAAGTATTTACTGGGGCTTGAGTTAAAGTTGCCAGAGAAAGCCTTTGTTTTACCCAATAGTCTGGTAGATAAGGGAGCTTTCTAGGTTGCAAACACAGGTATTCATCCTAATACACTCATGGAATTCAACAAAAGAAAACCTCCCCTAATACTGCAGAGGAGCTGAAATCCTCAGGTGCTCCCTGTCTAGCTTAATAACATCATCATTGAATTTTCTTGGCTTGTCTTCTTGAAGTGAAACATGCCAAAATGCTAATGACAAGGGATTTTTAAAAAGTCAGTGATTTGCTATGCCAGAAAATGGATGACTGTGGAAGACAACAGTTTTGGAAAGCTCACAGAGATCACCAACCTCCCTCAAGGTTTTAGCTGAGACCTTGTAAAACTGGACTGTCAAGGTTATCAGTGCATGGACAATAAACAGTTCAGGAATGCAAGGTTTCGTGGGGAAGATACTAAAATATTCACTGGGAACCTTGGAGGAGGTTAGGTTTGAAACCCTCCAAAGATAAGCAGCCATAGCAGTATTGTAATTACCATCCCTCTGGCTTTTACAAGGTAGGAATCACTCTGCAATAGTTTGAAATAAAAAGCTTGCACATAGAAGGCTGTGGTTAGGGACTCACAGAAAATGCTGCACATTTGAGGTTGCTCCCTAAATATTCTCTAAACCAAGGTAGTCCAGTGGTTTTTTTTCTCTAAGGGTATTAATAGTCTTTGGTGAACCTTGCTGGGATAGTAAGTTGTTGCTGCCTCAGCCATCCACCCCACTGCCCTAGGAAGGTTGTCCTGCCTGGGAGCCAAGTCTGCAGAAGGGAGCATCTTCTCCCACCTCCTGCCCCCAGTGCCCTGACAAAAGTGAACTCAGTCGACAATACCCCAGACTCTGAGGTAGATGGCCAAGGTACTGACCCACATTCACATCCATCAGCTGGTAGAGGGAAGAAAAGGAGTGCCACCACTCTTGCATCACCCCAGCAAAATTGACCAGAGCCCATCTACCAAAGCCCTTGCTGCCTGAGGTTCACTGCATAAAAAGGATTAGAGAGATTTCTAGCTTGAAACAATTTTATTTCAGCTCCTGTAAACCTACACTTTGTATGGCAAAACCCCTTTAAGAACATACAGAGGTTTGGGGGTGTTTTTTCTCCCTTCTGTCTTTTGGTTTGTGACATGTTTGTTCTGAGATCACCTTCTAGGCATCTTCTATTAAAATATATGTGACAAGCACCAGATCCACTTTTGCGCAGCTGTGCAGTATGTTATTTTTCATGCTAATGCACTGTTACAATTCTACTGAGTGCAGTTATCTAGAGATCAAATTCGCCACATGTACGCTGTGTTTTTTGGCTACCAGGTCAAGAGCAACAGGGAGAAGGAAACGATGCTTTTGTGGTAACTGTTAGTGTTGCCTTCATGAAGCATGGGCTTAATTTTCAGGCAGTCAGAGGAACTTTTTCTTTGCCCCACCTGCCCTCTTGGTTTTTGGTTTTTTTCTGTCAGCACAGCTGACTGCTTCATTGAGATTTAAGACCAAATGGACTGTTATTACATGAGACAGAGTCCCTGTCAGCCACCAGGAGATGATTTAATGTTATGTGATACACAACCTTACTCTATGCCCCCCTACTGTTTTCCACACAAAAATCATTTTCCAACTTGCTTTGCTGTCAGGTTTCACCTAGGAGAAAATTTGAGTCACTGACTACAGCAATGACAGTAACCAGAAGTAATGATTAAGGACCTCCTTGTCATCATTGTGCCAGATAGTTGTGGGTGAAAGAGGCTTATGAAGACACATTCAAATCTTGTTTACCCTAAGCCCAGCAGCTAAATTCTGCTTTGGATAAGATGTGTGCAGCACTCAGCAATACCACACACAGAAGTTACTAAAACAGCCCAAATCTTCTGCTGTTGAAACAAAGGAAATACTGGCTTTGGTGAAATACTAGATATAAGCACGGTCAGAGTTACACTTCCAAATTGCTCCTAGAAATGCAGAATGCTTTTAGGGTTTCAAAAAGGACTCAACACAACAGTATAGAAGCAATGCAGCCTATCTCACTTATACCAAATCCCTCTTGCAGCCACTGGTTTCTTTGCTGCTGTCAGAAGTAAGACCTACCACCATGTCTGATGTCCTTTCTCCATTGCAGGCTACCTACTTAGCTCATCTAAATATGAACCAAAGTTCCTCTCCCATGTGGTTAAAGGTTTGAAGTGGTTTTCACCAATTTTGGCCTTTGAAGAGGAATCATTTCTCCCCAGAACCTGTCCCATTGCCTTCTTCAAGGAAAAGGGCATCTGCAAACTGTCTCCACCTTCTGGAGACAGATTTGTCTTTCACAGATTCCACTGCTCTGTTATTTCTTCATGTATCAGAGGAGACCTTGCCTCTTTCCCTTTTTTCATTTTGCCATGGTCTCAGATTGATACACCAAAGCAGTGGACACTATTTCCCAGGCATTTCTATGACTCCAGATTGCTGAGTGTACAAGAATATGCCTTTTAGGTTTACACTTGATAAAAAATCATGTCTCATTCATAAGTTAATTATTTGAGAATGTCACAATAATAAACTTTGACTTCTTAACCTTTTCCAGAAATGATGCCAAGACCAAATCCTGAGGCTGCTTTCTAGCTACTGATTAGTAGCTAGAAATCTGACCTTTTCTGTCTATGTAGAAAACAGAGGCATCAATGGAGCTCTCCATGCTGCTAAAGTCAGCTTGATTACAGCTCCATCTTTCTTTCCAAGTAACATTAGCCCTTGGGTGTTTTGGTTTGTCTCTCTTTCTTTTAAAGAAAGACACAGACCTGAGCTAGACTTTGAAAGACTTCAGAATATCACTACTGCTCTCAGATCAGTTGGGCTCTATCTTTGCTCACTTCTTACCAGATGAGTGCTCATTGCTGTCACATTTGATTGCCTTTGAGTAGTGTGTTGTGCAAACGAGGACTGTCCCTTGGACACATACCATTTGTTCTGCCAGCCTCTTCCAGGAGAAGAGAAGTATCAGTGGTTGAGAGCTTGGAAGGGAGTTTAATTACCTGTTTGTTAAATGAACATGCCAACACATACATTAAACATCTTTCCAGGATTAGGTTGAAGAATGGCATCATGCCTGTGGACCAGACAGTGGTGAGGTCTGCGATATTCAATGATGATTGGGAGGGTTTGTACCACCCTGTGGTCTGGACCTATAGTACATGATGTCTCCTGCTCAGATGTGCTGGTGTAAAGAGCCACATCTTGCAGAGAAATAAAGTTGTCAGAAGGACTCACTTTTTACCCTAAGACCCACACTCCACGTAGAACTGCTCTGCAGTGCAGAGCTGGCAGCAGTGACTGCACTGAAGAGCTTTGTTTATCACATTGTTGTGCTCTAATGATTACTCAGCCTCAAAACTGTGTTCTTTAGGAGTGACAGGGTTTTGGTCTGTCAGTCAAAATTTGCTATAATGAGTGATGTTGTTTTCATCCCACTTTAACTCATGTCAGTGAGGATGTTCCAAAAATTGTTGTTTGTCATCTATGTTTTACAGTTTAAAGGTGATCTCTTTATGCTACTCTGCCAGTATGGCAGAAATAGTGTCTTCTTTTTAAGGTGTTCAGAGTCATCTGCTTAGCACTGAGCTGATGACAGCCTCATATTTGTCTCTGGAGGTTGCCTGGAAATTAACCCCTCCTTGTTTAGCTTGTAATGTGCCTTGTCAAAGTGTCTTCTGGGAGGCAGTGAGGTGGTACAGTGGTTCTCGGTGGGCCTTTGCTGAGGAGGATGAAAGATCAGGGCTGTCTTGTCCAACATCAGCTATTTCTGTAGGCTGAGGTTTGCAAAACTCGAGGTGCTGACAGACAAAGCCCTGATGAAGTTCACTGCAAAAATTAAAGCATCTCCCTCTTGCAGCTCTCTGCTGACTCCTGTCTCAGGATTACCAGCCTTGGCTCAGCATGGGCAGGAGTCAGCTCTGGAGCCTCTGGTTCAGCCTCTGCAGTGTACTGTTCAGTGGCTGCATAAGACCAGCTTCACTTCGTCCTTCAGGCTGAACATCCACCCTTTGATCCAGTCTGCAGCTTTGGGGTAGAGGCAGTAGTTTGTGGCTGAGGAATAAGAAAAGCTGGTGGCAATGTCTTGAAACTCCTGCTACCGTGTGCTGAGTGGCTGTGACTCAAAGCCTCTTGGCTCTGGAATTGCACTCAGCTGCACCTCAGGGAGCAGCGTGATCTCACAGAGTGCTGAGCAGCAACCCTTGACATTCATGGAAACTTGTGTTTATCTGCTCTAAAGCAAAAGGGAGTGGAGGCTGGTCTCTGAGTGCCACAAACGTGAAATTACTCACCAATTTTCTGAGTGTAATTACTTCTCAGTTAATCAAGTCCTTTTAAAAGGCTCTGGACACGTTTTACAGCCATAGCTAGCGAAGTAATTTTTGTGTTAACAACATTTATTTTGGTCCTTAACGTGTTTAGATTGTGAGTAAAGCCTATGTAAAATGACAGAAATTTATGGCATACTGTTGGAATTCAGACCCAAACCAGTTTTGCACTATCACCATGATGGATTAATCACCATTTGGTTCTGCATATAAGCAAAAAGTCTTTTAAGTCAGTTCTGTGCTGCAGAGGAAGTCAGTGGAGCTTTCCTTGTAACGTGAGTAATGAATCTTGGCTGGGATGAGCATTTTGGAGCCACAGTTCTGCAAAAATTCAAATCCCTGAAGGAAGTACGGTAGCCTGAAGACCTGCAAATAATGGATTACAGTAATCCCGCCAGGAAGTGATAATGGCATGTATAAATATTTGCTTTAGTTGATTGCAAATTATGTCCTCCTAAAAGGTGTTTGTCACTGTCGTCAGTTGTTAGCATTTTCTAAATGCTTTAACAGCTGTGGGGTCATTCACAATGAGGAATCCATCTCTACTAAGCATGACCAAAGTGTCTGAATGGGATCAGATTAGTTTTTCCTTGTGGTTTTATTCTTCTGCTTATCATATAATGGTAGAAAAATTTGAGTTGGAAGGGTCCTTAAAGATCAACTAGTTCCAATCCCACTGCTATGGGCAGGGACACCTTCCACTAGACCAGGTTGCTCAAAGTCCCATCCAAGAAACCAAAAACCTGTGGTTTCAGTCTGGAGTATTCTTGTGAGCACCATAGACTATGCAAACCATGGAGTGAAATGTGGCCATAGAGAAGTCTGCATCTAATCAGGAGATGAAATGTGATTGGATTCATATGCAAAGGGGAAGATTTTATTGCCTTATGCACTACCACCCTGGTTTTGGTCTTGGCTCTGCAGAGTCATGGCTGAAGGTGGGGATGGCTCTGATGAATGGGAACTGCCTGTACCAGCAAAGAGCACTTGCAATTTCCGAGTCAGAGTCCTATCAAGCCTGAGTAACTTACAGCCTTTTACATCTTGCAGATTCCAAAAGGGATTAAGTCTTCATTGTCAGTCTACTGAAGCAAGTTGAAACTCAGCTGAAGTTTTAAAGAGAAAAAGAGGAATCCAACAGTCTTCAGCAGAGGCAGAGTACTACGAGAGAATGGGATTTAGAACAGAAGCACAGCCAGAAATCAATGGAGCTTTTTTGGCGCCCCTCACTTAGCTATAAAGCCCATGCTTTCAACTGTTTAGGCCTTATCTCCACACAGAAGCTGAATTAGGTTTATTTTGTAAACCAATTTAGGAAAGCTAGTGCAAAGCCCTGTATAAATGCCCATATTTCAGTTTAAGAGTGGCTGCAGAGGTTAAGCTAGCACCTGAGACAAAACCTCAGTTAAAGTGGTATTGCTTGGGCTTATCTGCATGGAAGGTAGAGGGAAATAACTAAAATGTGAATTTAAAGTGTTTGAGATCATACCTACTAAGCCCATGGATGGGTGCTTTTATCTAGACGTAAAGAAGCCCATCATTTGCTTGATTCAACAAGTTACAGTGACTGTATTTTGCAATGAAACTTTATATAAGTATTTAATGTCCTTTAACCAATCTACTTGAAATTCACATCTGTTATTTAGCTTTGTTTCTGGTGTATACAAACCCTTCATGTGTAGTCCAGGTCCGATTAGCTGAGAGAGGAAGGCACAAAAATATCCTAACTAAGCTGTATGATAATTAGGTATAATTTTTTCAATAAAATGAAATAAAGAAGTCTCAGGTAGCCCCAAAGCATCAAGTCAGCTGGGTTGTCTCAACTGCATCAGTTTATACCACTTCCAGTTCAATCCCTTTGCCTGTGGTTTACATTGATGTTTTCACATTATTCCCTGCTAGGGATGGATTCCAAGTATCAAAAAAGCATTTCTGTTTTGCTAGGTATCAAAAGAAGCATTTCTTGTCTTCTCCCACATTCGAGCTATCCTAACTGAGGGCAGCTTTGCTTTCAAAGGTGGCAACTCTGCTTTCAAATGTAGCAGCTTGTAACCTGTCTCTTGCTCCTGAGAGCACTGTTTCTCCCTGCTCCCTCTCAGGCAGGAGCCTGGTCAGTTCCCTGCTCAGAGCTGTTAATGTTGCACAGGGCCTCTTCTGCTGGGCAAACTTTCACTTTCACCAGGTTCTCAATGACAGGATGTGGTTTGCTGTGTATATGTAAAGGAGAGAGGAGGATCTGGCCCTGTAGGATCTCAGCTCATTGCTAAAATACTCCAGGGTCTTTGGCTGTGCAGTTTATCTGGCCTTTTTTGCTACTGTCATTTGTTAGTGCTGCGGTGATGATTGAATACTCATCAGAACATTTCCTAGTGCCTAGAAATTTACTTGCTAATTCAGGGGAACATGCATGTACTGAAACATCCTCTCCATAACTGTGACTACTGGAGGTATTACAGGAAAAGGTGCAAACAAACAAACCAAATAACGTTCAGGGCAGACAGTTATGAGTGAGACTGCCAAAAGGTCCTTGTGTTGAATGCTTGAACACATACCCACATTCAGTCACGCTGTACTGTCACAGCAGAATTAAACCGCTGAATCAATTGCTACAGAAGATGCCACATTCAGAGATACAAGGTTCTGCTGTTCTTCTTCAGAATTCGGAGGAGATAGAATTAAAAGATAAGAAATAACAGTTGGTTAAGAGGGGTTTCAGGTCAGCATTTGGTGTTCTCGTTCTTAAGTGACAAGCATCAAACTTGTTTGAAGACCACAAATGAAAACTGGTGTTGATATTCCTGACTTCTTTTCCTTTTTGTGGTATGCAGTTGCACATCTGCATTTCTCTCCAAATTATCAGCACAAAATGGGCATAATATTAAAATCTCCAAAGTATGTAAAAATAACTAGGTTATGTTTTTGTTTACCTCTCTCCTTCACTGTTTTCTTTTCTTCATCTCAGGTTTTCATGCTCTTCTGTCTTCACGGAACTCTGAACACCTTAAGTAGTGGCAATTCTTTCCTTCTTTCCTTCTTTCTCATTCCTGACTCCCATTTAAACACGCTGTGCCCACATCTCTGGCATCTCTGACAACTTACTGCTGTAACAAATGTGTTCACTCCTTTAAATTTCTTCAAATAGATGGAGTGTGAAGGCAGTCTGAATTTGACTGCCAGTGCAGTGTAGACGGGTACTGCAGAAAGTGTGAGCCTAATCTCCCTAGTGATCTGCACAAGCCTGCTGGGGAAATGGGTCTGGGCTCTTTCAAAGACTACAGCAAAGTTGTCATATAACATTGCAAGATGCTTTCCTGACAAAGGCTGATGTTTGGTGAGCATGGCAAAATGTATGAACACATTAGGAGAATACATCAAATAAAAGTTTATGCTCAAAATTTTGACATGCAGGTATTGTCAGGAAAGAGCAGTGATAAAAGGTGTGTTTGGCCTACAATGAAGCCCACAGCAGGAATATGCCAGTTTGTGTCACTGTCTGTGCTGGTCTGTACCACATCGTTAATCTAGATATCTCCTTCTCATTGCCCATCAATGGCTCATCAGTCTCCAAGTGTTGGGACAAATGCCATGTTTCACCTCTGGAAAAATGGATGAAACTCTTGTTCTCTGCTCTCCAGTTCACTTGTGTGAAGAGGAGGGGCTGAGGTATGGGATCTGCAAAGTTGATTTCATCTTCAGAGAGAACATTTCCAGTTCTCGTGGTCCACCTGGACCCAGGGAAGGGGGGAACTCCCATTGAGATAAGGGGAAGGATCAAAGAGCAGGGGTTTTGCTTGAGGGGGGCCATGGGGCAGCCCTGCCGTGGGTGATCCAACACCTGCACACTCCCAAAGCTGGCAATCAAAGGCTGCATAGCCCTGAGCTGAGAGTATCTGGTTTTTGTTGTCAAACTTCTAAGTTCAAATAGGATTGTGGGGTTTTGGTTTTTCTCAGATTTTTCTATTGATAACTTTTCCATTCATGTACAGTCACATGGATCATTACTTTTTCAGTCTCTAATTAAATTCAAGTGATACAAAGTATATTGGGCAGAAGTTGCAGGTGGTCTACATCAGGATAAACCTATAGAGAGACAAGGGGCAGATCAGACCCATCACATTTTGAAAAAGTCAGGTGCTTTCTTGCCAGGAAATAAAACCCAAAATAAAACATGATTTCCCACTACCCTAGCTTTAAACCCGTACATTTAGAGTGGAATCACTGATAACTAAATCACCACACTGTCACAAGCTTAGAGTAACATAAGTGCAAAACAGTTTTCTTCCAAGTTATTCTAAGTTTAATAATATCTTGGGCATTGTGATTTGAGCCAAAAAAATCCACTCTTCATATGTTCTTTAGTCAATGCAACTTTTCAATATCCTAGTCTTTATATTGCAATATTTTAATTATTGTTTACTTTATTTAATTACTGTTTTCCTAAGCATACATCCTTCCTTTCTGCTTCAAGGCTTTTGGAATTTTTCCAATCAGTCCAGTATCAAAGAATATTTACAGTCTTTTACTCAAACTTCTCATGCTTGTAAACTAAAAGCTGTGCAATCCCCAAGGCCAAGGCTTTGGCTGTATGTTGTTGATAGCTGATTTTTTTAGGACAACGTCTTTTGCAGAAGTAAGAATATTATCAGAAAGTTGATGCTTACATTTTCAGATTGGGATGGAAAGATAAAAAGTGAAAAATCTGAATGTGATAAATGAAATCTCTTCATCCTGTACTTTTTCACTTTCTTTTTTTCCTCTTTCCTCTTTGTTCTTTTTTTTTCTCCTCCTGTTATCTCTATCAAAGGGGTGTGAGAAAAAAACCTGTGAAGGCCAAAAGCCTTTCCATTTCATGTTGAACCAAAAAAGAACTTTGTTATTCTACTGAACATGGTAGTTAAATCTAAAAATGCAGCAATGAGTTATAGACAGCTTTCAGAAGCAGAGCTTAGAGTCAGTTTTGTCAACACTGTAGAATTGAGCAGAACTTTGAAAGATGGGGTAGGAAATCTCTTGATAATAAACTTTCTCATGAGATTTTTGGCAACCTTTGTGTCTCGTCCCTGTTGGAAATGCTATAAGAATGTTTTTTTCTCAGGGTTTTTTGTCATTCCCAATTTCAAATAGCAAGTGGGAAAACATTTATTCAAATGTTAGAGAGGTTAAAAAAAATGGTCTAGTAAACTGAATCCTGAAACAAAAGGGAAATTGAGGGCCTTTGGTTCTGTTTAGACTCCTTCACTCAATAGTCCACAGAAAGTCATCTAAAAGTTGCAGAAATAAGAAATGAAGAAAGCTGCCCAGAGCTTTGAGACATCTAAATAATCTCCTTGATGGGTTCAGAGTTATTTCTTGTAGTACACTGTCTTTTATTTCATCAGTCTACTTTTAAGCAATGCAAGCAATAGGCCTTCCACTTCTTCGCATGGACACAACAATAAAGCCAGTAGATCTCAGAACTAAGAATTGTTTGGCTCATATCCAGCACATTTATTTTTTCTTTTTACCTTAGCACTTAGCTTCATCAACAAGTTACCCCAGAGGAGCTCAGCCCTGGTGGTAGCTGCATGCTCCCTTGTAGTGATTCATGCAGAAATATTCAGCTTAGTTCTAATCTAATTCCGGGCAGTTTAGGGCAACTGAACTTTTGGGCTAAAAACGCACAGGTAAAAAGTTACCATAGCTCTGCTGACACACACTGACTTGCCAAGTGATGTATGCCTTATGCATGTCCAAGTTTTTAAATCCATCCCTGATGTTCCCGAGTTTAACTGGTTAGCCCAGTTCTGTTAAGCATCTTCGTTAATGACTTGGATGCAGGACTTGAAGGAGTACTAAGGAAGTTTGCCAACAACACTAAATTTAGAGGAGCTGCTGAATTCTTCAAGGGCAGAGAGGCCCTGCAGGGAGACCTCAACAAATAAGGGGGT
This sequence comes from Poliocrania exsul, assembly GCA_035041345.1. NCBI lineage: Eukaryota > Metazoa > Chordata > Aves > Passeriformes > Thamnophilidae > Poliocrania > Poliocrania exsul. The sequence continues at coordinate 38,780,969 of JAWWLZ010000001.1, read as the reverse complement.
TAGAAAATCACAAACAGTATGAAATTTAACAAGGGCAAGTGCCAGTTCTGCAGCTGGGATGGGGCAACCCTGGCTGTGTGTAAAGACTAGGGAATGAGAAGCTGGAAAGCAGCACTGTGGAAGGGGATGTGGAGATCCTGGTCAATGACAAGTTGAACATGAGTCAGCAGTGCCCTGGCAGCCAGGAGGGCCAACTGTGCCCTGGGGGACATCAGGCACAGCATCACCAGCCGGTCGAAGGAGGGGATTGTCCCACTCTGATCTGCACTTGGGTGGCCTCACCTTCAATATTGTGTGCAGTTTGGGGCAACACAATATAAGAAAGATGTTCAACCATTAGAGAGCATCCAAAGGAGGGCAACAATGATGGTGAAGGGCCTGGAGGGGAAGCCATAAGAGGAGTGGCTGAGGGCACTTGATGTGTTCAGCCTGGAGAAGAGGAGACTGAGGAGAGATTTCATTGTGGTCTTCAACATCCTCACGAGGGGAAGCAGAGGGGCAAGAACCTATCTCTTCACTCTTGTGAGCACTGACAGGACTCAAGGAAATGACATGATGCTGAACCAGGGGAGGTTTAGGTTAGATATCAGGAAAAAGTTCTTCCCCCAGAGAGTGGTTGGGCACTGAAAGAGGTTCCCCAGGGAAGTGGTCACAGCACCAAGCCTACCAGAGTTCAAGAAACATTTGGACAATACTCTCAGGCACATGATGTGATTTTTAGGGTGTCCTGCACAGGGACAGGAGTTGGACTCAACGATCCTGATGGGTCCTTTCCAACACACCATATTCTGTAATTCTATTATTCTGTGATTGAAACACCCCAGTAAATAATAACTCTTCTCCCAAGGCATTTATATTAGCTGGGCACTTTAATTCAGTGCTCAGGCAAGCTATGTGTAATTAACTCTTAATCCTTTCTCATACGTTGGTCCTTTCATCTACCTCATCTCTTTTGCTGCTGTCTTCTGAATTCCCTGTGCTTTCCCTGCTCCTCCAGCTCTGGGGACTGCAGCACACTGCTCCATGTCCTCACATCACAGCCCTTTCTGAGCACATCATAAACTGGAGTTTAGTTTTTGGTATGAGCAGAGCTTTAAGTGACCCGAACAGTGCATTTTCCATACATGTAATGCTGATTCCACTATGGGTAGCTGTTAATTTCCAGACTAATATATTGTGTATTGTTCTTCTAAGGTTTCCTCTTATCCTTTTAATAACTACCCTTTTCAGAGAGATATGCATCTAGAGCTCTGTTGTTGTGTTTCAGTTATCTACAGATCATGTATGATCAACAAAAAGGTCCTCATTTTGCCCTGCCAGCTCTGCAAGCCAAACCTGGGATCTCACAATGCAGCCAGGATCTTTTTTTGGTTATACATGATTCCCAAGAATCCTGTTTCAGCCTGAGCTCTATTATCAATACAATTAAAGTGAACTTGAGCTGGCGTGTAAAGTTTTCAAAAGCGCTTACATGACCCTGGAGGCTGGGGCTTATTTTCAAAAGTGACTTGGTGCACTCAGGAGCCTAAGTGAATTAATTGTCTATTAAATTGGTGCTCTGTTATGATTTAAATGCCTTTGAAAAGGGAATTTCGGGTTCCTTCAGCATTCCAGGCATTTCTGACAAGATTGATAATGTTATTTGGGTGCAAATGTGTCAGACCTCAGCTAGCACAGAAGAACTGGAAAAGTACGAAGTTTAATTTTCAAACTAAAATTTGAATTTAGAGGTGTAATGCTCAGAAAACTTATGCTGTAAACTAAGACAATTTGATCCTGCAAGTAATGGGAATAAACATAAAACCCTTCAGTCCTGGCTTAAATATAGTCACAGACTAAGTGGCTGAGATACACTGTGATGGCTCCTGTAAATCCCCACTCAGGGACACTCAGTGTAGCTGAAAGAAGTGATGGGGCACAGCAACAAGTAAGACACTCCATTATATTACAGGACATTTGATTTGAGACTGGCATTTTTACTGGGTACTTGTCTTCACTGCAGTGGGTGACTTTTCTTTGTGGTTCTTAAAGTTTTTATAACTATTTCTAGTAAATATGAAACATTTAAAATATGCACATATTGTAAAATATTAAGAATATGAAAAAAATGCACCATAGACATGGAACAGCAATATTTCATATACCTGTACTGATTTACTCCTGTTCATCTTGAGTTTTGCCTGGGTGTATTATTAAATGTCCTGAAACTGAGGTCGAGTGGGTTTTCTGCTCAAATGTTTTATCCTATGTCAACTAAATGGACTCTGTTCCTCAATCAAAATGCAATTATTAATAATTTTCTTTTTCTCAGTCATTCTCACTGTGGTTCTTCATTGTTCCTTATGTTCTCTTGTTGCTCACAAGTAACTACTGAAATGATGATGGATGAAAGGTACCTTAACAAAAAGGTACATTAGAAACAACTTTTAGCCAAAGTGGGCAAATTAATCTCCCACAAAACACTACTAATTCCATTGGAGTTAGAATACAGTTCCTCAATGCTATCTATAATTGTCATGGCATGATATTCTCTTCTGAACTCAAAGTACACACGATCCTCCTCTATTAAAGTTCGTTAGTGACCTAGTCTTACATTGGAGAAAGATATGAAGAGCTACTGCACTTTAACCAGATCTAGCTTTTCATTTAGTTTCAAGGTTTTAGTTGCACTCTCAGCTCTACATCAGTTCACACCTATGGAGAGAAAGTTGCAGCGGTCCTGCAGAAAAAGCACTGCCATGTGTTTGTAAGTGAACAATCAATTCTTTGAACTTATGGTTCTACATGAGAAGTTTATTTTCAAATTTTTCCCTCTGTGCACTTAAACTTGCTTCTGATCTTACAGGGTGCTCATCTTCCTATGGTTAGATGGCCCCTAAAGCCCTTGTGACTGCAGGAGCAGAAGCAGATGTCCTGTGGCAATGGGTCACTGCAGTCTGAGAAAGGGCTTGATGGAGTTTGTTGGGTGTTATGGGTTTGCATCAGGCATAAACCAGGCAGGATCTTCTCCTTAGATCTTTTGTGTTTATATATTTTTACTCCATAAGATTAGATGGCATTGGGATGGCAGCCCCTCAGCTGAAATGCAGAGATCATTTGATTTTTCAGCAATGTGCATACTTCACAGTGGTGCTCAGTGTGTTTTTGTAATTAGGCATATTTAACTGTGCCTTGTTTTACTGCTGTAGGAAGAATCTCATTTGTCAGCAGTTTTAAGGTTTGCCAAATAAAGGCTTATTGGCAAACTGCATTGAGCACTCTGATAATAACCCAACTTTAGAAAACACACACCCTGCTGTGCTGTATTCAAGCCATGGTGCTGTTGAAATTAAAAGGGGAGACAATGCCTGCTTTCAAAAACTGGAGGTTCTTTGTATTCTAATAAAAGCCTAAATTAATGTTTTAAAAGGTTATTGCTATTTTTTACCAGCTAGCTGGCACTGTGTATAAATCTTATTTAGGCAAGGTCCTACATTATTTCACTGTTTTTAACACGTCAGCCAGTATCATACTGCCATGGATAATCAGTTCCTGAAATTCATTAGTCCAACCCGTTAAATCTCTTTTGTTTAGCTTTAATAGCAGGGTATTTCTGTGTATTTGGGAATCTAATATATGATGTACGTTCTGACAACACCAGCAGGGACCACAAATATTTCTTACATAATCTAAAGGACATATGTTTGGCTTATGGCAAAAATAACCTCATCATTCCTGTGTTTTAGGTTGAGGTGTCCATGTGAGGTCCTTTTATAAGAGCAAAGTAATAGGAACTATGTATAATTTAATCTTGTTGGCTTTAAATGCATTTCCTTCAGCTTTTAAAGAGTGCTCTAGGAAATGGAAAAACACACAGTCAGCTATGAAATTCTATGAGACTGATGCAGTCAGGCTATAAAATATTCTTTGCATCTTAATTGCATTTTATATAGCTGTATAACCATGTGTAATTCTTAACTCTATAAATCCTAGCTCTGCATCCCGCTCTGGCAGCTTGGTGAGAGCGGCAGAGGAATGTTTCCCACAGTTCATTGTTCATTTCGGTTGTGTGGGCAGCACACAAACGTCACGACTAAGCAGGGAACTTGCACTGAACTTTGCAAACTGCTTTATGCAGACAAAGGATTCTCCTCATCCCTGTGGATGAACCTGATCTCACACCATGAGATCTGTATCTGAGCTCTCTCCAAAACCAGTCATGATTTGACAAAGAGGGGAATGACAGAGTCTGTTTTATGTAGTGTGCTTTACTTAAAGGTTTGGAGGACAGTTTGGGGGAGAAGATAAGGTAATTTCATTGGCATATAACTGTGAGAACAAAGCAGGGCATGACAGAAGCTAAATACCTATCAGGTGAGAGATCAAGCCAAAGCCAGAACAATCTTTCAGGCACCACCAACCATGTGAAACTCTGACATAGTTCAAGTGTGCCCTCAGTGATGCTGGACCCAGCAACACAGCAGATGCACTTCCCGGTACTTTCTGCCCTCTGATTGCCCTCTTCCAGTGAGAGCTGCATCCCCAGCCAGTGCCACACTCACAGCCTTGCACTTGCTTCCCCACTGTAAAACAGAGACTGAGAAAAGGGGGCCCATGTGCAGAGTTGGGAGACTGTGGTTTAAAAGTGAGGAAAACAGTGGGAGGATCATAAAGCAATGATGGATGTGATCTGTTCAACTCTGTAGCATATTTCTAATAATAGAAAGTTTTTAGAATGGATAGACAGAGACATAACAGGATCCAGTGGCTGAAAACTGAAGCTGGATAAATTTAGATGAGAAATAATGCTCTGTCTACACTGGAGATTACAGCACAGTGTTGAGATACATGAACATTAAATGAGCTAATTCAGAGAGCAAAAGCCATCCAACAGCAATGGTGGGGAGAACCCAGATTGATATCCCTCAGGAGAATAAAAGAGCTTGCCCAGAGGTCTGTGCTACTGCAGCCCAGCTGCTAGACCAGGTTGCTCAAAGCCCCATCCACTCTGGCCTTGTCAAGAGTAAATGTAGCTTGTATTGCAACGTCTCATCCAGGAATGTTGAAGTTAGTGAGTGGCGCACTGCGTCTCACTTTACACGTAAGATGTAGATAGATTTTACATGAAGGTTCCTTTCTGGTTTTAGGAATTCTGCATGGTTGTGTAAGGTGAATGCTGTTGAGAACCTCTTTAGAAATACTAGGGGAGGTCAAGCTATTTGCATAGCTGAAAATTTCTGCTAAACCAGCTGAAAATCAGAATTTCCATTTCATGGTGAATTTTGATATTTTAATGTTTGGCTTTATTTTACTTTTGATGACTCTTGGTTTCTTGTAGTGCTGAAATTCTGAAATGTTTTTTTCTTTGCAAATACTTTCTGTAAAATATATTACTTCTGACAAATCAGCATTTTTGTAATGGAAAATCCTTCCTGATTGAAAAATTTCCAACTTCCCATCACACAGTTGCAGTCGAAACTCATGGGTTAATCTTCATGAAGTTCCCCAGGACCACCATCTGCAGGAGGGACTTTTACAGCCTCTTTTAGAGAACAAAAATAAAGAGGAACTAACCTTGGCCTAAAGGGATTAATTGGTACCCTTATTTCATTAGGTTATTTAAAGTAAAGTTCTCATTAAACTTTCATTGGAATAATGTTAGAAAAAGTCTGTCAGCTGCAGCTGTTGGGAAGAATTGAGAGGTCAGCAAATTATCAGATGATAACAAAAAAGTAATAAAGTCTGAGAGAGGAAGAATAAAGGTGCAGACTGGAGATTTGGGACCTTTTAATTCTATGTTTTTATACTGGATGTGCAGGCACTGATGTGCTGTTTCCTCCATATAAAGTCTGTTGAGCTAAGACAGGTCAACAGAAGCTGAGGAGACATCACAAGCCTGGAGTGTCAAAATAAGATGAGTTGTTCATGTGGTTTGTCACTGAGGTTGTTTGACTCTCTCTGGCCTAATTAGCTGCTGTTACGGATATTTATGTTCTCTTAGTTCACCCTGTTGAAACCGCTACACCATGAAGTATTTATGGATTAGTCTTGGCACCCCCAAAGTGACTGTGTGCATGTTGGGGTGAGACCAGGACAGCATGTCAGCATGGGGAAGAGAGAAGCATTAAACCTGAGCTCCACATGCCTTGCCTCACTTGCAGCCTTTACATTTCTGAAGCAGGATTTTTGTATTTATTTTTGTATTCAGAATGTGTAAATTCAATTTGAAAGCCTTTCCCACTTGGTTAGCCTGAGGAAGGAGTGAATAATGGTTACTGCCTGGTTTAGTTTGGTTAGTTTTTGCCCACTTTCTCTGCTGTTTGGACCTGTGTAAAGCAGTGTTTGGAAAGGGCCAGACTCTTTACAAAGAGCTTTCTGGGGTCATTGTTGCCATGAGATGACAGGTCCACAGCACAACTTGTTTTCATTCAAGGGAATGCACAGTCTGAACTGAAGCTATTGGACACCTTGGCCAGGCTGCTTTGCTAGTAGTCAGGGTGCCTGAGTTCCCATTGCAGTCCTATGACTGCAGTCCTTCCTTTCCCCATGCCCTCCTTCCCCTCCTTGTCCTTCTCTGTGGTGGTTTGGGCTGTGCTTAGACTGTCTCAGCAGGTCAACAAAGCTCTGGGCCCACCTACCCAGGACCAAGGTATTCAGATGTATCCACATGTGGTACTGGCTGCTGGTACTGTTTCCAGAGGACTTTACACAAATGTGACCAGGGATAGTTTGCGCTTGGGAGAATTTGGGGAAAACAGAGGTTCAAAATGCTGTCTGGTTGCAGCTTCATCTGCCAGCACTACTTGCAGTATGCAATGGGAAATAGCTTCAAGCAAGTGATTTGTTAGAAAAATCAGAATTGAAGTCCTAATAAGTGAAGTTGAATTGATTGTTCTTCCTTTATGGGACAGGAATGCTGATGGTGTCATACTTTGATGCCAGTAAAGGGACTTGATACTCAGATGCTGCAGCCAAGTAGGGCTCTGCTTCTTTCCCTTCCCCTGCTTGTCCCCCTGACACTCCCTTTCTGCTGGCACTGATAGTTTTCTGCCCCCACCAGCAAACGTTCAGAAAGCTAAATCAGCAGAAAACTAGCCCTACAGAAATGAGCAGAGAGCTGGCAGCTGGCTCAGGTCTCCAACCCAGCTCATCTGAGGCCAGAAAAATGCCAGTGCACAAGGAAGAGGGGGAGGAGAGGAGCAGGACAGTTTTCATTGGTGACTATTGTTTAAATCAGAATAGTTTCTCTAAAAGCCACAACCTAAAATTCAAAATACCAGATGGGTACCTTGCCTCTACTAAGCCTCCCAGGCTGTCTGTCAATTCCCACAGCTTAGACACCCTACATGCTCTTCTGCAAGCCCCTTGCCTGCAAGTCTCTGCAGCTGCCGGCACATCAGCAGATCCAGCCTGCAAGAATTCTTGGCTAGGGGAATATTCCTATTTCTACTTGCTTTTTTGCATACTTACATTGTGTTGAAAATGCTGACTGTGTTTTACCCTGGAGATTATAAATCCTAACAAAGCACACTGAAATCATTGAGCTATTTCAGTTAGCAGTTCCTGGCCAAAAGAATTTTGGGTTTTTTTCTGTAAGTGGGGTTACAATCAGTGCTTGAAATTTGGCAGCTGCTGAAGTCCTGTGTAGTATCACTGAAAAATGAATAAAATAGTCCTTCAGACAGGGAAATATGACCTGTATCATCAAATACCTCTTCCATGACCTGTGAGTGCAGAAAGTTGAGACTCTTGGGTAGGTTAGCACAACTTCAGTAATTGTGCTCTTCTGATTACCAGTGGTAACGGTCCATGTGCACACTCCCAGTTCCTGACAGATACATGGAAATGTGACTTAGCATAACCCACTGCCACTGAAGTCTAACTTACTTCATGATTACTTGAATTATGTCCTGTTTGCTAGGGACTATGAACATACACCTGCAAAGCTGCCATGACTGAGCTGTCACATGCGAACGTGTCATGCTGCAGGAGCTGAGGTGTAAGTCTGAACTCATATGGATATATTCTACTGGAGGAGAACCACCATGTCTGTACTGGATATAACGAAATTGAAATAACTGCTCCTGAACTGAATTTTGCTATCTCATTCTGGTTTTTTGGTTTTGTTGTTTTTTGAAAGAGAAAGGTGAGGGCTGACTTCATCTGTCTGGTATTGTTGCTGCATGAGGTACCAAAGGTGGGTAGAAAGCCCTGCAGCCACACAGGACAGACTTAGAATGGTCTTTAGTAGCTGGAAGTTGTATTGAGATAAATCAGTCTCCAGGTTGAATGTGATGTATATGTACATATATATTGATCTTTAGGAATCTACCAGTGCACCTCTATTGACAGAGGATCAAATTCTTAGTGTAATTATAATGAAGTGTAATTCCATTAATTTCAGCTGCTCTCTGCCATCTCTCACACATATGTTAATATCTTGGGCCTTCAGGAACAGACTTGCTTACTCTATTGCCTTTGAAAAACAACCCTCTTCCTTGATACTACCTCCATGTCACCTAGAGTGAGGTAGGGGGATTTGAAGGGTAATATACAGTACGTTCCCAGAAATGTGTACATACAGTGAATATGGGTGTTTAAGGGTCACACAGCTCACTCAAAAAACTTCTATGAGTGCATCACACATGATCCATACTTGCCTTTCTTCTAGGTTTTTACATTATGCAGAGTGGTAGCAAAAGATATTTTCAGTATATTTGAATAAATAGAGCTTTGGGGTTTGGGTTTTATCTCACAAGATTTGTACACAAGACTCGAGATTGTCCAGCAGATAAGTGAGAATTCCTTTGTCCAGAGTCCCTTCATGTTTGTTCCTCCAGTGGTTGCACAGCCAGAGCCATTATCTGGACAAGGCGCATGTGCAGATCTTGTTTCCACGTAGATGATGAATTGCCAGTTCTTTAAGGCCAGGCGTGTGCTACAGGACCAGTGCCCTCCGCAGGGCTGCTCTGCTCCTGGTCCCCTACACAGCACACAGTGGGGCTGCAGGGGGCTCTGCCCACCATGGGGAAGACAGCCAAAGGGCAGCTCTGAAATTTCCCTCCTTTTTCCTTGATGGAGAAAGTGGAGCACTTATGAGTCAATTCCTCAATGTTGCCAACCTCCGTCACTCATAAATTGTCAATTGGGTATGCAAAATCATGTCACTTGGGGCTTTTTAGGGCTGTTGTGTTTTTTAACTCTGTATCTTTTGCCTTCTGGGTTGCAGGAGCTTTGG